>HG995160.1:7408561-7529728 GCA_905333025.2 Pyrochroa serraticornis | reverse complement strand
TGACTGCGCCCCTTAATTACACGAGTTTTCGGTAGGGTGTTGATTTATAGGGCAGTTACAGATCTCATAAACAGCACATGGGCTATAGTTGGAATGCTCGCTGTCATATTTGATGGGACCATCGCACATTCTTGGTCGTCGTGAATCAGCACGCTTTCCTCTATTTCCTGATGGTCCACTTCCTAACGCGGGTCTCCACTTTTTATTAGTCGCTATAGTTAATGAAATTTACGAGGCTTTATAGTGCGATTCTGTAAGAAAAAATGTAACGCTATAGCGCTATAACTCTTCAGACTACAGAGTAAAAGCAAAATCGAATTATCTAAGGAAATTTACCGCTATACCTAACATTCTATAAGCTAAAGTCTCTGTAAAGTTATGGCGAGGAAAGCGCTGACTATAAAGACTTATAGCGGCTATAAGGATATGTTGTCATGGTGACAATGTCAATTCCCAATTGAAGTACTAGGTATCTTGCTAACTTTGTTGTGAATCGTGTAATTTAAAACTGATTTTCAAGTTTAGTGATGAATCGCAACAATATTGCACCAATTGCAATATATCTGTTATTAAATGAAGACGAAAGAAGGTAAAGATAAATATTTTTGTTGAAAATTTTTTTACATTTTGCCCTAGAAATTACATGAGATTACATAGAAGACACCTTCGAGATGCACAAAACCCTTTTGAGATGCCAGAAAAAGAGTTTCAAGACAATTTTCGACTCTACAAGGAATTAACTAGAGAGTTAATTGATTGGTTGACACCACATGCCGCTGCCAGTATTAGATCTACGCGTTTGCCGTTTTATTTAAGAGTAAGAACAATTTTAATAAAGGAAAAGAATTAATACTAAGATAAAATTCTTATCCAAAACACAACAGGTTTTGGCCACTCTACATTTTCTGGCCAAAGGTTCCTATCAGCACGCAGTGGGTGTATGTTCCTGGATAGCAATGAGTCAATCGTGTATAAGTCGTTCCATTGCACAAATTTCTAGGCTCATCGTACAGGTGTTGATGCCTGAGTGGATTAAATTCCCTACTACACCTGACGAGAAGGCCAGAGTCAAACAAAAGTTTTACGAAAAATATAATTTTCGGGGGGTACTGGGTTGCATTGATGGTTCACACGTAGCAATAGTGTGTCCACCTGCCACTGATGAAAATCATCCTCCTCACGTCTACATAAACAGAAAAGGGTTTTACAGTCTCAACGTAATGATGGTTGGTGATTCGGAGGGAAGAATTCTAGCATGCGATGCACGGTTTCCCGGTTCAGTACACGACTCGGCTATATGGAGAGTCCAACATCTTCGCAATTATTTAAGAGAAGAGCACAATAATGGAGACTCCACATCTGTCTTAATAGGCGATAGTGGTTATGGTCTTGAACCTTGGCTGTTTACTCCCTTTTCTGTTGTGGTCGATGGTACTCCAGAGGCTAGATTTAATCAACTGTTACGATCAACCAGAAATGTGATTGAACGCATTTTTGGCATTTTAAAAGGACGTTGGCGAAGTTTGCTGCAGCATAGAGTGTTACACTATCATCCTTCAGATGCAGCATTTCTTGTATATACTGGTGTCATTCTTCACAACATCGCGATTTGGGCAAACATGGAATTTAACGAAGATAACATAGCATATGATGACATTGACGATGGCGAAAATGGGAATGCTGAAAACTTTGACGAAAACTTGTTGCGCGCAGGAAGAATGACTAGAGAAAATTATATTAGAAGAAATAATGTATAATAAAAATTAATAGAATGTAATAGTTATTATTGAATTATTATTGTGATTGGTGAAAACTCGTTTTTCTTAATATTAATCTTTGACTTCTTATGAATTTCACTTAAAACATTAATCAAACTAGTCCTATTTAACGCGAAAAATATTTTACTTTCCAAATATAGAAAGAATAATTAAAAGCAACAGTTGAACTCAAAGAAGTATTTTATTAGATTTAACAGTCTACATCAAACGAGAAAGTGGGATTTTCAAACTTATATTTCGCCACCTCAAATTTGAACTTAGAGACTTCTAATTCTATTTTTTTCTGTTCTAGTTGTAGCTGATGCTGATTAAGGTTACTTTGTCTATACTCGGAAAGTAATTCTTCGCCTATCATCTTGATAGATCGACTTTCTCTAATCGGTCGATTCCGAATAGGCTGATTCTTTGCCGCTCTTGTGTGCATTTTTGTTTCCTTCAGTTCCTTTGTTAAATCGACTTTTTTTAATTTTGAAACACCTTCATCTGTAAATGCTTTTACGGCTTCTTGACAAAATGACGCTTCAGGCGACAGATCTTCTGTTGATGTTAAAGACGGGTATGGAGCCAAATGTTGTAAACCTCCGACCACCAGAACTTTAGTTGAACCCGTTACGGCAACCTTTCCCCACACTGTAAGTCCTCTTTCCTCTTGCGGGCTTAATTTTACTGCTTCTCCTTCACCACCACCAGTTTTCAGTCGACTTTCAACAACTCGCCTGTATTTCGCCCTTGTGTTGTTTTTCCAGTCGTTAAATCGCTACAAATTATTGATTAAGAAAGCTGATAAATTAAATAATTTATATATACTTTTATCCATTCTTTGGTAGCTAAAACCGGTCCACAATCGCAAGAATTTAATTTTTGACACAATTTTTTCCAGATGTTATTAAGGTAATCTGGATCAACAGTTGGGTTTATTGTATTGGTCCGAAATATTTCGTCAGATTCCATTTGTCTTAAATACTCCTCTACTTGTTCGTTACTGGTATTAGCTGTTCTTTTCCTTTTTCTTGTATTATCACTTACAATTGCCATCATTATTTGAAAAATCAAATACTACAAATAATTCAAACAAGTCTGTCAAAAGTTTTAAAAGTCAAATTTGACGTTTAGAATCAGCGACTACTTGACAATATTTGGTACGTCTCCGGAACGTCTATACGCTATAGAACTATTCAGGGCTGTAACTTGAATGTTTACAGAGACGCTTAGAGAATATCAATTTTGTTGTAATTCTATAAGGACTTTTACGAAATTATTTACAGAGCTCTTTTAGCTACATACTGTAACGAGTTATAGATTGTGAGTCTGTTTTAGAGAATAGCACTATTATTTACGCGATATTACGTCCTTTTTGCCGACAATGCCTCCTGTAAGTTAAATCACAATAGCGATTGTTCAAGCGAACAATCAACGATTATCGTTTCGAAAATACAGTGTAGGTAGTCGTGAATTCACAATCACCATTCTGGGTTTTGCTCCAACGTTATTTGATTGATTCTGCCAATTTTGCAAATGGGTTCAGGTAAAGCGTTGGCACGGAAACAATAAAGAAGTCGGGTATCCTTACATGACATGCACTATGGAAAATTAGACAGACGTGTCCCCACATGGCGTAAATAATACAACGATAATACCACTAGGATATGCGTTCCACGACCACCGAAACTGCGGGGAAGTAATCCCGTCTCGCCCGCTTTACTAACGCAATTACAAGAGCGATCGCAACAGTTCCAGAAACGCACGGAAATTGCCGGTTCTCGCCATATGCTATGGCCAAATATCGGAATTCTATGTTTAAGGAAGTCACAAATTTAGAGATTGAAACTATGATTAACTGAGTTAGAAAATGAAAGTAACCTCTTTATTACATCACTTGAAAGTAAAACCGTTTTTGCGTTATTCGTGAATTAAAATACCAATCAGAATATTCTATAAGCTAATTTCCTGACTGAGAGTCCCGCTGTTGTCCTGTTGAAACTTCTCCATCGAGAAACCTTTTTCACCTTATTTCAGGTCCGCTGGCCATCTTCTCTTATATGAGTGTATTATCTTCTCATGATGTTTCTGACTTCGCTTCTCTATTGTTTCTTTGACTACTGGGATACGAAGCTGAACCTGATTTGTGACGTACCATGGAGCATCAACTAATGTACATACACCAAATTTACCGCCATACACCGTGACAACAAGCATATCCAGCTTACATGCATCCAGCTAACAAAGGTAAGTTCGAGCTGTCAGCCCATACCTTTATTGCCCCTACACTATATGATAAGTTTTTTATTACTACCGCAAGCTCATGAGGTTCTAGGTGAGGTGTAGCTTGTTTGTAGAAGTCTTGCATGATTTTGATTAATGTGGTTGTTGCTTCTTCTACTTTCTTGAAAGTTTTGAGAATAATATTAAGGTTTACATTATTATTAATTTTCCTACTTCATTTTTGCGTTGTATGATTTAGGTGTCTTCTTGAAATGTTTGACGAAGATGCTGATAGAGACAATAATTGGTAATTTGTAATTATAAGTGTGTGCACGTTGCAGGCGTTTCTCTGCTTTTCTGCAGAATTTAGTTTCAAGTAGTCCTTCATATTTCACATACAAGTAAGGTCGGTTGCAGTAGGACTTTGTGTGACAATCCATTTGGCATCTCATACATTGTGCTATTTTATTCTCTTCTCTAAGTAGTTTAACTTCTACAACTCCGTTCTGTAGTCCCTTTATTTAGTATACTCCCTTGTTATTGTTCGCAGGTTCCAGATCTACTAAGTACATGTTTAATAGTTTCTTGGTTTTAATTCGTCTTATTTTGACTTGATATCCATTATATTGTAGTTCTCCTTTGATGTCCTCCATATCTAAACTGTGGTGTAAGTGTTTAATTACTACTCTGTAGGCTCTTTCCTCTTTTGGCTAATAAGTAAGGTTTATTATATTTTCTTCCTTCATGAATTTTGCTAATTTTCTATAATCATCTGGGGAAGTGCTGTTGATTTTCATACTATTGTCTACTAAGATTTTGGTAGCGTATTGCTCTGTGACTAGTACGTCACTTATTTTGGTAATCATGTTTGTATAATCTTCCACTCCATATAGAAAAATTGCTGGTGGTTTCGTTATCTTTCATCATTTTTGTCTTTATCTGAGGTTTCTGCCTCTAAATGTGTCAGTGTTCTGTACCTTGCTCCTATCAGTGGTTGCTTTTTTACTTCCTGCCAGAAATTCTATTCATTTATGTCATCGAGCTCCTCATCACTAGTAGATATCATTATTACGTTCGGTTGATGATTTCCTTGTTATTGATAAATTTGTTCATACTCTTTCTAATTTTTTTAGACAAAGGCTCGGTTGACCAGTATAGATAGGCGACTGTAGGTGCTGGATAGGGAACATTTGCCATATTTAAAGTTGCAAGATACTGTGTCAAATTTGGTTGAGTTAGAGTTATAATTATTTGTAAAAATTGGCTGTTCATTATCGGGACACCCTGTATGATGTTGTCTTGTTGATGGGTCAATTGCCCGTTTTTGTCAAAACCGATAGGGTCCTCGAAGAGAAAATAACACTTTTTTTATTACCTTATCTTCAATGATCTGTTGTTATCGAGTTCTTCTTATTTACTATTTATCGAAAACATTGTCCAAAACACGTCAATCTCCGATTAAGGTTCGCAAAAAATTAAAGCACCAAAACCATATTAATTGACAAAGATGAAATGTTGAGAAATATTCAACCACATGACCGCTTTTCTTTTATTATTATTGATCGGAAACCTATTCGCCCTTTGATGGTGATTCGGTCAGTTGAACGAATTCTGAAAGTGAAGATTTTATTAGATCACATTTGAAGAAAAAAACTCTTCCAACCGGCTTCCAAGTGGTTGAGAGATGCGTTCGGTGGCTTTTGTGGTTGTATGCTTGCGACATAATTTGACGTAAATTCAATGGAGTTTTGGAAAAAGTGGCTGTTTGTTCTTGAACGTAATAAATAACGTTGTTGGTTTTTAGAATGTGTCCAGTTAGGGGTTAATGGTGTTTGTGCCGCACGCGCGGTAGCATGGTAATCTAGTGATATAAGTTAGTTGGCTTGGTTCAATCGCCATACGGTAACGGCATGACGACATGCATTATTCAGATGGGAGATTAATGGTCACTATCGAGTTGTATTGCATTGTGTACAACACTAGCCGGTCTGAGACTCTCGTGATCAGCATCTCAGCATTTAGGGCGCGTTCTGCTCGCGTGCCTACCTTGCCTCAGCCTGTCTCAGGATCTGTAGGCCGGTCTCTCGTCTTCGATAGCCGGTCTTCGGCCGCCTCTACCGATAATATCATATCGGCCACCGTTCAATCGTTTCTTGAAACAAATACAACTCCATATATGTCACTAGCCTTCAGCAATCTGCAACTACCAATTATGGTCTAATTGGTTTTCAGAAACAACATTGATTTTCTGAACTCTTATTTATTGCATTTAATAAATGCGGTTTTAATTAGGATAGGCGGGGACCATTTCACTGATTAATTTGGTAACATCAACCAACTGGACTTGTCACCTCTGATTATCAAAAAAGACCCAATTAAGTTGGTTTGAAGTTTTGGAAGATGGTGCGGCACGTGTGCGTGATGAAAAAAATGTTATAAAGGGAAGTGGCTATCAAAAATGTGTTAGTCGATGCCTTTTGGCGATTTATCTCCCTGTTTAATAATTCGCATTACTGTGGGGACTTGGGAGTTCGTTGGAGCATCCGGCAACAAGAACTGGGCTGCGAGACTTAGGTTTTGTGTCGAGCTGGAGAATGACAGAATGCCCAAAGAAGGCCGCTGTCGCTCTGGCGGTCTTTTGGCCTCTCTTCATTGATATAAAAAGCAAGGAGTGCGTTTGGTGCTGCGGGCGAGCGCACGGCAGAACTAGTAGGATTTGCTCATTAAAACCCATGTATGTTGAGAATGTGGAAATGCAACTCGACTGACTGCCGTCGCATTCTGCCTGCCTGCTGGACACAATAAATATTGCATCTATCTGGTCAACAATACAACTGCACCGTATATTTTCGCACAAAAAATCATCTTTGATTTGGACGCCGGAGATTTATTCGAGCAGATATCTAAAGGCACATCAGTTCGTTACAGGCCGCTATTGTGACGAAGTGCCGAGCCGAGTTCCGACCGGACCTTCCCCTCGGCGCACCGTTAATTTATGCAATTTCCTAATAAGGGAGCACGGCTCTCAAACAATGGGGCCGTTTTTGCGTACGAGACCAGCGACCAGAAATCCACAACGTCATCCGATACTTTTGACAACACATCGCCACCATCAACCGGACAAAATTCAACAAACAGAAAAAGCCTCGAAACTGAAAATATTTGGGACTAAAACTCCCTAAATCATCACCTCAATACCTTTCGCAACCTACATAGAAGATAACTAATAATAAGTAAGAGAAACTTTCCACACTAAGGTTTTTGAATTTAAATTTCTTTTTATAACCGAAAATATTAAAATCTATTGATTTTACAACAATCAATTTTCCAAGACTGACTGTAACATATAAATGTTGAAATTGCGGTCAAAAAACTTGTAATTAAAAAATAAATAAAAAAAACTCATAAAGTAAAAAGAACAAAAAAAAATTGAAATTAAATCCGAAAAAATCTGTCCCTTGCACAATAATTTCAATTCTTTCTTACACAGTTTTAAATATGAATAACTGTTGAAATAGCAACTAGTGCTTTCTGTAACTACAAACTAATCATTAGAGCATTATGTTGTAATTAAGTTTAATAAAATAAATTCCACTTGATTAGTAGAATAATATAATTAATTAAAATTTATTTAAAATGTCTACGAATTAATTTAGAAATTATTTTTGATAATTTTTATGCAAGAGAAACACGAAATTGATTCCTATCCTGATTGCTGTAGTGAAAACGGATAGATTTTTAGTGTTATCTGAATTTTTGATCAAAAAATTTTTTTAATGGAAAAAATTGATTAATTCTATCGCATTACACACAAAATAACAAGTAAAATTAAAATTATTTTGGTAATTGTCCTAAGTAAATGTCTTAAATACCAGAAATTTTATTTCACTTCTCAATATATCTCACATATCAATTTTTAAAGGAATTGAAAGATAAAGTTACATATGAAATTATATTGACAACATTAGGAAAGCAATTCAACTATTAAATTGATTATTTCAATTGTTAGAAATTTGATTACGGTGCTTAATATCAGCAATTTTTATGTGACTTATAGAAATTGCAGGCAATAATGTTATCAGATCGACAAATTGGCGAATTATATTGCCATTTAGTAGAACGCGTTTTTATTTTCATTCTGAAATTGCTGATTTTCAATTAATTACTAGTTTATTTCAATTTATGTAAACATTACAGTAATTAAAAAAAGAAGCATCTTAGTTTCTCAAGTTCCCAAAAATTTCGTTTTAAATAATCAGCAGCATCAGTAAAACTCTTTAGTGTAAAATTCAAAAAAACAAAGCTATCAGTGGAGAGCATATTGTAACGTATTAACAATTTTTAATCGAAAACTAGTAAAAAAGAAGAGTGAAGAAGCATCCAAAGTCACGAATTGCCACGCAATGAGTTGAGTTACCCCAAATTATTCGCAAAATTTGTTATTGATTAAGAGGAGAAACTTGAAGAGTCTCGCCGTTAAAATCAATGAGTTTATAATAAGTAGAAAGAAAAAGAATTTCTCAAAAAGTCTAGATAATTTGCAATTTTGGAATGTTGCAAAATGAAAGCAATGGTATCAAGTTTTGAAGTGTTCGATTGCGGTTTCCTACTTTAGTTGGGCTTGGATATTGAGTTTTGAAATTTCTGATTGGAATTCTGGGGTGACGCGTTTGGTTGTCTGGCGGCCCGGTCGCGGCCGAACTTCGACACTCTAGCAAGACCTTCACTTATTCAAGCAAATTATCCGCCAGCATCGGAGGAGTAATCATGTCCAGTAATTTCATAACAGGTTTCGATTTAAGGTTGATAGACTTGGGCTAATCGACTGGAAGATAATTTATAACCTTCTTGTTTTATTTGCCACCCTCATTAGCCGATGCACTGCGAGACCGTGATCGAACAGAAAAAGCCTCAACCAGTATCGATGCCTGTCTATATAATGGCTGTGACAAAACAAAAACTTGACTGACGACTCGCTTTGAACCAAATTGATCCGAAATTCGGGCAGCTATAGACAGTCGCGGCAACTTGACCCATGGAAGCGCCGACACAGAATTGGAAACACGGCGGTGCTTTACGCCCACACGTTATTATTGAAACTTATCAAGCCTACCATGTCCTACTCCCACTAAGAAAGCAAATTAGATTACTTACCGCTCCGTCCAGCAAAGCGCGTCCTCCCTATACCTGCAACAAAAATTCGATTTATAAAACCAATCACTTTTAGTTGACAACAATTGTCTTCAAATTTGGAAAATTTTCGAAAATCGTCTAATTTAAAAAAATTAAGAATCACCCACGCGATTCTCGGTATTTTAATTGAAACTGAGTCACCGTCTCTAACAACAACTTAATCTAATTTCATGTCAATTCCCGGTTCCTCTCGGACACCTCAGCAAGAGGCAAAAGTTTTCGTTTTCAAGAAAAATTGCTAGAACCGATCAACTGGTTGGTTCAAAAACTGATTTTAATCAAAAATTCTGTAACCAGCAAAATTTTGTTGGAAATTTCTGCGAGTCGTGAAAATGGTAATGGTGGGATTGTCCATCAACAAATTCAGTACGACAGTGGCAATGGCAGTGAGCTAAAGTCAGAGAGAAGGCAGAGTCACCTTGATCCCAACATGGACATGTCTGGTTATAATGCCTCGCTCTATGAACTTACCCCCGATTGTCGGCTCAACTGAAACTAACTTTTTCCTCAACGCAGCTGCACGCTTGTTTTAGTTGGTTTTCAGTCGTGTAAAAAGTAGTTTCTCCAAGTTAGAAGGGATAAGTCGCTCCGGCATTGACTCTTAACTAACATAAAGATCCAAACGAAACGTGCAAGGTTGTTGCGACAACATTTCGTTTCGATGGAAAATTGTCAGATTGCGAGGTGTTTTAAGTGTGAATTTGGTGGAGGAGCGACTAGGGTCGAGTGTGTCGATAATGTTGCGCTAAACGACGAAGCTTACGCTTCTTTTATGTATAATAAGGTTGTTAAAAGTTGGTGTACGGAGTAATAAGCAGGCTGGTTTTATGTTTCACATCGCGATATTAGGTGTTGTAGACGGTACAAATAACAGCTGTTTGGGATTGCCTGTAGTTTCATTGTAAAATTCGGTGTGGAGCTTTTTGCAGGGGTGTAAAGCGATGCAAAGTGTAATAAAACATGTTATTCAAAAAGACAGGCTCGCTTTACGACCAAATCCACAAGACACAATATAGGTGGCGAACTGGCGGGCGAGTATTTACAGCGATGGCACGTTTAGCGATAGTATGCAAAGAGTGTGGGGTATGTCATGTAGCGCGAATAAAGCAGCAACCCAAAGTGTAACATGTGGTTTGAAGTGGTGCTCCTCGTAAAGTTGTCAGTGGGCATGTGGTGGTAACGGTCCCTACTCGTACCGCATTTCAAATGAGCGACCTCTCGAACACGTAATGACAATGTGATGAGCCCGTCGCCCGTCACGGTTTTACGGAATTACTCCTTGTTCGAATTTAAGCGATTGCCCACCCCCCATCAAAATCTACGACGTTGACCACCTTTAATTAACTGCACCACGACCAAGCCACTATCCTAAACACAAGCACAGAAATTAATTCCGATACGATTGATTAAGCCCGTCTCTCATTCTTACAAAATTCAATCCATTTGACTCGCTCGATCGCCACATTATTCCAAAAAACGCCAAGCGGTGCCACAATAAGCCGATGGGACTTACTTCACCTCAGGCACCAGGAAATTGGAATCACCCTGTCTTTGCAAACTTTGAAAAATCACACTTGGTTTAACGCTGTACGCAATAATAACACCAACAAACAGCGAGGGAAAAACTGACACCACTTCTGTAAATAATTTTCAATTATTTTTCAATCCCGAATCATTGATAGTCACTTTTTATTATTCTCCTATGTTTTCACTTCCTCAGAGCAATCGATGACGCGACTGCCTCAAAACGCCGAACCTTTGGGGTCCAAAATTGAAGGTTTACATAATTTTTCAAAATTTTTATAATTTTATCAACATAACCAGCCGCATTTTGCCACAATGGTAATTTTCTAAAAATTGTTAAATTACTAGTCTAATTTGAATCATTGTACTTTGGGGCATAAAGTCCTAGTCACTTTAAACATTTAAAAATCCAAGTATTTTCGAGAATTAATAATGGAAAAGTTGTCACTAATAGCAATAATAGTAGACTTTATTGTTAGTTCTGGACCATATTTACCACAAGAATATTTTTTGAGATTCTTGAAAGCTTTGACGCTCGAACAAGTTTAATAGCAGCGTCACTAAATCGATTCAACTCGTTTGAACTCAAAATCAAAAATATTAGTGAAGTGCTACGATGGGCCCAACATTAACGGCATTTTCGTAGAAATGCCAGAGCATTTCGTTCCTTGTGCTTTCCATTCCCTAAATTTACTGGTTAACGATTAGGCATATTGTTCCAGAGAGATGGTTGATTCTTCTTGATAATTCAAAAAGTGTTTTTCCTGCTTCTACTGAAGAAATGTATAACAAATTTAACACTTAAGCCAACGCAACAGGATAGTTAAATCGTCTAGATGCATTGAAATCACTGAAATACCAACTGGAAGAAATTTTAGATCCTCTTCTAGATTAAATGATAATAATTCTCGAACAATAGAACTAAAGCTCTGGAAAAAATTGCAGTATTGTCATAAGAAGTAGTCACGTTCACAGATATTTCAAAATGTGTAGCAATGTTAAAAAACGTTGTGGATTATTTGAAAAATTACCCAACCCAAATAATGCTATCAGCAAACAGAAAAGACAAAATAAAAGTTCGTAAACAGAAAATATTGTTTGAATAATTGACAAACGTTGTTATCAAAATTCAACCAAAATAGTATTGAAAAAACTGAACAATTTTTTTAACGCAGCAAAATTCAACTTAATATTTTCTGATTTCGGTATTTTTTAATTTACTACTACTAAATGCGAAATGGGTATTTTCTCAAACTTTCACCCATTTGTACCAAAGACTAAGATTAGCTTAGATAGTATTATTTTTTGATGACACATGGTCGCATAAAATAATTTTGCAGTTAATATTGTTATCCTCCCTAGTTTTTCTGACGGTCCCAAAAATGTGCTCCGATGAAGCGGCTCGCTTCCTGCCCCTCGTTACAGGGATTACCGGCGTTCCCCGAGAGTGGCGGCATTGTGAACTTCATGCCTTCCACTAAAATGTGAGTAGGTGATATATTGGAAGGGAAAACGCCTTTGAAACGCAACAGACCTTTAGAACGAGCATGTAAAGTAGGTTCTTTATTACAAGAAAATTCCGTTTAGGGGCAAATGACGGAAAACTCGAAATAAATGGTGAGGGGTACTGCACAAATAAATCAATTCCTTCGATAAATCCGCATTTTAAAGTGTCAATTTCCGAAAATTAATAAAATACTCAGCAAAATTCTTACACGTGAGAATGTGTAATGAGCGAATAATTAGAGCACTTAGTGCGATCTTCACAAATCACTTAATCGGCTTGAAAGAATTTGCAGGAACTAAAAACACGCGGGAGTTTCGCTTTCGATAGTAGCAACACGCAACCTTTAATGCGGCTTAATGGGGGAAGTGTTATCCAATTATTGTCATCTTTACTTCAATTTAATTGACAGATTGTCATCGCTGTTATTAATCAAGCTGCGTAACGAAAATCGCGTTATTATTTCGACTTTGGACAAATTGAATACGAAAAAACTGCCTACACAATAAAATAAACATGAAAACAAATTAGTTGTGGTAAAAAGTTTTTTGGACAATTAGAATTGAACCAAAGAACGAAATTTGATGATCACATTCCCGATTGGAATACGAACAATTTAGTGCCTATGATTTTACCACATCCTGTTGACAATAGCCGTTGCTAACGCGCTACTGATTAATCTCGAATTTCAGTCATATCCATATGTCATCGTAATTGTGCCCATTAGAAACACCAAAAAACTGGCGTTATCCTTATTAGATGCTTGTGCAATAACGAACTGGGCCACGTTCTAGTTAAAACGGGAAGGGGTCCTTTAGTTAATTATAATAGTCGTGTGGAGCACCGCTCGAACGCCTTTACGCTCTTTACTCATTATGAAGATGATTTATACGACCACTTCAACATCACACACGTTTCATTTACTGCACGGAAAATCGTAAATTCATAACCGTTTTATTAAAACTGACACACTAGGAAAGACCCCGCGTTTAGTGCAAATTTTGATTAATTTAGCAACTTTGAAACCTCGCCTTAGTTTCCGGAAGTGAGGAAACTAGCAACTGGAAAGTTTTTTAACCAAAAAACTATTTAGGTTAAGGATCCGTATTTTTGCTGCGTTAACAAAATTACAGGAAAAACTCCAAAGTAATCTAATTATAAGAACTGCTTTTCATAATGTGAATTTAGACGTTTTGATGTAGAAATCAAAAATTTCTTTGTAAATTTTCAAACAATTTTCAAATTTTTTAAGTGGTTGAGAAAATTTGGGGGTTCGAACCAGTTTGTGTGACTAAAAAATGTATTTGGACCAGCGACTTCTGTTGGCGCGGAATAGAGACGACAAAATGTTATAAACAATTTGTCGCTGGTCGAGTGGATTGATTAATTTGGTCGTAAAAGCGAGTGTTTTTCAGCACGGTGTTAGTTCTCATGCATTTCACAGCTGAGTTGTCCATTACTCATGTAGTCGAGCTCAGCACTTCACACCCACCGGTTCTGACTTTACCTTTAAGTCACTCAGTCACGCTTCACTAGCGAAATCTTTTAGGCCCATATCGTAAAAACTCATAACTAATTTGTTATTGAGAAAACGGAATTTCGACCGTTTTTACGGAACATTGTCGAAATCGACGCATATATGGAAAGTTGGTGGGGCTAAAAAAATTTACGAATTTATTAAGCAAGGGCGTGATTTTTTTGGTAATAAACCGTGGTTGGTGTTTCAGAGCATTGCGCTAAAATTATTATGGATAACAAAAAGCGCTGAAATCATTTTTACCAGTTACTCAAGAGTAACCACAACACAATTATGTCCAGTTGTTTTTGTTAGGTATTGGTATACGCTACACACAATCTAACAGTAAAATTGAGTTTTTATCTCAAATATGTTGCAGCAAATCCACGTTATAATTATCTCAAATAATAAATGACAATGTGATTTATATCCAGTGGACCAAAACTGCTCGGTTTTATACTACCGACGGGTTTTTCAACCCTACCGACAAACCAGTAATTGTCAAATGTATTGTCGCAGCATAAAACGAAGCACCCTGTGGTTCAATTTCGACAGCCATGTGTGGTCCGGTTAATAAGAACTGGTTTGGATAAGTACAAATCGAAATTCTATTAAATAAAGATCCAGAAAATGGGATGCTAATCCAAATGATATTTGATTATGTTCATTTATCAGACTATTATGCTAGGAGCTTAATCTTGACTCGATCCTAAATCCGGCTATCTGATCGATCCTTCCTTCGCTTAACCGAAACTCTTGTTTTATCGCTACTACTTTATTTAATAGTAGCTCCTCAAATAATGACAATTAAAATTTAAACGGGGGTTTCTAAACGCGTTGATGGGATGAGGCTGGAGTTTGCGTGTCGGCGGCCGTGTTCGTGTTGGCATAATAATCAGCACCGGCTATAAATCTGTGGCCTCATTATTAAACGTGTCGTTTTAATTGAAATCTCATGTTTTGTCGGGCAAAGCGGCAAACTGGCCCCTATATTTTCCACACATCACCCTGTTACCGCGGTCATCTCTTGGCGCCGGATTCAATGTTTCTTACATACCATCTCAAAGATGCCCCTCACGTCTCTCACCAAACCCTTCATTCCTACATCAAGGTGATAGCGCCACGTTAATTCCCCCATTGACAATTCCAGCTGTTACCAACTAGAGGGGCCAGCAGGAAACAAATAACTAAGTCATAACAATAACATAACTCCAGTACCGTCACCTAGAATTGCATACAGAGTGCAACTGCGTCATTGCGAGGCCTCGCACGTTTATCAAAATTAAAATTGACGACAGCATTAACCTAATTACGAGCAAATTGCGAGAGCAAGACAGATTCCGGTAAAGCTTGTAATGAAGGAAGCAACCCCATTTCGGGCGATTTTTTCCAATCTTTTGACCGGAATCGAAAAATCGGAACAAAAACTAATTGCCAATCAGGAGAGATCTCTTTCCAATCAGTTGGAGTGCCGCCTCGTAGCGGGACAAAGTTAAAAACAATTGTTTTTATTTAATCTATAGAGAAAATATTTTTTTAATCAAGATATGGCCGAAATGTATTGTTTTAACCAACTTTTGGTTCAAGAAAAAAAGTTTTTCAAATATTTTCACACTAAGTTTAGAAATTATAGATAAATTTGGCAAAATAGCAACATTGTTAGCTTAAGGCTTTGTCCACTTTTTTCTCGTTTTTTTCCCATTATTTTTTTAAGTTTTTCTCGATTGTATGGTACGATTACATCTTTTTCTTGCAACGATGTCTCTCCAGCGCTTGATAAGCAAGACATCGACGGGTGTAGTTTTTTCTTGTTGTTCAACATATCGTAAAGCCGTCTCTAATGCCCCAAGTCCTTCGTGAGGTACTAGTTGTTCATTTTCGTGATGTATGCCATCTCATGTGTCTTAAAACTGTTAAGAGCGCTATCCACGGCATTATTTCGTAGGGCTCATCTCACTCTCTTAATCTTGAAGATAATTTAATGCGGTATAAAGTTTCTTCGGAATCATCACCAACAATCCATTTTTGCACTTCGGTTGCTGACACTTTCTTGCATCCTCTTAATTTCATCATTAATTCGGATTAATTCGTCAGCTCCCTAATCTTCAGCTGCATTAGTGGTCAGAATCTGAGACCAAGATTTTCTAAGGTTCGATCTCTTCACAGCGTTCCAATCTTCGGCCACCCAATAAACGGCATGTTTTAAATTAATTTGTTTCAAAACTTTAATTAAAGTATCAGTTTCACTCTGCTCTAAAGCATGCTGTAGAAGAGATTGTCTGTAGTTACTCTTTAGATTTTCTAGAACTCCTTGATCCATCGGCTAAATTTGGGAGAAATTAATTGATATTTTTTCCACTCTTCTGATCTGCTTCTGCTGGATGAGGTGTTGCATTATCCATCACTAACACTGCTTTAATGGGATGAACGTTGTTTCAAAAATTTCTTTACACTTGGTACAAATTTAACATGAAACTAATTCGTAGATAGTGTTGATCCATCCATGCACTTTTCTGATTTTTATAATAAAAGACTAAGCTTCCTTCGGCTATATTTTTGAAAGTTTGTGGTTTGGCTAATTTCCCTATGCACATTAACGAAAGCTTGTGCCTGCCAGAAGCATTGCTACAAGCCATAATAGTCAATCTTTCTTTACTGCGTTTGTAACCAGAGGCTGAAGCTTCTTATTTACCAGCCAGAGTATTTGCTGGCATCAATTTAAAATTTAGCCCAGCTGTAGATCAGATTTTTAGTGTAACACTCTTCTTCTGCCAATTTTTTGAAGTTATCTTTAAAAGTTTGATTGAAAATCCATTTGAAAAAAGCATTTCGCCACAAATTTTCAATTCTCGAATACCATGCCGTTTCTTTCAGCGTCACTTGCAGTGAAAATATTTATTGTGGCACTTGTTTATTAAATAATACCGCTTTTTTTTCAAAATGGGTCCGGATAAGAGATTTTTTTTATTCCTTTGTTGTATGAACCATAAATGCAAAAAAAATTGTATTCCAGCCAACTTCTTTATCACCTCAAAGAAACCTTTTTGGAATAACTCGGATAACAAGGACTAATTGAAATTCATAGGTCGCTCGCATAACGCAGAGGCTCGAATAACTGCGCTCGGATAATCGGGGTTCTACTGTAGTTAATTTTGTAAATTTATTGATCACAAAAACTATATTACGAGCACCTAACACTTTTGCTTATGTCGATGTGGTAATTTATGTATTGACTGGATGCACCTTGCGTTGCTCTAGACTGCAGTGCCTGATATTAAAATAATGATGAAAAAAAAATATGGAGACTTAGCTGGTTTTCCCGGACGCCAGGCCCGTTCTATCGAGTGGTTTGTAGACCTGTGAAGGTCGTTTTGGCTTCCGTCTCGCATCGGCCTGTCTCCAAAAACTCCAAAAATGTATCTCTCTGCCGCTATTTTATCGAAAAACCTAGGCAGCGCCCTCTCATGCTCTCAAAATTAACTTAAAATTGCAAACTGTGTTGTCAAATCACGACACTCGGACTTAATGGATAAAAAAATTTCAAAAAAATAAAAAACGTAAACCGTTATAACATCTCAACGGTTATAATAAAACGTATAGAGACATATAGAAAACTTTGAGTTGGACAAAACCTGATATTGATTTTCAAAAAACATAAATGCCTAGGAATGATTTAAAACAAAGAAAAAAAAGGAAAGTTTTTGAGCTTGCAGAAAACAAGCGATATACATCAATAGCAAGAAAATCCAGAAGTATTTTTTCCCACATTTGAATTTACGCAGATTATAACTAAATTTCTACCAGTAGAATTTTATGTTTTTTAGTAAAGAAAATATTTCCAACTCTCGAAAACGAAGACTTCACTTTGCAAGTGTGGGGGAAATCTTCGAGGCAATTTTGTTGCAGAATTTTTAAAGATATCTCGAGGAGGGATATCAAAGTTTATTGACGTAAATTTTTTTGTTGTACCTACTTAGGCATTAGGTACTAAAAATTTATCAACTTTCATCAATAAATTTAACATCAACAGTTTTAAAAATCAGACACACGATTTATTATATCTGACATAAATCATCTGCTTTTGTCATAAATTTGGAAAGAAATTTTGGGCCTGAATATTCATTATTACGAAAAAGGGTGTTGACCTCTCATGCCCAAAGAAATTTCTCACAAAATTAAAATATTTGCGACCATTTATAAAAAAAATATTTTTAATATTTCAGAACCTTTACAGAAAAGAGCTTCTGTTGGCGAAGAAGTATGCTGATTTTACACAAATTTCAACACTTTAATTGATGAGCACCGGTAAAAGTTGGTAAATCTTGTGGTGAGCTATTTACTGAGGGTATTTCCAAAAACTTGTATGCCATCTACATATTCAAGAAGCAATATGCTAAAGCCATTATAAAAATCTTCTCAAAACTAAAGGATTCAGGAAGCCCAGAAGGTTATGAAAGTCTTAATTATTTTTTATTGTCAGTATCAATTGTTATTATGTTAAATGATATTATATGAGGGACCTTATTATCCAGTGACGCATGCAGGATTTTTAACCACAAGATTGGGAACAAAATGTGAACAAATATTAATTAATATTACTTTGTTGTGCTTTTTCTATTTGTCATAGATGTAATTCATGTTTGAATCAAAATATGTAGTTTAGTTAATTTAGCTAGAATGGAAGACGTTTCAATCTAAATGTGTAGCTATTCGCGAATAAAGTTTGTTAAAACTTCAGTATTTAAAAAAAATCGTTACTCCAATTGATTTGTTACTTCTACAACAGACTGCTTGTGACTAAACAAGATGTACATCGCTTAGTAAAGACTAATTAATTAAATATTGCTACGTACAATTGTTAACAATATACAAACGGTTTGTGTTATTTTGCATTTAACTCAACAAAATTTCATTAGGTAACAAAAATAAGTTTTGGCACTTCGACTATAAGTTCGAGTGGCCCGTCATCCAACTACTGTTATTATCCAGTGTAATGTTTTTTATTCCTCAATCTCGCAAAAAGTTTATGAATGACGTATTAATTAATAAATTAATAAAGTTTGCATCCTTGGCAGCTTTGGTAGTAATGGTCTCGCGTCTTGAGGAATGTTTGAGAAAGCTAACAACGACTCGTAGTTTTCTACAGTGAAATTTAATCGTTTTGATAATCAAACACTGCCGATATTTGCTGATAGTAAAAACTCTGTTGTGAGTGTTTGAGTTTTGGTTATGCGATCAGTAACCTTGGGTGGGTCTACGAAATTTAGTTATATGAGAGGCGTACTTTGGGCAAATTGAGATGCTAACCTAATTCTCGCTTGCCAGAGTGACTTATGAGATATGATGTAGATACGAGAACAGGTTTCCATCAAAATAGTAACATTTTAAATAGCGGCTTCCGTGCCCTTCCACATTAAACGCCAACGCACCGTCAGGATAGATGATGTCCATCACTCACTTGGAGAATTTGCGAGATAGAAAGAAGTAAGACGAGTCTCACGGTCAACGCGTTAGAAAAATATAGTCAGTTCGGACTTAATAAATGAGAGCAGTGTTAATTACAGCACAGATTAATGCACTTAGATGTCGGGGTTCACCTCATGTAAAAATGTCATGAGAACTCTGTCCGGTCAGCCTTCACCTTTGAACCTCTCATGAGGTCTACAACATGCAGCAGCGTTGCTCGATCGTTGGCATGAATCTCACAATTTTGCCCGATTCAATTAAAAAAAGGCATGAAACCGTCTAAATCGTCTCGCGAGATCGATTCTAACGTGAATATGAGCATCAGAGAGACTATTGGAGCAACAGGGATGACAGTAAAGGTCTAATGCATATCAATGGGGTGGTTGTCGTGATCTCAGCAAAGGAGCCAAGTGGAGCGTAGGTATCGACTCGAATCGGACAATCGCACTGTACTTTATTAAATCTGTCTCAACCTTTTGTGCGATATCTAATCGTGTGCGCCTCCCCCGAGATTGGCAGCAATTTCCGGATACATGTCACTTGAAGGAAATTGCACAATGCAAACAATCGCTATTATTCCCATTCATCAGCGTCGCCAACCCAAATTTTGCCAACAGCAACACCAAAATTAACAAAACACATAACACTATCCTTTAAGTTAATGTTGAAGCAAATTTTAATAATAATCGATTTCGTTTTTTGGAGGCGCAAATAATTTATTTATATTATTCTAACAATGTGTCTAGTGAAATAATTCGAAAAATGACTCAATTTCACGAAAGATTTGGCGCTGGGGATTATGAGACGGCATGTTTACATATGCAAATGTTAAATGCCTCATTTGGGGGTGAAGAGGCTATCAATTTAACTTTGCATTACCTGCCCCTCCGATCGATTAGATCCCGGTGCACTTCTGCAATATAATCCCGTTTTATTCGTTTCGATTTGCGTCGGAATCAAGGTGTGGAATAAGGGACGCCGCCGGATTGATTGCATCGAAAAAAAGTGTTTACCAGACTTTTTGTTCAGATTGGAAAGTTTTCCATTAATTTGTTCTTATTTGGGCTTAGTATGGAGCGCTGTAAGCATAAGCTATGCATTTTGATTAGTCCACCCCCATTGCGGCGTTATCATATTCATATTATATTTGTGGGGGTAAAAATCAAAGTGCTTTTCTTTCCGTCCTGATTCAACTCATGAATACGTTACAGCCTCTCTTATAAAACCCTTAAAGACGAAGAGTGTCAAAGAGCCACTATGTATAAATCATAACAGCGGATTTTTTATTTAGCTGTAAGCAACCGGGATTTCTGATTCATTTGAATTTAAGACTGTACCAACGAGGTTTTTTATGAATATAAATCGAATTGCCAATCTCATTGTGGCAGAGGAACAAGATCACTTTTGCCGACGCGCCGTCTAAACAAATCATCAATTAGTTAGGCCGCGAGGCTAGTTCATAATTCCAGTTATCTCATTTCAATCTTAATTGATGTAAATTTAATACAAGGCATTTACACCTCAAATAACCATTATAATCCCATTTGGGAATAAAGTAGCTTCTACTCAAGACTTGACGTTTTCATTACACTAAAATATTGACGAGTTTCGTCAAGATCCCTTAAAATTGGTGCGTAATTAATGAATTGGGGCAATAAAATTGGTCGCGTATTGTCGGGGTTTGTAAAAATAAATTTCAACTACCAGCTGTTGTGACAGTCACAAATTAATGTAAATACTCGTGCCTCGATGACTTCTCCCGTGACTTTAACAAAGTGAGTGCGGGGGAGAGTAAAGGATCTACTGTTTTAAAGAATAATCAACTACATGCCCCTACTGGAAAAAAATCAGACTTGCAAATTTCTGATTGCCCCCTTCACAGTCCGTAAAGACATTAGCCTCTTACATTTGCACCGTTCGACCCCTGCGTTAAAACGCGATGTCTCGAATTTATATTAAAGGAGAATTATAGAAACAGTTGTTCGCGGCACTTAACGCAATATTGCGCGACACCCACTTTTTTCTTATTTGCATACGATAGATATCCAGAATTATTGCCATTGAACTTTCCAACTGCCGCCGTGAAATCCAATTGCAGGCGGCACGTCCATAAATAAATTCACACAGGGAAGTTTTTCCAAACCTACTCCCAACTCCTTGCGAAAAATATACCAAAATTTACAATCAAGACAACTTGAGGGGAAAAATATTTCAACAATAAGTAATGACCCTAAAAGAAATTAAATAAGGAGGTGCGGCACTCAATTTTAGACATAAAATAGATAAATGTGGCTACCCAAAGCTTTCAAAAATTTTTGTAGATTCTTGTGAGCTTTCATACATTTTTCAACCAACAATAACAATTGTTGGTTGGAAAAAAAATTTCTCTATAGTGACTAATTACAATATAACTCTTTTGCTTTTTCAAAAAACAAAGTATAGCCAAATATAAGTACATTTGGCAGAAAATTGACAGGAAACAAATAAAAAAGTACAAATATAGCACAAAAGTTGGAAAACATACTTCAAAGCGTTGCTAATAAATTGTCGATTTTTTTAGAACGTAAAACATCTTAAAAACGATTTTAGGAAGCTTTTGGGGGTATTGAAGAATTTAATTATATTTTATTATTGAAGGAATGTTAAATTGTGGCTTCGTTCTTAATGAAAAAATTAACACTTTTGAACCTGCTGTTTGATTCCTTATAATTAATATTTCATACTTTTATGTCCAAATTTATTTCTAATATCCAAATTCCATACACAACTATTAAACTTTTTAGTTTGTACTAGTAAAGTTTGTTGACCCTATATTTAGTTTTTTACACAATTATAGTAATATTTTTCACAGTAAAAAATTGTACAGTTTAAGAATCCTTGTAATATTTAAAAAATAATCTTTAAATAAACTAGGATTATAGCACTAATAATTTCTTTCTTGAATTTAACAAACAATATTCAGTTTTTCTGCGTAATAAGTACTCAAGGGTAGTTTGGGGGAGTAAATATAATTACAACCCATATGCCAAAGCCTCATATCCACAAAATAAATGCATAAACCAAAGTTAGTACACGAAGATGTAGCCGACGGTAATGCAAATAAGTGCATCAAACCAAAGCGTTGAAGCTCCTAAATTGTTGATTCAAAATTTGCGTTTTTCAAGGAATTGTGATGTTTTATGGATAGAGGCAACTAAATTAAATTTTTGTAATTATATTTCCCAATCAGTACAATCGGTGCAGTTAGTGGTCATGGTTTTAAGTATGAGGATTACAAATTTTTGTACCTGTTAAATAAAAGTATCGAATTTGAAGAAGCCGACGGCGGTGCGCAAATAAAATATTTTACAACAGGATCAAGGACTAAAAATTTATTTAAATCTTGTCAATATTCTTTTGAACTAATTTACTTAATATCTCTCCCAAAATTGTTTCAAATTCATTAAATTGTGTTTCATTATTAAATTTGGAAAAGTATTAAATTAAAGTCAACAAGTTTGGCACATAATTTTTCCATCAAAAGTGGAGTTAAAGATAGTCAATAGTAATCAATAAAATCGAAAATAAAAGAAAAAACTTAAGATTTGATGTAAGCTAAAAAAATAATGAAGTTTTAAGCAAAAATGGTGAAATTATAGAATAACATCAAAGAATATATTTTAAAAACGCACATAACGATATAGATATGTTCTCAGAGCTGTGAGGAACTAGATATTATTGAAGGGTAGAGATAAAGAAAGTCAGGATTGATAGAGACTAGAGAGAAAATGGGCAAGAAGACTAGAACCTTCAATGAAGCTAAATTTTTTGAGTAGTTTAAGACAAATTTTGTGCCTGAAATAAACAAGTTTTTTCATGGGAATAAAAACCCACAGATGACATGAATATTCAATTTTTCAACAACCCTAACTTGCATTCACCAGAAAAAGAAGCTTTTATGCATGTGAATTTCAAAATTGTATTCTTAGCACCGAGTCTATGCAAAACAATTTTCAAAGCAAAATTTAATTCAAAACATAACTTGTAACTTATGTGTGATAGAAAGGTGGAAGCACTTTTGAGCTTTTAGAAAATTCAAAATTCAGCTTGTGGAGAAGTGTGATAAATTTAGATGTTTGCGTAAAAATTAAAACAGAAAATCTTAAAAAAGTCATAAACGTTATGGCCTTAGATAGAGAAGATAACTGCACCTGTTGTTCCACAAATAATAACATTTTCATATATTTGAATAAAAACTAATAGAAAGGCGATTTACTTATTGGACTCAATAATTGAAATGCAAGTAGTAAAATAACACTTTTTCCACGAATACAAAAGTGAAAAGAAAATTATATTTTTCAGACATATTATTGCTGGAAAAAATTCAGGGAGAACCGAGGGACTTATAGCAGAAAAAAGTGAAGACTTTTGAAATGATGCAGTTTTATTTGTACAAAAATTGAAGGGGCTAAAATAATACATTTGGATGTTTTCGAATCTTCATTGCCAACATTTCGTTTTGTCTCGATATGATTGTTTATCAGCAATTTATTATTAAAAACCGTCTAAATTATGTTTGTAATTTTCAGAATTAGGAACAGTTATTTTGGGATATTCTGTATAACTATAAAACTCGAAATTACAACCGCTAATGAGGCACATTCTTTGAATTTATGACCGATCCAAAATCAATTTGTTAAATTCATAATATTTACACTTTCATTCTTTCGTAACGGTTCATAATTCTAGTAGCTTAATTTCACGATGATTTGGCAAGTTTGGCATTTAATTTTCGAATTAATTGCCAGTGTAATCGACCGATCAGATCATAAATAAGCACGAATTGATTTAAATTTAGAATTTTTTTAGCTTGTTGTTTCCTGATAGTACAAAACCTGGTAGCTACGCCCACAGATGACAAATAAATGAATAAATAATGATGATTGTTGTTGATTTATAGTTTTCAAAATTAGAACCAAATCAGGAATGCTATCGGGGCTGCGTATCGGGAAAGCTTTGCTGGGAAACCGACGCTGCAAGTCATAACGTTCATGTTTTATCTCAATGGATCAGTTTCTTTGTTTTGGTTGCCGCTGTCTCAAATTTTATCGTGGGATTCAGCAAAAATTAGTTTCTTGGTACTGGAATTAGCAAAAGAAACGTATAAAAATATTACAATTATTACAAGTTAAAATAAAAATTCGGTCCTTGAAACTGGATGATTAAATAATTGAATAAATTAAGATTAATTTTTTTAACGGCTGATTTATTGTTCGGGTGATTTTAGTTAAATTTGACAATTGTTGATTAATAGATTAGTTGAATATTAGATACGAATTGGCATCTATTAATTTGGAAAGGTATAAATGGATGCGCTTCATCAATTTTACGATTTTAATACGAATCGTTTAGTCAAATTCCGCCAAATTGATGAGGAGTGTTTGAAGAGATCGTTGGGCAATAATTGCATTAAAAATCGTGAAGAAGAAAACGGTATGTTAACAGCAGATTGTGTTAAATCAACACGTTTGTTGACCGATACAGAACAGCAAGACACTTACACGCGGAAAGCATCTTCTAGGAAGGAACCTAGTTAGAACAGGTGCTCAAAGCTTCTAATATTTGATGTTAGTAAACAAACAGCTCGCTTACAATTTCCAGCGCAGTTCTAAAGGCCACTTTATTTCTCTATTTCGCCGTCGTCGCTTTAGATTTGTCATGATACACGATTATATTTGAGGAGATCACGATTCTGCGTTATGACAGGCGAATTCATGTGGGAACGCATTTCGCGTTGCGTCCTTGGCAGTAATATGACAAATTTAACGTTGCAGTTGCTTAGGTAAATCGGAGTTATGTTAAATGAGTTTCACGAAATGATTTAGTGGGAATGGTCAATTACGGTTGATTTGTTGTCGTATTGTGCGCCGTTCAACTAGCCACTTAGAAAACGGGTCTCTGAATTTAATCGTCAGAGCCATAAGATTTAATTCCGTAAGCCACGGGCTCATTGAATTTTAAATAAAACGTCGGTCCCGAGGCGTATCGCATTATCGCGATTAGAGATATTAATTAATTAGACGTAGATTAAGTGTCAGACAGCACGGAACCAACAGGCGAGTTGGTTCTAACAAATTGTGCGAAGTCTCCAGGTGTGTGTATGTGTGTAAATAATCTGGTGTGAATATGTTAGGCACGCTGTGTAGATTAGGTAGCGCCCGCTGCGACAAGAAGCCGCTTAAAAATAAGCGCTCATTTGGACTGGGATAGGATGATGGAGTTTGGCCGGCAGGAGTCGGCATCCCGCTGGAGAACATGCACCATGCGGTATGGTCAATGTGATTTCAATTATGCCCGATACCAACTTGAACAACGACGTCGTCTATAATTCATCCAACAAAAACGGAAACGGACCATCTAACTCCACCACAAAACCACCTTTTGATCACAGCAAGACCAACGCAGATATTCGCACTTTTTGCTGCTCGACCAACGGTTTCATGGAACTCGAAAAGGAAATAATCGACAGCAAGATTAGTGGCAGCACCCCGGGGGGCTCTTTTGGGACCTTTGTTATACTTTTGAGATATTAAGCAATCAGCATTTACCTAATTTGCAATGATTATTAAGTCATGCAATATGGTAATGGGAAGTATAGACATTTTTTAGTTATGAGTTAACTTATATTGCTACTACTTTATTTACACATCCCAAGACAGCAGTTGATGTTAAACCGTCTCATTTAAAAACAACACAACTCTGAATTCACTTTAAGAATCCGTTGGCGAAAGTGTTTATGGTCGTCCTCGATTTTATATTTGTATAAACAAAAAGTTGAAAGTTGCTTCATATACTAATTATAAGAACAATTTAACATAATCTTCAATAAAATAAAGCAAAAGTATAAAATAATAACATTACAAATGAACACTCAATATAATTTTATTACTTCTTCAATACAAAAAAATAGTTTTTCAATTAATAATAAAGGACTATCCCAATAAAGTTCTGTTTGAAATGATAACAAAAATATTATTGTAAAACTTTATAAAGAAATTATATAGAAGCCAACATTCCAGAAAAATTTTTTGGTAAGAATTTAAGAAATTGGAGGCATTGATGCTCTAATATAGTTGATAAAGTTTAAATTTGTTTTTAAAATCTGTTACTTGGTCCAGTGTAGTGTACTTAGTGGTCCAGATATAAAAATATTATAGCTGATGCATAGTTTCAGCATTGTTTATAGATATTATATAATATCTATAAGCAATGGTTTCAGTAACCTCCAACGGATTTATTCATTGAAAGTGGATAATATATAGAATATTGATAAATAAAAAGAAATATCGCAGGAAAACAATTCAGCTCAGTTTGCACAACTGTGATGAGAGTTTAACAAGCAGTTAGCGCCTCTCTAAATTTTTTATTATATTAACTGGACATTAAATGTTGGTTGAATTTTGTAGGAATTTAACAGACATCACCTTTGCTTTACCCCGTAATTAAAAATCAAAGTTTTGAAAAGGGATGAACCCAGTAACAATACCAAATAAATTGCGTCTGAAGAATAAAATTTTATTGCAGCCACAATTTATTAATATCAAAAAATTATTCCGAACAACTATGAAGACGTTACTGTTCAATTCCTTGTGATACAAATAGTAAAATAGTAACAAACCCATAAAAGAAACAAAACTACTCGAGAAAAATCATTTTTTGAAATTTTCTGAACTAAAGTTTAGTAATGTCACATAATGAATATTAAATTATTCTAAATAAGTACTCGTAATGTGTTTTTACAATAACAAAGGTACTTAGAGAAAACGAATAATTGCAACTAAAAATCAAAATTAATTATTTTTGCACTAACAAATTTTTAGCCATATTTTTGTAAGTGATTTAGAATGAGAAAAACCATGTTTTATTTATAGATATAATTATTTAAAATTAATTAATTAAAAAATCGTAAGAAGAAACAGTCTGTTAGAAAGTTGCAGCTAAAGATGCAAGATCAAATAAATATAAGAAATAGAACAGGTTGAGCAGTTTAAAATTAATATCACTTCAGTGAACCCGGCTGGTCAAAATAATTGGTATATAAATTACGGGAATAACACTAGAGAGGTCAAACTTTAACATGTTTAAAGTATGTTAATGGAAATAATGAGTAAAAAAACTGAAATTTCTTAAGTCAAAATAATGGAACCAACTGTTCCGTCAATTTCGATAATTATTCACGCAATACGGTTAATTATTTCGCGCATTTTTAATCTACTTCCTGCATTAGAAAACACAGGAGAAGTTTCAGTTAGGAATGTAAAGTGCTCCGAAAGTTTTAAGTCTGTACAAAAATTTACAATTTTTACTTATTTGAACTCTGTACCCAGTTTCTAAGTTCAGAAATTGATGATAGATGTAGAGACACGTCAATTTTACGTTACTTAAATTAAACTATGAGCAAGTTATTGGTGGTCAGTTGCAATATTCTTATTTTTTTATGTTATTCCAATTTATTTTAAATAATTTTTGTCACAAGTTAATAGGTTGGTCAATTATTGATACTTTTAGAAGTTTGCTATTAGGAAAACTATCACTCCTCATGGCAACTTTTTCAAAAACCGATATAATTAGGGAAATGTTCAATTTTTCTTAAATAATGTCAAAAGTTTCATTTTAAATGGCTGTGTAAATATTTCTAACGTAACTAGTATTATGGTTACATTCAGAAAATTTTTCTTCAGTTTCAGTATGTTATCCAAACAATTTTGAAACAGAAAATTCGAAAGAAAGTATAGAAATAATTTTATATTTGTTACGTAGATGGTAACATAACTTGACACAACAATGAGAATTGTGCGAGAATTAAAATTTTTGCAAATTTCTAAGTTGAGCAACATTTTCCGTGTTAGACTTTTGGAGTGAGTGGCGATGGGGCAATTATTGGGCGTGTTTGGAAAAAGGGTTGGTAAATGAAAATCCTATTGGGACTGGGCCGCTCCACTTTCCATCGATTTGAAGTGAGTTAGCTGTCGCTTTGACGGGGGTCAGTATTGTCTAGCGATAAGAAAGCGAGTTATCTTATCGAGGGAAGATCTGATGATTGTGATGCGGCACGAAAAGCGCGAGGGTTCATGAAAAGCACCGTGCTGGTTGCGTTGTCTGTTGTGAGGGTAGGGGTCGAGGTGTTGGGCCATTAGTATCGGCCAGCACGTGCCCAACGAGATATATCACGTGGCGGGCCGAAATGCAAATGAGCAACAAGTGGGCAGTGATCGGTCGAAGGATTTGAAAGGGTGATGCAAATTCGGACTCACCGATAATAGGGAAAAGCTTGTGGCATATGAAGATCCATTGGGACGGCTGGGTGGTGCGCGGCACCGTAACCGTGATGATCACCGGTTTGCATCATGGTGCCGGCGGCGGCCGCGGCAGCGGCGGCAGCCGCCGTGTGATGGTGCTCCAAGACTGCCGCCCAGGGCGAGGACGCGAATCCTCCTGGATGATCCAGCTCGAAGGCACACCTATCCACAGTCACACTCAAGTGCATCAGCCACTAAAACACGCACAGTCACAACCGCGGCATGCCACTTTAAGACTGATGAGGTTAGATGAGGATGTGAAACTAAAGAGATGAGCCAACCACTAGATCTACTAAAATACTACTTAGTAATTGTGGTCGACGACAATAAACACGTGTGGCGGCGAGCGCGGACACTCGGCCATTGATCGAGGGACTCCAGGGCCCCAAGTGATGATGTTCAACCAGCTCAACCTGGACTTGAATGAGTGAAAGAGTTAACGAAGGCGGAGTTGGAAGCTCGCGTGCGTGGCCGAATATCACGTGATGAGGCGGGCGGCTCTTCGCGCAGAACCACTCACAAACTCTATCCTACCGTCTCCACGTAGCCCGCCTCTCCATGTTACTCCCACTCGAACCAAGTTGCGCCCTCAACTACACAACTTCCGAACAAAACACTCCGTATATACACCTACATCAAATTGGCACCTGGACGAACACCAACTAACTAAACAACATATCTTACACGACCACGATATGGCCCTCGTCATCGACATCGTCGACCCCACGTCTTCCCAATCTTCTATGTTTGCCCTACATTACACCCCTCGCTCACTCACCCTTCGTTTATTTACAACAGGGAAGGAAATATGCTCATCAAACTAATATTGTTCTGCCCTACTCTAGTATCATTTTGTAACTACATATTACCTTAACATATTGCAACTAGGGGAATCAGCCCCGTCATTATCTGCAGCCACCCTTCACAATCTTAATTTGCATGCAGTTAAAAAGACCAAAACCACATTTTTATGTTTGAACTAAAACGCCACTGACGACGCGAGAACAAAATCGGAATCTCCCGGCGCCTCCGCCAATTGTTAACAATGCTAATTCTCTTCGCACCCTCCCAATTTTAATTTTAACTTTTTTTTAAATCTACAGTAACTCTTTCTTTAACATTTTTTTAAACTAAAACTATTCGGTACAATTTTGTTTCAAATTTTTTTAAAATTATCTCTAAAACTTGATATTTATTTAATTACAACAGTTTGTTAATTCTATATAAAATTATTATTTTGAAATACAACAAATTTCAGTCTCCCCCAACGTTTGTTTATTATTTACAATTTTCAACCTTTACTTATTTTTTTCTTCTTGTGGTTTATGACAAGTATGGAAGTTCTTGTGTACTTATGCCACGCATCATTTATTAAAAAAATGTTTAGTAATTTAAAATAATTAATTTTATTAATTAAGAAGGTGAAGTCTCCCGGCGCCTCCGCCAATTAGTAACAATTTGCTAATTCTCTAAATGATTTGCACTCTTTCAATCTTAATTTTAGACTTTTGTAAAATCTCCAGTAACTCTAAAAGTTGATATTCACGTAAATACAATAATTGGTTTATTCTATTTAAATTATTAATTTAAATTCAAACAAATTTCAGTTTCCCCGAACGTTTGTTTATTATTTTCTATTTAGTAATTTTGTAATTCTAAGCGCATTCATGTACCTATTGTTGTTTCAACCCATTTTTCAAGTATCCTTTTGCACTGAATTATAACAGGTATTGAAGATATTGTGAAATCTTACCACATATCATTCATTAAAAAATATGTTTATTAATTTAAAATAATTATTTTATTAATTAAGAAATTGTAGTTTCCCGGCCCCTCTGCCATTTGTGGATAATCAATAAGTTTCTTACAGCATATGTACATGTGTAATCGAGTATTTGAGTCAATTTTAACAACAATTAGCAAATTCCCTCAATGCTTCGCATCTTTCCAAATTCAATTTTTAACTGCTTTTTCTAAAATCAACCAATACATTTTTTTAAATCAAAAAAACTCGGTACAATTTTCCTTCAACAAAGTTTCAAATTAACTCTACTACTGGATATTCATTTCAATACAATAATTTATTCATTTGTATAAAACTATTAATGGGAATTCGAATAAGTTTCTATTTTGCTGAACGTTCGTTTATTATTTCCTATTTAGTATTTTTGCAATTTCTTTTCAGCGCTTTATTAATTTTTTTTTGCTCTGGTTTATGACAAGTATTGAAAATCTTGTAAAATTTTCCCACGCAACCCATTTAAAACACAAGTTTATTTAATTTAAAATAATGAATTTCATGAATTAGGAAGTTGTAGTTTCCCGGCACTTTCGCCATTTGTGAATAATCAACCATTTTCTCAGGGCATATAAACAACATATGTATGTTCATGTGTAATCAAATATTTGAGTAAATTTTAACAATAATTTGCTAATTTTCTCAATGCTTCGCACCCTTACAATTTTGTTTCAACAAAGTTTCAAATTAATTCTAGAACTTGATATTTACTTAAAAACAACAATTTATTCATTTTATATAAAACTATTAATTTGAATAAAACCAAATTTAGTTTTGCAAACCTTTGTTATTATTTACTATTTAGTAATTTTACAAAGCGCAGTGGTGTTTTAATCCCTTTTTTAATTAAATTCTTTTGCTCTGGTTTGTGACAGGTAATAAAACTTTGCCACGCAATAAAATTTATTATTCCTTAAAAAATAAGTTTAGTTAATTTAAAATAATTAATTTTATTAATTAGAAAACTGTAGTATCCCGGCGCCTCCGCCATTTGCAAATAATCAACAATTTTTTCGCAGCAAATGAACAACATATGCACATGTGTAATCGAATATTTGCGTCAATTTTAACAATAATCAGCTATTTCTCATGTTTGCCTATTGTTTAAGTTATTTAGAGCATTCAGTATTGAATTTCAGTTAAAATTCTTGCTACGTTTCATTAGTTTTTAAAAATAAAAAACAGGTTAATGTTATTTTAATAAATTGCCACAAATGCAACAATAAAAAAGTTTATATAGTGATAATTTGAAACAATAAACCTAACGTAGTATAAAACTGAATATGGTTCAAAGTTAAATTTCATAATTTTAATTACGATAACTTGTTAATATTAAAGATTCCACTAACGATTCGTTATAGCAGCAGGAATAATTTGAAGACAAAATCATTTTCTTATTCAAAATATTCGACTCCTAAAATAAAAAATACTATAGCAATCCTGCAACACAAGTAAACAAATATAGAAAAAAAATAATTCCCTTTTGTCAAAACTAACTCTTAATAGTTTTAAGATTTTTTCAATTCTTAGAGAGACAGTTCGGCATACAAAACACGGTTGACAATTTTTCAGGATTCTTCTCTCTAATAATTTTTCCATATATTGTTAACAATCTAGATAATTTGCAAATTTGCCGTCATAAAAATACGAAGAAGCCGAAACAGGTGTTTCTTTTAGCAGCTTTGATCTCCAAAAGCCAAAGTACTTTCATAATTGCGGTATTGGTTCTTTATCCATTTTATAAATTGAAAAAATCGGTTACAACGCCAGTCCAAATAGAGCCCGATGCTTTCACCCTAGTTCTCTGATCAACGTGTAAGCATTTGGAGATTAATACTGAAATACTTTTTTTAATTTCAAATAAAAATTATGAACACACTCTCAAAATCTTGAACGTCAAAAATATTCCCCTTTAACTCAACTCAATAATAGCATATAAATATTTTCGAAGCACATAAATCGATCTCAAGGTCTCTTTTCATCAATAAATTCACCTTGTGAAACGTAACCTAATTTTTCAGTCGCATATTAATGACAGCAAGAAAATTCAACGTACTTTTTGATAACCTCTTAACCCATTTAAACATTATTATTTTATATTATTTAATTATGGATTTTTTAAATTAAGGTCACCAAGTTTCTTGGAGACAAATAGCAATTTAAAATTTTTAAAATCAAATTGCAGCATTTAAGAAAATTCACCCATCTAAAATCATACTGAACTTTCCCGGCGCCTCCGCCATTTGTGCGCAATTAGCCAGCAGACTTGTTGACTAAATTTCAGAATTTCTTTTAGCAATTACTGTTCTAAATCTTGAAATCCTCAATACGCTTTTTTTGTTATGCCGAAAACTTTATTGCCCTCCTGACGTCTAAGGAAGAAACAAGGCATTTGATACAAATATAGAATCTTACAGTTTGTTCTATTTCTTGTAATGATCGGTAAATGTTATTGTTAATGTTGTTGGACTCGACTAATTTTGATTGATTGTTAACGGTAAGATGACTCAACTTAACTATAAATGTGGACGTTACTCAACTTAAAACAGCGAAACCTCGAACTTCACCAGAGTGTTCCACGCTCACGAACAAGCATTCCTGTTACGCTTGATCGCGTTCACTATGATTACTATCACATTCTGCCAATACTTATTACAGCTTCATTAGCTTTTATCAGCCACGTGACATCCCGTCAGTATTGTGACATTACTAGCCATTAAAACGTTCTACTAAACAAACACAACAAACAAATCATCAAGTTTATGAGTAAATTCTTTGTTCTTTAAGTTGACAAAATTCCAGAAGACAAATTTGGTAAGTTCTCATGACTTTAGCACAAAATTAATTGCTTTGTTGTTTTCTATGAATCATTTAAGTAGAATTTTTGTTGATTTATAAATGCACGTAATGTTGCGACGTCTTAATTTAATTTTATGAATGAAAGTCTTGACTCTATCCGTGTACAATGTTAGTGTGAGAGAGTATTATTATAGTTGTGGTCGAGGTTAGGGCATTTTTATCATGTCATCTCTGACTTACCAACAGTTAACGAGCCCACAGATTCCGTTGCTACTACTCACGAGTTACCGAAAGTCCAAAAACGACGTTTCCGCTAATAACTATTTAAATTCCCCAAGAATAATTGATGGATGAAGCTTCAACGCTGACGTCACTATATTTATTGTTTTTTCACGTGATAATCAGCGGAAACAATAACGTGAGGAGAGTCAAATAATTATTTACTACTTGAAAATTAAAGATAAAGTGCAGCCGAAAAAGATGTTAATAATTTTCGGGGTTGACGCCACTAAATTTTTTATGCAGGTTGGGTAAATTCATTATTTAAGATGGTAATGCAGGTGTAGATAGGAGAGACGAGCGGAAGGCAAGATTCGACAAATGACTTGGACACGGGAAACAACGCACTCCTATCTTGATGGCTGCGACCTGCGACCATAAACCACGTCTACGTGTCCACCGCCAAGGGGCAGGGGCGGCGCAGGTACCTCTTCTGAGTTATTTATACAATACTCCTTTCATTCAGTTTTCCAAAATATGAATCGAGCAGGAACCGTGACTTGGTTAACAACACAAGAGCCCACCTTAACGTCTGCACAGGACCGGATTACAAAAGAATCCTTAGCCTCAATTATTTCGATCAAAATTAATTCAAAAATTATGTTGTAAGTCAAGTTTTTTCTAGGATTTGGTCAATTAATTTAGTGTTGGATAGTGAAGTTACTTCTACATCTGAATTTCGCTTTACTTTCCAATAATGGTTGGTGCGTAATTTAATGAAATGTGTGCAATTTCGGGCGTCGCTGTGCCTCATTGTGGAAAAATGCCGGTTTCGAATTGTCCCTGTCGCAGTTTAGAAAGTCCGCAATCTAGAGCATTCAATGGGAGTTGGGTATAGAATAGTAATTATTCGGTCGACTTCTCTAATTGCTGTTAGGAACCTCGAGGGTCACAACGTTTGGCTGGCGGTAATAATTTACAAATGGCGCCAAAATTGCGTCACGTTACAGTGGGTGGACGTTCCGGATTTCTTATGCGTCTTCTCGAAATGGGATTTAATATGCAAAAAGCGTAAACATATAAATTGCGGTAACAAACGGCCGCATTTATAACCCCTTTATTATTGTTTGTTTGAATAACAATTTATTATGCGCATACATTTCCAATTATTGCCCACAATTCGCTGACGGATGGCCGTTTCGGTTTTGTCTCGAAACGAAACGATTCAATGACAGGTTCACACCTTTTCTATCTGTTTCTGTGTTTCTACAAAAAACCCACAACTAACTTTAGGAGAGATAAACAAAAAAACAATAGTATGGTAGATTCCAGTGAAGCGTCAAATTAACTTGGTAAAATATTACCTCTGATGCACCAACTTCGTAATTGACTATCTAAGATTCTCTCTTTAAACCACTACCCGAAGAAAAAACTTCATAAAATATGGAAATTGTTCCCAGGAGAGGAACGACTCTTGTAGATTCGAGTTTTGCATGTGCGTTACTACTGACATGTGGGGGCGGCGCGCCCCATCCCAGTAAAGCGTAAAGTATCGACTTGGAGACAATTTAGGCGTTGTCGTCAATCAGTTTTGGCGATTTGTCTTAAATAATCCCTCCAACACTGCGTACGATGCATGAAAACGCGAAGAGAGTCTCAAATCGCAAATTCCAACATCCAAATGTTTTATTGCAACGATTTGTTGCAAATCATTTTTTTAAATCTCTCTAAAAACTTTTCGGCTATTCACTGATTCGATCAAACAACGCTTGAAATAATTCGCCAAAATAAAACATTAATGTCTTAATATCAAGTTTTTACATTTTCATCGCATTGATTGTCGATAACAGAATTCAAAACCCAAAAGATATTTAAAAAAATTAATTAATCAACCGAAAATCTTTGTGGTTCTTTTTCAAATCAATTTACGCTATTTTGCCTGAAAGTCTCGGTATCAATGTTTATTCCAAAACTAAAATTAATGAAAATTAGAAATGATTTTAGGGAGCATAACATTCATAATAGCGATTATAATAATTAAAATGACTCTAAAATTCAGTTCCTGTTGAAAAGATTTTTGCATTTTTAGGTTATCATTAAAGTTACCCCAAATCAGTGTTGATAATACTGAGAGTGATATTCAACTTATTTGTGTGAAGTGAATTTTGACAAACAATAATCAAATTCTGCAGAGCCAGGCATTAGTCATTCAAAAATTTACAATTTCAAAAATGATGTTGATTCTGGAAAAATTTCTTTACAAGTAGTTGGAACAATATTCTTGGCAAGGTTATGCTTCAAATCCTAAGGGTGCATTATGTCGTCACTGTGTTTTGTTTAGACCTCCAGTAAAGCGAGAAGGACTTCGAGTCGTGTTCATTAGTTCCGCATTCAAAGATTTTCAACACTCCGGAAATCAACACATGTTGTGCTTTTTTTTCTACGCAAGCTCAAACTTCTTTAATAATTCTAATAGATCTGATGTAACTAAATTAATTTACTATCGCCCTCTAGGAGAAATTTCTTCGTATTACTAAATAATCAAATTTTAAGCCAAACTTAAAATCAAACTCAATTTTTAAGTTTTGATTTTCTATTAAATATTCTGTATATTGTTCTTGTCTATTGAGCCATGTACAAATTATTATTTGACTATTCATCTATAATCACCTTGTTCCGTTGTATTTTCGATTTATATTGCTTATTTGATAACGCAACAAATGGTGTAGTTCCGAACTTTGCTCTAGTTTTTTAAATAGTCTCCCAACATTTTTCATTGCAATTTTCTTATGCTCCTAAATAAAAGTTTGACAAACAAACAAATTTTCTTCAAAACATTTTTTTGGTTATGAACTGCATCATTCCTCCGAGCTTGATTAATAATAAAATCTTTCCAGAGCTTAAAGATACAAAATATATAAGAAAAACAACTTGATTTAGGCCATCATCAAGAAAGAACCCTCAAGCTTCACCATTTGAGCTATAAAGCGTTCAGGAATATGTAATTTTGGGTCAAATTTTATACATTTAAGTGCAAAACAGATATCATAATTGCGTAATTGTTATCAAAATACACAAAACTGACAATTCGAAGAAAAATTGAGTTTGGTTTATTTTTCATTTGCGGTTTATAATTTTTTTTAAAATTCTAAAAATATTTTCGATTAAGATTTGAAAATAATGAGGTGCCAAGTGCTTGTTTATGTGTAAAATATTTTAGATTTCGTGCTTCTGAGGGCCTTACAAACAATAATATGTCGAGTCTATTAAATGGATGCCACTTGAAGACAAAACTTACATGACTAGAATTTAATAAAAATTTAGCACAGTTGGTACAACCAAAATTTTGATTAAAAGTTCCTTTTTTGTCGCTTGTTAAAACGATGCTTAAACCGTTTTGTTATGTGGGTAAAACTTGGATGCACTTGTATGACCCAGAAACAGAACGGCATTTAATAGAATGCAAACGATGATTCTTTAAATTCTAAGACGTTTTGTATTTAAAAATCTACCATTGTTACTTTTTTGAGATTGTCCTAGAATAGTTCTAATTACTTGTCTGAGTAAGGGAACAATTAGACAAAATTTCACACTACAGTAGAATACAGTTATAACGAAGAGACATGGGAGTTTCACAACACCTCGTAATAAGTGGACTTCGTTAAAACTGGTCAACTACAAAATACATCTACTGAACAATTATTGTATTACGTGAACTAATCAACTGAAATACTCGAGAATTTTCATTTGTTTCTTCTGATTCGACGCTGTGGCACCAATCAGATTTTCGAGATTTGACAAAGAGGTGAAAGATCGGTCAGCACTATTCGATGTCATTTCTGTTTCAAAGAATTTTGCCAAGCACTTCCTAGCCTCTAGCCCCTAGCCATTGAGGCTGGATCATCATCTGAATTAACAGTTTGTTGATGTTTTTGGAAGGCATCCTCAACAATCTCATCTTTAGTTGGAATTCCGCTTGTCCACACAAGATTGTTGACCTGAACAAAATCTTAAAATCCAATTTTATTAGCATTCAATTAAAAACAAAATTTACTTAGAGGCACTTCATCCCATTGCCAACTTTCCTTAGTTGCCGTAACTTTCCCTACAAAACCACCATACTTTAAACAATTTTCTACCGTGCTTTACGTAACATTTTTCCAAGCGCGGTCCACGAAAATGATCTAAGAGAGTCACACGATCTTCTTTATATTTTTCTATGCCCTTAATTAGGGGAAGCACAAGCACTTTCCGAAAGTGGGATCATAGAGAATTTATTATTTCCTGGTCCATTGGTTGCAGGACTAAAGTTGTATTTGGGGACAGAAATAGGAACTTCATATTTTTGAGATCAAACACTTTTGGGTCAGCTGTGCAGTTACCAACGGCGAGGAGAATTTTTTGTTTTCGCTTGATGTGTTCCGAGTCCCATTCATGTAGCTCTTCGATGAAAACTTCTGTTTATCCAAATCACAGAACACTCAAAATTGGCACCAAAACCCAACGAAATGCCAAATTGGGTAATTTTTCTTTCAAAATTGGCCAGCTTAGAGAAATGTTTAAAAAATAAAATTCTTTAAATTCGAAATCAATTAAGAAAAGCTTCATTCAAGTCCACATTCTCCCTTGCTCTCTGTTTCTTCCTTTTGCGTTTTCAATAAGTGACTCATTCAACTTCACTTCGATTTTTATAAAATTTGACAAGACTGAATTAGACCAACCATATTCTTTGTAGACTACTGATTTCGCCACACCATCATTTACTCTATGAAGAATCTTTCTTTTGACTAAACTGTTTACGTTTTAATTTTGTGAGAGATGACATGATTGTCTTTACTAAATTATTGCGACTAATTATATCGCTCTGAATTTACTTGAGAACATAAATTGCACTAATGATCAGAAGACCCTATCGATTCCACTCGGTGATTTATCTTTAGATCTCGTTACAACAGGACTTTTCAACATATAATTTCAAGTATTCGATGTTAAATCCGAACCCTCGTTATACCCGATCTTGTAATATCCGAGTATCTTTACACGTAATTTAATACAAACAAAAATTTTGATGCACATGTGCTCATGGTAACTGGTATCTCGTTATCCAGTATGCGTTATAATAGGATTCTACTGTTAGCGCGAAAATTTTATTACTAACAGTTTTGGATTTTAAAACTAATTATTTGTGGAATATTCAGAATTTTTAAAATTCTTTACGTTATCAAATGTATTTAGGAATTTATATTGGTTAATTTTATTTTGAAGTAAAAATTTAAATTTTGTGGTCAAATAATAAAGTAATAAATAAAAGTTAGTAGAAATCAATTGTTACATGATTCTTCGAAGTGATGGGCTCTCGGGAGCGGCGTCGTGTAACTCGTGTATTGAAAGTGCGTGAACGGTGGAACATCCGGTGTAGAGGCACCAGTACGGCCATACGACCTGTACGCATCACGTATTGAAGTATTTAGCATGCGGGTCCCGTGGGTCCCGTCCGAAACGTTCATTGTGCGTCTCTTCCCGCTACCCTCGCTGCATATACGCGTTTCTACGGCCTACGAATGGCGCATGTTAACAAGTATTCGACCAACACCCCCGCAACGACCCGCGTGTTACCGCTACAACTTTCCGCCATCACATGTCACCTGTTGCTTTATGCATTGTGCGTCAAATATCGCAAATATCGGGAAATCGACCCGCAGAAAAGCGCATTTCCGCCCGCCACCAAGACAATCCAAACTCACCAACACCGAATAGGGAACGAATCTATTTTTTGTTCCAACGCTCGTTTTCACCTATTTTTGCTGTCCTATCTTACTTTGTGTCTACTATTCGTCCCTTTAGCGACTACTCTGTACTACCATCTGTTTGATATTGGGGCTACCTGGTTCATCTAGGTCTGCTTTAATTATAACACTGCCGCTATTACGTTTCTTATGTTTTATCTCTTTTATAATTCTACTTTTCTAAAGTTCAACTTATTTGTTCTTTGTTTCGTTGTTGCAATTTACAAAATTCGCAAGTCAAAACTTTTTAATTACATGCTTCTAACATCATATAGCTACATTTATGTGTGATATCTAAGAATGAAAGGTATTACGCCAAGATAAACGTCATTGCTGAATCTTTATCTTGAGAAATTGATTGTTTGACATTACCTTGTCAAATCGAAAATTGTAAAAATTCTCGGCACTACAATACAATAATATTTCTACAACCCTTGCATGGAAATTTTAATATGTATTTGGTGTCAATTAACTGTCCTGACAATTTTACGCGTGGTTGTATCTTAGCGTAGTTGGTTTAATAGCAGGGGTATCACGGCGCTTAGCTGAGCTTTCGAGCTTCTGTTGGGATAAAAAATGTAAATTTTATTGCAGGTGAAATTATGCTAAAATAATAACATAATGCGTAAAGGGGTGTTATTAGTGCCCTGAAGATCGGTAGCAAACCGCTGCTTGACCACTAAATAAACTGAGCCCAAGGGAAAACGGTTGCTCGAGCCCAACGAAGATTACACATGATGACAGATTCAAGAAAGACGGTAAAAGCTCGGTACGGATGAACGATGGACGCAGCCTCTGAGTTTGTGGGTGTAGCAATATCGGCCCGGTAATAACAAGGTAGCGATCCGGCTTCAAGCCTGCCAGGTGTACTACAATACAGGTCCGTATTTATTAATTATAGACCATAACTCTTTCGATTCGCCTAAATTGCTACGTTTTGCCACAAATTTCAAACAACGAGTCTAGGGTGAGTAAAAATTTCGAGATTTTCCAAAGAAAAAACCTGCGAAATTGAAGTTGGATTATTGAAGTAGGTTCGGTCCTGTGCCACAAGCATCTTTATTACATCGTGGCGGCCACTTATTTTCACCTCGGCTTGCGATTAAAGCTATTTTTCGATTTAATCTTTTTTGAGATCGTGCCTTGCGCCGCTCTCACCTCTTGGTTGTCTTTGCGCACCGGTACCTTTAACATTTCTTTTGATTATAGTGCGAGAAGATACTCATAACTATACCATACGGACCGACATTCATTTCCACGGCTTCAACAATTCTCGAGCTATAATCATAAACCATATACTATCTACTTTTCACGATTATTATTCAAGTAATATGCCGAACGAAAATGAAATAACCTTCACAGCTAGGCTCGGAATTAATGTATAAACTCTGTAATTTCGAAAATTCCGCAAGTGACACTGAAATCGACTGCAATTCCCCAAACCGTTTCATTGTTCGCTGGGTTAATTGGACAAAACAAGAACGAGAGAAAAAAACAAGTGTGAAAGTATGACTACAACGAAACTCAAAGTATCGGTAATTATTAGCCAGCTGGACAAAACACTGGCATTAAGATTCGTGCGATTATTAGTTATGGGACAAAAAGGTGTAATCAAATGAGCGTATACTTAACTCGCTGTTAATAATTTTAATGATAGTTCCCGTTAAGTTTCTTCTATTAATTAAATTGATGATGGATTGTGGCCATAGGCCAATAATTCATTTTCTCCTAATTACATAATTTCAATCTTTACAAAATTTATAGCGCGACCAACTCATTTTCGGCCAATTACGTTTTAGCACACAATAATTAATTCTCGCAGCAAAATCCCACTACAAATTTCCAATCTGGATCGATCAACCCGTTTTAACACTCTTAAGCTCCACAAAGTAGGTCATCCCCCAACTGTTACTGCTATAACCTATTTACTTGTTTCAAAAGTTACTAAAATATTAAATCTGACGCCGCAAGGTCAAAACGAAATTTTAATTATCTCCTAGATGTGTCGTTAATTTTAAAATTTGTTTTATCAGTGAAAATACTAAGAAATTTATTGCTTCGCCACAACGATTTTTTTCGTTAATCGAATTATCGACCATTTGAAGTATGCTTAATTATACTTTTAAATAAAGTAGTTAAATAAATTTTAAGGATTAAAAATATCAAGACGGAAATAATAATTAGAAAAAATTGAAATTACTTAATGTTAGCACTTACCTTTTTCTAGTTTCTGCCAGCAGCATTTTCAGAAGTACACTCATGATTTTTCAGTTAAATTTCGAAACGAATCGAAAATAGTTCTTGCAAATTTTCAATTATTATAATTTGAAAAGTTGACTAAAAATGTTCTCATGATTTCTGGATTCTACGGTTCACTTTAAACTTTAAAGACTTCTAGTACAATTTTGATTAAGTATTTTTCCGGAACATCTGCAGAAATATAATTAAGAGAAATGTGAAATTTTGATTTTTTGTTTTGATTACGCGATTAAATTTCAAGATCTTACCTGATTGGGTGGTTCTTTCTCGTAGTAAAGGAAATTCTCGTGGTAAAGGAAACTGGTATTTGTAGGATTAGTTTCTTCTATTCAAACATTTTAATGTTAAAAATCCTTTATTTTCAAAATGTCGCGCCGCGTTCTCGCCAATATCGAGAACACTTATTGTAAGCAATCAAGTCCTACAAAAACGCAAACATAAAAATGATATTATGTGCTAGAGGCAACATCAAAAATAGGCAAATGCGTCGAAGCCATCTCCCAATTGGGTAATATAAAATTGTTAGAAAAGTAAAAAATCAATGGTGGCATTAGATACCGTGTGATAAAAAATTGGTATACGTTAATAAATACGATAGTCTTACTTAATAACACAATGTTAAAACTGAATTACGTTAAAGTAAACAGTACCAACTATGAAACCGCCATAAAAAGATTAACTCAAATTACGTGGATTACCATTAAAACTTGCGACGTTAAAGGGGCAAGACGTTTCCAAGATTATTCTAGTTGGATGCGAGCACCCAACCCGCTATTTGCATAATTCCGTTAATCAATTTATGTTTTTACTTACAAAACCCCTAAAATACGCAAATGCCCAATACTCGTATAACAAATAAAAAGAAATATATAATAATATAAAGTTAACTTGAAATTCCACAACAACTATAAAATTAATTAAGGGAAAACAAGAAAAACTATAGATCCGAATTTCAAGTAAATTATTATTTATTTCCCGAATATTCAAAAGCATATTAGTAATGCAATAGTTAGAAAACCGCAACAAGTCAAGTTTTCTAATTACTGCGATTACTAACAAATGCTTTCAATTAATTAACAACCAACCCTCACCTAAAGAAGTGAAAACAGTCAAGTTGGGTTGATTGTGACAACGTCGCCGCTTTTAAAAATCATCACAAATTTTGATTATTGAGGTTACCCTGTTGAAATAAATAAATAAATAAAACAAACAGCGACGTTGTCTAAAACGCATGCAAACCTAGTTAATCACTAACATGCAATAGTTTAAATTATAGTGTAATAATAATTGAATAGTTATTATTATTATTTTTAGCCCCTTGCAATTTGGGGCAAAATTTCTTAAGTAAACACGCAAAACAAACGTGATTAATCGTCGTTTAAATCAATGATATTAATGCAAACAGTGCACGTTATAAACATCAACCATACGTAGACTAGCTAACGCATATAAAGTAAGATTGTATAAAAACTCTATTAGAGGATACATAAAGGCCGTGAGGCTAGACGCCTGTTATAAGGCACAATAATGAGGCTGTAAAAAACTGGAATACAAAAATAGTCTCAAAGGAGAGATTTTTGTCAAATGATCGTAAGTTCGAAAAGTAATCAATTCTCTCACTTAACGATTCCTGGCTGGATAAATTCAAAGTTGTTACCTGGAGGAAAACTAATATTTTCCTTATGAACACACTAGTTTTAGCGACTATCTACGGGACTAAAAACATATTGCTTGGTAGCATAGAGGCTAAAACCTGAAAACTAGCAATAAATTGCAAGATTCGTTATCTAAAATGATATGAAATTGTTCATTTGCTAACTGCAAATATCCGCGTTTTATTATAAAAAGTACTATATACACAATAACAATATGCTACGTTTCTCTCGAATATTTTATTCTAGTTGTTTTATTAAATAATTTTAAAATAAATATTCCGAGTTTCCACTCGTTTACACTTGCGAAGTTTCACTTCGTCCAGTAATTTTTCTAAGTACTGAAGGCAGTGTGTGTGTATGTGTGAAGAAATGAACTTACATTTAAGTACCTAAATTGGTGGCGGTCCCTTAACGTAACGCAACTGTGGACTCAGAGACATCGCAAAATTATTCATGTTGTCACAGCACTGGGGTTCCAGGAGACAAGCTACACATAAGAGGGTTATGATGACCACTTGGAAAGGAATTGACGCACGCATCACACGTTTGAACCAAGAAGCAGCATTAGGTTCACCGCTAGGATCGTCGTCAGGGTCCTTGGGTGACATTTCTCCTTCCCGTACATCCTCACTGTAAACAAACAGGCACATCTATTAACGTACTGCAAAAAATACACAGGAAAGTTGCAAGATCTCGACGTCATCCTCGCTGTAAACAAATAGAAACATCTATTAACATACTGCAAAAAAGTGCACACAAAAGTTGCAAGACTTCGGCGTCATCCTGACTGTAAATAAGCAGACAATTTCATCAAGAGACTGCAAAAAAGTGTAGAAAAAAGTTGCAAGTATCGATAAGTTTCGAAATTTTAAAGAATACGTAGCCAAGTATTGAGCTGAAATATAAATATTCAAACATCGTCTTTCAAATTAGATTTGTTGCGCTTTACGCTTTTACACATTTTACATATTGAACTTTCGGTAGTGGCAATTTGAAATAAAAATTGTTTTGGATAGTGATAGTCGTGGCAGAATTGAAAAAAAAGTTTTGTAACTCAAAATTAATTCAGTTGCAGCAACTTCCCCGGCGCTATAAAATAATCACTAATTTCCATTTTGGAGGCTTGGAATTTTTTATGGTAATAAGCCTGTTTTTTATTCTTGCGTCAAACAAAAGGCGTTGTTCACATAATAACCTTATCGCAATTCAGATGGCGTTTTGTTACTTACCGGATGCGCCAAGATTTCAACTAACTTTATTACATCATGTTATTGGTGTGTGATATTATTAAAAAAAGAAAAAACCATAATCAAAAATTACTTGACGAATAGAGGGAGTACTTGTCAAGATATGGTGGATTGCTTAATTTGTCGCGGACTAGTGTCGTGATTTGTTGTTTATTTGTTCATATTAATTAAGGCGAGCCGCTTGTTCGCTTAGGGATCGGTAAAAGGCCGATTAATCTTAAAAAGCGCGTTTCCATGCCCAGCAGGCCTGCTGTGAGACGCACAGTGATCTGCGGAGATCCACTTGTTATTGCCTCGAGTTTTAACATATCGGGGATCATTTTTCAAAACTTGCGTTACCCCTAGACAAACCAACACGGAAGATGCTGTGATATGATATATGTGGTGTTTTTAAATTGTCCTTAGACGTTTAAAAAATTACACCTATAATTGAGTGTCACTAAACCCCCTGTAGTTAGAAGCAATAAAAAATTTATTAGAAACGATCAAATATTTTGTGAAAATAAAATAATTAAAATTAGTTCAAGTGCGGTTTGGAATTGTTAATGACGTGATAATAACGGTGTTTCACTTTTAATCTCTTCGCTAAGTGAACATGAATGATCGTCTATCTTGGCTATTTCCATGAAACCAGAAACTGCGATGTCTTGGTAGCGTCTTGGCGCTTCACAGCTAAATAGGCAGTAATGGCGGCCCACGACGCCGCTACTCGCACTGCATATGAATGGCCTGCTTACAGTTCACTACATCCACATCAAAAACCGGCAGACTTTACCACGTCGGTGCAACTCTTTTTAAATTGATAACGCAAAGCGCACGAAAATCGAACGGAACAAAATCAGGACAGTGCACGCCAAAAATCAACACCTGCAAATTGGACCAAATTGTATTTTAAATCAACAAAACGGGCCAAAAGATTGAACAAAATTGCACATCAACTCATTTAAATAAGCGATTCCGTATTGCCTGCTACTTGTTTTTAGAGAATCACGTGCAGCAGCTAATTTAAATTATTTAATGAACTTTCGACCCGTAGGGACTGTTCTAATCAAAAATTTTGACCATAAATCGGATGATTATGTTTGTCACAAATCAACCAAGAGATAGTTTGGTAATGTCATCAGTTTTTAATTTCTTTAGAACCTAAGATTACGACACTTCGCAGTTTTTAGAAAGTGTAACTTAAAAAAAATCAAACACAAACAGTTTTTGTTGTTGGTAGAAAAACGGACCACTTACCTTATAGCAAATGCAACTACTCTAAAAAAAATTGCAAAACTAGAATCTAGGGAACTAAAGCAGTTTTTATCGAAAAAAAGGGAACGAGAAAAGGTTTGTTTGTTCGAATCAAAAAATTAACCCAAACATTGTCAAGCAATGCTTGATTATTTCCGTTGAACAATGCATAATAATATATAGATTACGTGTCTATAAAAACGTATTTTTAGAAGTCATGCTAAAAACTCTATATTCCAGCATCAACCTAAACACCATTGTCTCCAGTTGAAGGGCATTAAGTGCTAGTAAAATGTTAATGGGTCGGTATCAATAATGTTTACAGTTGAATAAAAGTTTACGAGGGGCGTTCTGACAAACAGGCATTGTTCCTGGGTGCACAAAAAGTTCTGTTGTCAATAAATTTATGATTGCGCTTAAGAAGCATAACTGTGTACTTTAATTAATAAAGTAAAAAGTGGTTTTGTCTGACAAAAGTAGCTATTAGTAGTCAACACGTCGCGTCTTATAACATTGACTAGGTGAGAATGGCAGTGATTAGGAAAAAAGTTAAGCATACTTCGAACATAGTGTCAGAAATATTTGTTAGTAATTTATAAGCGAGATGTGTTGGCATAGGAGACAGTTGTTTATGTTGTCGACAAGATTGTAAAAAGTGGTACTGCCTACCTAGATCGAGGCATCGAGTAAGCTGCCGTGCAAACGATCAAAGATCTGCAGCGTTTCTGTAAGGCTTTTAGTTCGTCTTCGGCGGCGTTGAGTCTTTCAGCCATTTTCAGGCGAGCCTGGCAATCAGGAGCCAGAACCACTTCCAATTGGCGTACCAAACGCCTGATAGCCGCCAAACGTCGTTCTCTTTCTCCCAATTCATGTTCGGAGCCTTCGTCGGAAATTCCACTGTCTGAAAGTGAACCGCCTTCCGTGAACAACTCCGGAATTTTGCACCCCTGAAAAAAATAATTAATTTCAAGTAATTTACGAGCTATTTAAATTTCCTTCGGCGCCGGCGTTTTGCGAGGGGGTCCGGAGAAATGATCCGGGACTTTGTAAGTGCAGTAGAATGGACTTAACATATTTTGGACAGTGCTATAGAATGAGTGTAAGTTCGGCACTTGAGCGCATTGCCGGTTCGGCACTTCCACATAGGAATGAAGCGCTCGACGCTCGGCTCCGGTAATGAAAAGCACAGCGCCGCATACTAAACAGATTTCGGGGGGTGATGGCCAAAGTCTGAGAGGCATCTGCCGGCTGCCACCATGTCACTATGCGCGAAAATCATCACGAAAACACCGCCCCACCATCAACGTTACGCGACATCGCGGGCAATCATCCGGAAATAATCGCCCAAAAACATTTCAGCAACAATCAGCCACTTACCGCCCCGTTCCCGGCTCCCAAACCCCATAACTAATTGCGTGACTCCGAAAATATCGGATCGAAATCTGCGGCAGCTCATCAGATATGTTGAAAAAAAAAACGGTAAAACTTTCGAGCCTCCAAATATGAGTCCAATTTAGGTTAAATATTGCCGAGAGAAAGGATCTCCGCTTGCTATGGTGATAAATTTAAAGAGAAGGCAATCGCGAACTCAATCCATATAACTAGTCACATAGATCCACGATGATTTTTCGGATTTTCTTTGTCGGTAGGATTAAAAAAATATATATTAGAGGCCAACCCTCTCCAGTACTTCGAAGCTATATTAACAAATTAATAATAATTTCCACATTAAATATTACACTATTCCGGACAAAATAGCGGTTTCATGTTTTATGCGCCGACAAAAATGAAGCTTCTCAAGCTCAAAATCGACTGATACCGCCTTTGCAATTAATTTCCTGACATCGCCATGACCTTTATGGCGGGGGTCCTAGCGGATCGTAACAGGTTACAAAACGTCAATTTAAGATTGAAACCCGCTGACAAAAACGCACCGAAAGGCGATATCGGTTTCAAGAAATTCCCCATTATTGCTCTAGCTCCGGTTAACTCTCTACTTTGATCGGCATTGTTGCGTCCGATCCGGCGAGCGGTTGCATAATTCAGAGGTGCTTATATAGCCCAAAATAAAAAAGTCCCGCCAGCAGAGGCCGCCAATATAGAGTTTTATTTAGATGCGCGCCCGAATACGGTCTCAAACATAAAGTGATACAATATGTATATGAGTAATTTGGTCGCAACTTCCATGATGGCAGACAGGACGCTTTGCGACGCCGCGGATGGGTCTGACCAACGTAATGCTGCTGTTTCCGGATCGTTAATCGTGCCCTAGTTGGTTTTCTGGTCACGTATCTTGAATGTTCCACGGAATCAGCGTAAAAATACAAATTTAATATCGGATCGGAGAGCTTAACTTAGGCCCGGAGGTCAAGCTTTAGTGCCACCCTACAGGATAGTCGGATTATTACCCGCGATTCCTCGTCACTCTTGCGGAAACCCCCCAAAACAAACAATTAAAAAACAAACCCTACCTGAACAGTTGTGGTTTCGGAAAGCAATTTGGCGACATCTCTAACGTAACTGGCGGTTTCATCAGATAACACCCCGCCTTGCAATGCGGTGTCCAAGAGGTGTAGTGTTTTTTCATCACCGCGTAAATCCACTTGTAACTGGTCCAGTCGATTTTCAAGGGTTTTCCAGGCTTGGAGCAGGGGTTTCAGTTGAGCCAAACGAGCAGTGGCGCTGCAAAAAAAAATATCATGACAAATCAATTGAAACAGGACCGTCGCTGCCAATTATGCGAGAAGCGCTTCAGTTACCGATGCTATACTGGAGGTTGATGTAGGTCAACATTTGTTCAAGAAATGAATTCCGGTCCGAGGGTTGCCTGCCCAGGGCAATAATCATTCAGTTCTCTCGAGATTATTTCGGTGCCACTCACACATCCACGGCTTAATAAATCATTTATTGCTAGTCAGTAATTCAACGACACTATCGTTTCTATTCCCCCAAATCAAGAAAGATGCGGTGCGGTCACATTTAAGCAGCTGATACGTCTATTAGTTATCATTTATTGTTTTGGTTGCCCTTGTAAAATAATAATTTAAAAACCACTTCGTTCACGAAACCAGCCAAGATTGTTACTAAAATATGGGAGGATTTAAATTAAATTACTCAAAAATTTTGACCAAATGGTACAATGAATAGTGGAACTATCTAATTATGTCAACCAAGTAACTAGAAAAAATACTAACTACCATTAGGGAGCGACAGATTTCCTGCCTTTCAAAAAGCGTTCTCTATCTTTTGCGGGGAATTGTACTGTAGGGTCGCATCCTACGTAGTCATCAAAGTTAACGATTCTCGCGATTCTTTTCATTGATACTAGCAAAAATTACGACGTGAAAATAGAGGACGAGTCACTAATTCCCCGTGATTTTACTAAAGTTCGGATTTATCTAAAACAGTCAACTGCAAAGTAGAGAAAATAACGCAAATAAATTTCGTTTAAGTTCTGAAATCGTTGGCGGCTGGAGTTTCCCCATTGTTGTCCGCACCCCACTTTGCTCCAGTGAAATAAATTGTTAATGAGTAATCGGGCATTGTACGAGTCTTATGTCAGGTGTATTTCGAAATAAATCACGGTGACTTACGTTAAAAATGTCACATTGTAAAATAGATTTGATGATACTTGTGAAACAAACCACGTTATATGTGGGTGCAGCTGTCGTCATGTAGTCGCCCAGCGGGGGACAAGCAGAAGGGAGATTTTCCACGGTTGAATACTAATTACGGAATACTTGGTACTACTGTATACGCACCTACAGTAATTTAACTGGCCAATGTACTTTCAACGTCTCACTTAACCACGTTCATGGCGTGAGAGAAATTTATAACAAAATTTAATTGAAAGAAAGAAATCATTGCCGTTAGCTATTCATTGATGTAAAAATCGACTTACTTAGTGCAGACGGAGTCCCAAATCCGGTAGAGTTCGGAAATGTCGGTTTTCAAAGATGAAGCACCGTAGTCCCTGTTTTCGACGACGAAGCGATGCACGGCCACGTTCAGAAGAAGAAGTTTCTTCTTGTATTCGTAAATATCTTCGAGTTTTTTCTGGAACAAACAACCGATTGTTGAAAAAACATCAAATAACAAACGATAATGCTGCTATAAAAATCGCTAATTAACAGTGTATGTCCAAAAAGGGTTTTCAATGGGAGCCTCAAGTTCCTGCTTTGCCAGTTTGCCGGTATAAAGACAGCTCGTGTCCAGGTCCGGCCATAAATTTAAGTAATTTATATACACGTGGCCATCAATGTCGCTGGCCGACGACATAGGATATACGGTTGTCCTGGCATTGCAACTTAGACGAAAAGGAACTGCTCTTGAAAGCCCACTGGGGATACAAGACGGACGCTACCCTGTTACGACTCCAAGGTGCTGACCTCAACCTAGTCATATACTGAACGTTTCGAGTCCTTAACGGCGCGAATTTAATTCGCACACCTTCGTTAGCCGGTCCGGGCTTGATTAATTATAGATTTTTATTGGCCTGAAGATTCGCGATCCCCAAGTCTAAGTCGTGATAAACAAGAAAAGTAACGGCAATTTACATCAATATTTAAATCGCTTTGCGGATTTATGTGCGAAGGGTTAAGACCCATAATTCCTGCGCAAAAGCACTAATTTGTATCGATGACCGCTGTTTCAACTATTAAGAGACTCCAAGAGGTGAGTTAATGAATTTGGCGGAAAGACCTAGTCCCATAACAGCTTTAACGTTGTTAATCGTAATTCAACATGTCTTATTCGGAATATCATTACGTCCAATTAGCAAAACTAATCAACTGACTAATTGTGCCGCCTTTATATTTTATGAACTCTTACAGCATGTTATAAAACGTGTACGTTAGAAAAGATTATAGTCCCACAAAAAACTGTTACAGTCACCCTAACAACAAACATTTTGGGGGGTGTTGTATCTTTTCGAAGTATTACATTTTGACATACTCTCATGGTTTTTCGATATTGAGTAGACAATTTCTTCGTTATAACTTCCCAAGTACAGGTCAGTGGGTCTTAGGTAAGTCTACACCTTCCCAGTCTTTGTCAAATAATTTTACAAAAACGCAACTTAAATTACGTAGACACTTTGTACAAAATTTTGAGCGCCACTGTTTCACTTTTCTCTATTTTTTTCTGAATTTGAATACTTTAAAAATTTCTGATAACAAAACATTGCAATTATAAACATAAAAACGTAGGGCTAAGTTAAGTTTATGCCGTGTTTTTTTTTAAATTCATTATTATCTATTAACCTGCAACATTGTGCAAAATTTCGGGTTAAACTTAAAAAAATTAGAGGGTAATTTTAAAGTTGTGTGTTCGTCGTTTTTGAAATAGTTAATAGTGGAAAAATGTTGCAAGAAAACTGAAGTGCAAGTGCAGTTGGTGTGGTTACTGATTAGACGGAAGTGGGTCGATTTTGCGATGTGTTTGAGCTGCGGCCGGGCAAGGTAAAAACAGCGCCGATTTTGTACAGAACTGTACTGAATTCGAATCAATTGATTGGCTGTTGATTGTAAATTGAATTACATTGGAATGCGTGTCTGCAGCGAGTTTTACAAGCGGCATACCAATGCGGTCGCGTTGTAGGGCCATGTATTTACCCAAGCCCTGCGCCAAATTGCGGTGATCGAATCTATAAGCTTGACAGTTGCATACGGTAATCCCTTGAATCCTGCTAGTTCATAAAAATGTTTTCCTTCATCATGTCTATAACAAAGTCGTAATATTTGAAATTTTGCAAGTGCCACGTGAAAAATTGCCGGTTTTGTCATTAGGATGCGGCTTCAGTGTGAAATTAATGAATGTGATCGTCGGCAAACCCATTAGATTGTGTAGTTTTTCGTCGTGAAGCCGGCGTAGCTTTGTTAATTCAGAAGTGGTTGTTTTTATAGAGTCTGGAATTAAACGATACTTCAAACTAAAAACTGGTGGTGTGTGATATTTTCAGTTTGAAATGACGATAAAAGCGTACCCGTGTCGCGCTACTGCTACGGCGGACTACGTGACAGGACTTTGTAACGACGCCGGGCCTCCATCACGGCTCGCTTGCAGACACGTCCAAGTCTTAATCTTGCACCACCAGTACAGAGTACAAATGCTGCCCTGCTATGCCTTTCCGACTTCTCTTCACGTACTGCGATCGATATCGATTGAAATTCGCGCTGCTGCTCGGATATCCACTGTTCCAATTTCTGTATGCCATCTTACCAGGACGATTTTCAACTCCTGTCATATTCTGAACGTTAAATATTTATATGGCCTCGCACCTCCTTTGTCACGCCACAATCCCACCTCACCCAAACCGCCTCCACGTCACCGGACCAGCCTCGCAAAATTTCGCGCCTCCCTCAACTGCCTCTTGGCAAAAATTTCGAATAATCGACGCTAATCTTTTAGTTCCTTTCTAAACTTCCTAAACTAACCAATGTTTCACTCTGGGTTCCCAGAAGTAGAACTATTTTAATCTAAAAGTAAGGAAATCTTAAGATCAAGCAATACGACTCAAATTTTCTCGTCCCTTTTAATTTGATTTTCTTGTACTGTTAATAAAGGGAAGAAACAAACGTAAGCAAGAACCATTTCCGCTAAATTTTATCGGCATTTTAATAAACGTTTTCGGCAAAGACGTACACAATTAAATAACATCCGGAAATGCAATAGAAATTCAAAAAAATATTTGCCAAGTTAAAAGTGTTTTGCGCTATCGCTAGCGATTATTGCAATTTTTTAACATACATATTTCAATAACAATCTGTATTTGCAACATCCCACCCCTGATAGTTACCACAAAATTTTTCGTTACCATAATTGCTTGGTGGTCTTTGATCCTAGTTTTAATATCAATAATTTTTAAAAATCAGCTTAATTTTGAAAGTGAATGAATACGAAACTAAGTTGTCCAATAAAAATTCCATGTGGTATGGGTGCCTTCTTTTCTGAAACGGTATTGAGGCAGTGAAGTGAATGCGATACATATGACGCCACCTGTCGACCAACCTTGCAGAGAGAGGCGCGGTTCGTAGCTGTGCTACCAGAGGCCAAATAAAAACCGGCAATTTCGCTTTTGATTTCCAAGCAAAAAACTTGAAATACAAATTAAACGCGCCATCATTATGTAAATATCGTCATCACGTACACAAATAGAACTCGAAAACGTCAAAAACTGTTGTTTGGTCGGAAATATCGCTCCCAATATTAGAATAGGGTATTTTGTGATAAATAATGACGGAAAATTGTGGACTTACCTCGCAGTAGTCGACTTCTTTGGGTAGTTCTTCGGCGGAGGTTAAATCAATCACGCAGTCCGGTTCTGGAATCTCAATGTTGTTTAAGAAATTTTTAACTTGTATGATGTCTTTTTGCAAATCGCGGTATTCTTGCATCTTCAACACGCTGCGTCTCAAGTTGTGCCACTGCATGAGTAGATCTAGAAAAAAGTAAATATTGCGTTCTAAAGGTTGATTTGGTCGAGGTCGGGTTATTAATGCGGGAAAAGCGAAGGAATGTGGCAGCTAATGATTGCAAATAGCTTTTAGTTGTGTAAATGGTTCTAATTTAGTTTTATTAACACATAAAACCTACCTGCTATCACTGTTTTGTTAAATTACACATCATGCACATTGCACTGCAGTTCTTATCAACATTTAAAAATATTTGTTCTAGTTATTGTTTGGTAATAGAAGCTGTAGAGCACAGTTATTGTCAAGCGGCCGGATCCGGCTCCTAACCCAAACAGATGGAACTTCTGTTGTGAATTAACAGGTTTTTTATTATAGTGGGTATCGCGGTTGTAGGCGGTAATTTATTCATAATTCCACTTTTCCAAACTATTTTTAGAATTTTATAACCACAGGCTATTCTTAATTCAACAATGTGCATAACAACGAACCACCAATCTATTCCTGGCTTTTCCCGTTTTTGTTTTGTCTTTTCCAAAAGTGTTCTTGGTGTAACTTTTGTGAAAGACGTTTTACAATCGAAATCATGCAAAAAGAAAACTGCAGAGTAGCGTTTTGTTTAACAGGAAATCGAAAGGGGGGGACTAGAAAAAGCAAAAAAATACTAAGCAAAAATAATTTAATGCATAACCATGCTGTTATAAGGAGGGAATGCAAAAAGTACAAAAATCTTCAAGCAGTATTAATAATAATAATAAAAAAACACTATACAGTTTTACGCTTTCTCCGTTTTCCTAATTTAAGCAAAATAATTAAAAAATACAGAAAAATTCCAAAGAACTTTCTTAAAAGGAAAGAAGACAAGGAATTCCAAGTGTAAGAAAATGGGTTATAAAACCAGTTCGTACCTGCCACGATTTCCTTGTCTGATTTGGACATTGCAAACTCATCTGGTGACTTTTCTATGTTATTTAGCGTGTTAATATGACGGTCACAGGTCGACATCATCTCATCCTAAAGAAAACAACATTAATAACTAAAAAATTACGTAAATAAAGAACTTACTATTTGATTAGCCACTAAATATTGATTATTTCCCAACTGAACCTGTTGCTTATAAATATCAATAGTATAATTTAATTGGTCCTTCGAACTGTTAAGTAATTTTCTAAGAGATTCGGCGTCATCATCGGAATCAGCAGCTGTTAGAGCTACTAGAGTTTTCCTTTTAAATCTGGGCGAAAAATCAGGATTTGTTGACCAATCTGATTGACTGTCAATGAAATTCCTGTAATCCTCCCCAAACTCCAGTAGTTTTCTAGCTGCATCAGAATCATGAGTTTCACTGTAAGCTTCTGAAGAGTATTTGTCCTATAAAAAATTAGTTAGATGGTAAAACAATAATTTTAACGGCAACAACCTGGTAGCTGTCCCAAGCTTGTTCTGACAACGAACTGCTTTGTTCTTCAGGATTGTTAAAACTGCTTTTAGCTGGACTAGAATCTCTAATGTTAGGGTTGAGGTAATGTGTTGTCGAGCCTAGTTTAAAGGAGGGTATCCTAAATATAACAATTAGTAACAATTCGTACTTATTTGAAACCAATTACCCTTTGCTTTCTTCTTCGCTATCTGCACCACTTGTAGAAGTTTCGTATTTACCATTGCTGTAAGTATTTAGAGCTGATGGATCGCTCGATGCGTGTCGCTCGTTACAAATAATATTAGAGCTACAACCCGAGAACGATCCTGATTTAATAAGTAGATTTCTATTTTTTTGAACGTTAACTGTTAAATTATAGTTCAATGGAGCATCCAGTTTCCCGCACTGCAATTAAAACAATTTAAAAAAGTTCTTAAACAAAACAATGGAGAATTACAGTTTTCTTTTTGAATTTTAATCTTCTTCTGCGATTTGGAGAAGTTTTTTCGTGCAAGACCGGACAACTTTCTTCAACTGTCGATGATGTTGAATTGTTTCCATTTACACCAATGCTGTTAGCGCTTACGGCGTTAAGTCGTTCCAAATTCTTCGAAGTCAAAGTCAGTTTGTGGAGAGCCGATTCAGATATTGAAAAATTCGTCATTTCGTTTTGCATTCTGAAATTAAAATCAAATCAATTTAAGTTTTTTTAAGAAAATCTTATTTTTGTGTGTAGATTTAGCTTCACAATTGGGGTTACACTTGTTGACTATTGATGACGATTCTTAAGACGTTTGGGTTTTTCTAAATAATCTACAAATTCACTATTGACAGAAAACCTATCTTATAAAATCTATAAACAAACACTCTCGTCATCTACTTGATCAATTAATAAATTTAAGTTTAAGTTTAAGTTGAGCAAAGCTGAAGAGCAAGTCAAATTATCTACTTCAAAGAATATTGTACTACGTTGAAAATTTACCTCCATAATAACCAACACTACACCATAGATATAAATAGGCTACTTTAACGACTCTTAATCTAATTTTAAGACCTAAAATTACCAGTAAATTTAGAAACAATTGATTGACTTTCCAAAATGACACCTTCGCAATCTCTGTATACAATCAATTTGCCTAATGAGATGATCCATTTCAGTATGCTAACCAGTATTCAAACTTTCCATAGAAAATATTGTTACAATTCTTATAAAGACTTCAAAGACTAGCAAAACAAGAGAAAACAACACCAACTACTTGCTGGTTCTCTTATCGTTTTCATTTACACCACCTGCACCAATACCTTTAAAAATTCGTATAGTGGGCATCTACCCGGTGAAACTTAATCGTAGAAACTACACTGGCTACAAGTATACTATCCATTTCAAGTTTATTGATGTATTTTCCATTAAAATAGTGAGAAGTAAATAGATTGAAAAACAATTATAAATGCAGGTGAAATATTGGAACAATAAATTAAGATCCTACTTTCTTTTGTTTATACGACATGAGGATAATATATTTATTTGTAAACACGAAATCAATGAAATTAACACCAACTGAGCAAGCGTCTAACTTACACTTTAGATGGCGAAGATTGGTCCAGTTGAGATATGCAAGAGACACTCAAAGGGCGATTCCCGATGCTCTTTTTGTGCCTCAAGACAACTTTCGGTGTCGATTCCGCGTTCAATTCGGTGAAAGAAGTATTTTGCGAATTATAACCTTGTGTAGCAAGAAAAGTTGTTGTACTTTCATTTAAATCTTCAGAAAGAATCGATTCCCGCTCGTCATCTTCACCACTCGCATCACAACTGTCTTCGGGTTTCTCCAACCAACGTTTCACTCTCGACATTTTGTTAATAGTATTAATTGGTTTTCGACATTTATCTGGACTGACCAATTCTTCAGCTTCTAGCACAAGTTTTCTAATAGTTTCTCCAGGAATCGGTTTCGGTTTCGTTACAGTTTCGTCTTCTTTTCCTTCTTCGTTTTTTGTGTATGTCCATTCTTCTTCTGATGTTTCCTCCAAAGTACTCTGGGCCTCGTTGCGGGACATCATCGATTGTTCTATTCTATCCATATCGGAATCTGTGTCTTCGTGTCTAAAGTAGTAAGTTCCTAAGTTTGGCGCCCTTTGATGTGATCTAAATTTTAAAACAATTTTATAAAAAGTGGAAGAAGTTAAAATTTATTGAAAATACCTTGTAAAGTGTGACGTGTCTTCTCCAAATCTGAAGAAGTTACCGTCTACAACGTCTTGACTGTTTGTTCCTGAAATAATTCTGGGTGCGTTTTTGTTCATTACGTCGTCGAATATTAGGTGCTCGTTAGGTGTTTCGTTATGACCAAATTCATCCTCGTGTGTCGCTCCGTTTTCAAGTCCAGAATTGTTATAAGGTTGCTCTCGTCCACTTAAACGGGGGTACTTGTTCACTGGTTCTTCATAACAATCACTGTCGGAGTCTTCAGATGACGTTGACGTGTTCTGAAAGAATTTTCTCAATTAGTTAAATAGTCACATTTTACGCGTTTAAAAACAAACTACTGAGAACATTGAGTACATAGAAACAACGTTCGCACCTACCCAATTTTTACGATATATACATTTTTTAAAAACAATAACATATGGAAGTGGGGCTCGACAAAAATAGAACGCAGTTAATTATTATTTAGTAAACAGAAGTAGCTGATATCGATTGCTACTTAGTGATATCTCGATGTTATCAGATATAGAACCTCGCACGCTTACAACAGACTGCAGATTGGACCTATTGTAACAGCGACGCGACCGTCATTTTGGAACTCTACCATTCTCTGCAATAACTTCATGACGCTATTCTTACTTATTGTTTTGTGTTATCATTTACATATTATCTCGAGTTATTGTTAGGTACTCCTTGTCGAACTATACTCAATATAGGAGGTGCTTAGAAACTACCGTCACGATCCGCCCTTTCCGAGCAGTCGCTGTGAAGTATGTGGCGTTATACAGCGTTAAAAGACCCGCCTGCTGTTCAACGGAATTCCGTGTTTTGTCTCCAATTTGAACTTACATTGGTTTTTAAATTACCCCGTTCGGCATACAATCACAGAGTCGAGGTACTTGGCAGTTCGTAAGGTAACATTTTATGAATTCCACTGAAACCATATAGCCAACCGAACTGAAAACAGTTGAATTTGTGATGAAATGCGGAAAAAAGTTGCTAATTAAATTTGAAATTACTGGGTTGTGCTAGAAAGTAAATAACTGCAATTTCAACTTCCGTTTCAACCAAAAAAAAAAGAGAAAAACAGATCAAACGATGATTACTATAATGACAATGGATGAACGAATATTGTTATAAAAATCGAAAAGCAGGAGATAAATGAAACGACACGTGGGGTGCATTAACTGAATAATGTCCAATAGGTCAATGGAACAGTAATTTAGTTAACAGGGCCTGTGCGGGTGTTACTAATGTTACGTCACGATACCCCAATCGCAGCTTAAGTTAAATTACAACTGCAGCTAAGTGCACTTGAACACGCACAAAAAGTTAGAACGTTTCACACTCTCTGGTTGAAGGATTTTGTAAATTGTCATGAATTAAATAATTAATTAGAAAAACCAGAGTGACTTTGAAATAAATCAAGAAAACAATGGCTCGTTCTGGCAATTTTTATTAACATTTTGCCGTTAAGCAACAAAACCGCCTTAGTGTTTTAGCAAATAGTGAAGTCATTGCAAATAATGGAAGGTTATGAAAGATTGCGGTACAGTTATTGAAAGTAATGAAGCTAAAAACTTGATACACTATATCAATGGTTAAAACAAAATTTAACGAAGCTATTCCGTAAACAAAACAACTATTACAAACGTAAACAATCAGTTTAGAACAGACAATTCATTGCACCGTTATTCTATTTCGGGTTTCGTTGGATTAAAATTAGGAAGAACGATGAAAAATTCATTGGATCAATAACAAATTACTTCCAAGAGAATCGATAGTGCCCCTAGAGGGATGAAGTATTTACCTGATTGCATTGACATCGATTCGGTAAAATAGATGGTGCGAAGGGGAAATAAAGAATTCGACTGGCACTGTTTGTAAACTTTTTTGTACGTAGAAAATATTCCTACATTTCAACCTGCACGTCTACTTGTTGATTCTATAGGTTATAGATAACGATTCACGACAATTACCAATACTATCGCTGGAGCGGACGTGCTAATAAAAACTGAGTAAATCCAGCAAGGACGATGCTCTTTATCGACAGTTTACATTGCCAAAGTTTGGTGTTGGCATAAATCTGTAAACGTTCATAACACAGGGTTAAATATAAATGGCATCATCATTGAACTTATAAATAAGTCATGCTAGCACAGACCGGAAACTGTGTAAAAACCATGTTTTTTGTCTATGACACCACACTAGAGGAATAAACTATCTCCTCACTTTTAGCTATTTTAAATTTAATGAATCAAAAAATAAAAACAAATAGTTTTTCTCATCACTATTAATTACAGGGATTTTTCTTTGCGTTGTCAAATACTTAGCGAAACCACACAGCAACACGAAAATTTCACGGCCAAAATCTTAATTATTTACTTAAGTGTTCGATAAATTACCATGTCGGAACGGTTAATAAACGCTAAGTGCTCGTATTTATTAAGTTATAAAAACATCACGAGTCACTTAATTAATAAGTGAGTTTCGGAGAGACACGTTTATATGGGCGATGTGTTCATTACCATACCATTATTGCATTCCGCCTATTTGATATTCAAATCATGCTTGTCAATGATTTATACGGGATTAACGACAAATTTGGAAAAGATACTACCAAGATCTTCACCGAGTACCGCCCTCTCGGCCAGTAAGACGGAAATTTAAAAAATGTTGCTTGAAAAGGATGATTTATCGCAACGGCAACACCATATGGATAAAGAATTTTGGTGGCCTTAGTACTTTAAAAAAAAATTTTGGTAATCTTCGTCGAGATACGTTTATCTGAAATTAAATAAAGGAAAAAATATATTAACCGTTTATGTACCTTGTAATACTTATTGCCATTTGATTGCTTTTCTTTCTTATTTATAAAAACTAATTGAGGAATGTTAAATGTTAGCAACATTAGTTGTTTCATAAGTTGTCTCCTTCACTGCTATGTCACAAGCTTTTTTTGAGTTAAACAAATTGCAATATTAATATTTGCGTTATTCTCTAAACCAACAGTTTTTAGTTTTGAAGAACCACCACTCGGTTTATAGTTTCAATTTATAATAAACAAAGAACATCAATTTTACTATTTTTTGAAAATTTTATTTATTGGTTATGATTACGAAACTAAATTTGAAGTTGTATATTGTAAAATTATCATTATTACTTCATGTAAATTTAATTAACGTACTGTAACGTTTAGCAAATTTATTTTACAGTTGAATGTTAAAAGAAAAATACTGTTAGGTTCGTACGGAATACACTGTAGACTGTTATGGAGAAGGGTTGTCCAGTTGCAACAACCACTGAGGGCAATTTCGATGTTTTATTACCTTGCGGTACGTTCATTTTATTTGGTTATCTTCTGATAATCTTTTGGGCAGCTTCAAATTGGATTAGTCACAGCTTTTGATAACAAAAATTTTCCATCAGATTTACGCGTTGTTTCTTTGATAATGAAACTAGTTTGCTACATTTCTGTATATTTAACTCTTTTGTTACTTGCCAAGAAATTGAAAGGGAACGACCAATCCCATTGACCTAAAAATATCGAGACACCTTGTGGCATTAAAGTACTATTTTTAAGAATGAAATCACGTCGATTCATTGACTGGGGCCTCGTTGCTCGTATAATAACTTCCAAGTTTAAATAAAGCGTCGAATTCGAGTTGTTTAGTTCGTTAGGATAAAATAGAAGTGGCAAGGAATCACTGGAATGAGGTGATGTGTCGTTGATTCCGATAAACTTACCCTGCTGTTTTCTCTCTTAGATAACGATTCTAAGTAGCATTGCCATTCCAGAGATCTCAGGAAGAGAAGATGCCAACGCCTTTCGAGACCGTTCGCGATACGGCGGACGTTGACGGTGTTGCAACTTGCATCGGGCCTCCTGCACAACTTCACCACTGAACCCACAATTTTACCGTGATTTTCAATATCCCGGTGCAGCACCTGCAATCAAACACATTCATCAATAAAAGTCGCAATCGATTTGGTCCGCTGTTAAGCTACTCGTAGCGGTTTTATTAAAATCGTGACAAAAATCGACAGGTTAATGGGCCGAGTGAGCAACGGAATTACTTTCTTTTGTTAATAATAAATTATAAGAAGCACGATTTAAATAGTGCTTTAGAAAACGGCAGCGTTTAGCGCAGCTCCTTGTTGGAAAACGGCGAGTTTCTCAGATTAATTAGGAAATCGCTCACTAGGCTTCGTCCCATATTTTTCATTTTCACGCTGAAGCGGATGTGGGTCAAGCTAACTAAGGATTCGCTCACAAGATTAAGGGCAGCGCCAAGATGTATTTTAAAATCGATACCAATCACTTAACACAAGACGTACTAGTGGACATATTCAAGAATTTAATTCGGAAAAAAATGATGTTTAAACGACCTCTGGACAAATCTAAAAACCGAATTATATAATTTATTAGTACAAGTTGCGCGAAACCGAAAAACTTCGCTTCAAGTTCTACACTTGGAAGCCTTCCTTTGTTCTGACGGAGAGTTTGAGCGCTGATATGGGATAATTTGTAGTTCTTATTAACTTCTCCGCAAACGTAGGTTCGATCACCTCTAAATGTCGCGTAATCGAAATTAGTGTTAATTTCTTTTTGACTGACTCGATTAGCAGCTATGGACCGAAATTTAAAAAGTATCTGAATTTATTGCTTCTATTGTCGTTATTTGAATGGTTCAGAAACCGGAATTTGTTTTTGTGCCAATTTCGTTTCTGTTAATCCCAATTAGAAGACTATAACTGCAAGAAGGCCACCGCGGTGGAAGTCAAAATGTCAAACTTTTTGCGTTACAAGAAACTATAAAATTTTCATGAATGTAGGTTGTCATCTTGCATTCCTTAACTTATGGTGGAATCGAATTTTATGATATGCAATCAATTTTTGCCTCTCCCACACGGAGCAATAACAAAGAAGCGAGCCTCACCGAAGGTCTGCACTCGAAAAATTCGTTTGAAATCGAGAATAGTTAATACCTGACAGATGTTGTTAACAAGGCCAACTACCAAACAAAAGTAGTGCATATCCTAATTTACGCGCTTGTGAACTATGTCGTCTGATTAAAACAACACTAAACCAAGTTGTAAAGTTTTTAAAATTTCGCTCAGGGGCCAAAATTAACAACTAATTGCGGTGAACTAGGTCGGATCTGCACCGGCCCAACTTTCATTTCGACCAAAATGACCCGAAAAGGCGCACCGCAGGATGCAAGAACGAATCAATCACGGATCGTAATAACCGAGTATGAATTTCCCGTGTCCACGCGAGTTCTTCGTTACCGCATTTTGAAACAGCAACAAAGGAGGGCATTCACCCCTGATTTTATTGTGTAATCATAAGAACTTATAGAGATCGAATTTGTTTTTCTTTGTTTAATTGTCTCTGAATTGTGATTACACGGTAACCGTGGCCGATAATGGTTGTTTATTTAATATTCATTGGCCATGCCATGGCTACTTTCCATCAAGTCCTGGGTGTATATTCATATGTCAGTGATTACGTTACACATGTCCGTTTTCTTCAGCTCATCTACAAATAGATTTTATCGCTGAACATATCCTAATTTTACCCATATGCAGATGTCCATTACTGTCATGTTTCAACGTACCGGACAAATGAGCTGGAAACAAGAAATTTATCGTATACATCGTCTCTAGCTCGGAACTCGTTATTGAAGAGGAAATTGCGGAAACCAACTTTCCACAATATCTGGAGAGAAAGGACGAAAGGACTCGTGCGGCTTTAAATTTATGTTCATGGAGAGTGATTGCTCAATTCTTCCGACTGCTACTCCAGGAAAATCATAAATCATTTGATCATTAATTAGCACTGCTTTATAATTCATTGAAGGTTCACTATGTTTTGAAACCAACCCGATTACTATTTTTCGAACCAAACCCTCCCCCCAACATGGAATTTTTCCATTTGTTTTTGAGGTTTGACAGTTTTTTCCAAACTTTTTTGCATATATATTTTTCAACAGTTATTTCAGTTCAGGAAATCATTATGACCCAAAAAAAAAGTCGCTAAATATTGTAGAATTGTCAAAAAATCAACCCCGTTCTCAATTTAACTCAATGTTATCGACAAATTCGTGTCAAAACGTCAGCCAAATTCTCTGTAACTTCCAAATTCCTGCGACAATTACAAATAATTAGCCCCATATTGTTTTACCACTGCAAGAAATGTAAGCTTCATTTCCTTATGAGCTGCTGGTTTTAAAATTAATTGTTAGATCAAAAAACATCTGTTTATAATAAAACATGTACAGTGGAATCCCCCATGAACGGACACCGGCGCGACCATAATGTAGATTAATAAACAAATTTGGATTTATTTAGAAAAAAATCATGTAGTGTAGTTTGTCGGGTTTTCTTCCTAAAAATGATCTCTTGGAAAAGAATTTCAAGGTTCGACAAAATTTTTAAAATTTCACTGTAGCGATAGCCTCGATATATGTTTTAATTCTATTCTCTGGCTATGTTACGTATCATCTGAAATAAGTTCTTCTACGACCAAATTATAGTCGATATTAAAAAGTCTTCAAGATTTTGCTGACCGAATTCCAGCGGCCCTGTTTATTATAAATTTCAATTTTCTCAAAAAGAAATATCCTCTTCTGGGTATATTTGCTCTTCCTCAAAACTTTCAAGTTCTGTCTGTAAAGCATTTCGGAATCAATTTTTAATAGTTGTTGGTTACTTAGTACCAGGTTTTTTGATAAATTACAGTGCATCCAGACATTGATTTTCTAATTAAGTCATGGACAAAGTCCGCAGTTTATATGTTTACAATAAGGTGTTTCAATATGAAATTTATTTAATTTGTACTTTTTTGATAATGGTTGACATACGAATGTACAATTAGGCGGGAGACTCATTTCTTTTGGATGCAAGCCAGCATTGTCCAGGAATAACAGAATTCTTCTCTTTTCCGCACCCATTCTTCGGCCGAAATCTTGTAACCATTCCCTCATTATGTCAGCTTTAGCTATCATCAAGACCTTTGAATTTGATTTTGACATCGCAGGTAACTTATTTAAGTCAATATTCTTGAAGCTACTTTACCTACGTCTAGAACTATTTTTCCGTTCATATTTACCCAATGTAAAGTTGTGACTTCTTCTTTGGATAGTTTCATTTTTCCTTTTTAAAAGTCATGGTCTTGTTTCGCAAAACCCTGAAAAAACGTTTAGTCTCGTCTGCATTAAAGATGTCTGTTGGTGAGTAGTTTTTTGTCAAAGACTTTTCCAGAAACGAAGATACATTTTGAGAATTTACTGAAGCAGCCTCTCCACATGTTGCTTTGAAAGCTGTTTTTTCTAAATTTTTGGATTGTCCGTTCAAAGATTTTTGCCAAAAAAATCTTTAAAAATTCGTGTGCGTGTCCGTTCAAGAATGTCCACTCATGGGTGAGTCACAACAATGTTTTGCTTATGGACCAAGCAAAAGTGTCCGCTTATAAAAGGTGTCCGCAAAGAGATTTCACTGCATACCGGAACTTCACCGGGCACCAAACCTTACGAATTTAACATTATTATATCTTTGTAAAATAATGACTCCATCAAAACAGGTAAAACAAGTATCATTAAGTTGTAGGAACCGCGTAAATGTATTGTTTGAACAAGGTTGATTTAAATCCGGAAAGATTCCGGCGGCTGGAACAAATTCAAGTTTTGTTTCTTTTGGAGTTGCTATTAAAATTAATTCTTAGAAAAAAACATCTATATAATAAAACATATATGTATAATAATTCTTGAAGTTACACTTCTCCAGGCGCGATGAGAAAAGATGAGATTTAAATTTTACTATGCGCGCGCACGATGCAACAAAAATCGACAGAATGAAGTTGCTCAGTAAGAGCTACCAGTTCAATAACTTTGATTTTACCGTTTTGCAAGCAAATGTCGCGTTAAATCCTGCATGGTTTAATTTCAAAGGGTTGCCGATGCAATGCGGTGTTGCTAACATATGAAGCGATTATTGATTTATTAGAATCAATCAGTCAATCGTTGAGGGAATAGAAACATTGTGTTTAGCGGTTTAATTCAAAGTCTTTCCTATAAGTTTCCTTTTATTGCTAACATTATTCCATACTCGTTAAAGTGCTGAAGCTTTTATCAAGCTGTGCTCAGAAGTTTGTAGCATCTGTGGACCATTATTGTGGGAAGGACCGATTCTTGCATTTACTGATGTGAGAGAGGTAAATATCACTAATTGCAGCTGTGATTAGCTTTAATCAACTTATCAACTAAATTAAAATATATTTTGCAAACTGAAAAATTTGGTTAAGTATTTATTATTAACATAAAAATGAAAATATTATTTTGTTACAGAGAGTAACAGCTGCCTTAGGTGTTAGGCTTCAACAGTAAATACCATTGGGGCTAAATGTCATACCAGAAGCAGGAATTGAATGTCTGGACCACATTTTGTGAGGAGACAATTACAATTTTCTCTCATCGAACTTATACCAAAGAGAAGAATTGAGAGTCCTCGCGGTATAGAAAAAAACAATTCTCTTAGCTGAGAAACATCAAGATTTGAACCGGCTTCAAGAACGTGAAATTTTTTCCACACTTAAAAGATGTGGTCTATTCTCCAGATGAAGCATGGCACTGTGTGGGTCATAAACTGATAAAAAATTCCAAGACCTCCAAGAATCATTTAATGATGAAGACGATAACATTCTTTTGTCTTTGCCGATTTAATTATTAAATAAGAATGATTGTAGTTCTCGACAGAAAGACCGAAATTTTTACTACACTGTACGAGATAATAAATTACAATACTATTCATGATCAAGCAATTTTATTTCCATTAATTATTTGCGAGCTAAATTAATTAATTTTTTTATTATGCCAAAGATTTACACGCAACATTTTTTTAATTTTAAGATTTCTGTCCAATGGCAACAATAAAAATCGCTATAAGAATCTTTTCAAAAATTTTATGTTAAATAAATAAAAAGGAGCATCTCAGTTTCGGCTTTTTTGACACTACTACTCGTTTCAATTTTGCAAAAAACTAAACAAACTGACACCACGGCGAATGAATGATTGAAGTACAATCACATATTTGGCTAATCTTGGCTCTTGAAGTAATCTTGATTGAGAAATGGAATGTCTTGTCTTGTTTTGAAATTTCTAGACAAGCCTCGCCAATTTTATCAATAATTTTGATAAAATTCATAGACAACGCAGGATTTCTGTAGTTGATTTTGAGTTCCGGATTTACGCAACTTCTGTTGTTTACCTGGAGTTTCCCCCAAATCTCGCTTTGAATAAGGCAAAAATTTTGTAATTAATGGACCGCAGTTTGTTAGGTAAATAGTCCCGGAGGGCTCAATTACGTGGGAGTCCTTAATGCGCTTATAATCTCCCCGATTCAAACATAATTTCATAGCCATCCTTATTTGTAGATTCGTAGAATCGTAAGTGATGTTTAGCGCCTTGTGTTATTGTTGGGTAAATAGTATTCAGACGGTTTACGTTGGGCGTTTGAGGTGTGTTGTGTTGAATTAAACTTCCATTGTTGGGGTTTACCTTAAGATTGTAAGTGTCTTCATGGCACACCTGCAAGAGTAGGATGAGCCTGTAAAGACTTTTACATTTGTACGTGTAATAAAAATTGATTTTTTACAACATTACTCAACAAGCAAAAGTGACGTATTAGGGCCGTAAAACCGACAAAATTGGAAAGTTAATAAAGTATTTGAAAAATCGAATTGCGTTGGACATACTTGAGTGCGCTTATCCCATTTGTAGTTAATTTAACTACTTCATCAAGAATAATACTGGACGATACTTTATTCCTTTCATATTTTATTTGAAACGGCTTTCATTTCAGCAACAAAACAATTCGACAAAGAGTTCTTCTCCTGCAGCGCAAAATCTTTTAAAAACGCCTCAAAAGCTCTTGTTGAAGAAAAATGAGAACAGCTAATAACTACGCGAACAAATCCAGGTTTGTGTCGTGATCTACAAGAGAATTAAGTCCAACTCGTGCGGTTTAACCGCGCAAAAAATCAACCGTTAAGGCCCGAACGTCGAAATAACCTCTGCCATAATTGCAATAATTGTTCAATTAGTTTGATGGGTTCGGTAACACAGAAACAATCCCAGATCAGATAAGGTAATGAGTAGAAAGGCTTGCCTGTTCTTAAAAAAAACTTTAACACCTTCTGTTGTTTTTATCACTAATAAATTTTACTAAATCTCGGACTACACCATGACTGATTACTGAACTCGCCTCGTATCTTTATTAGTTCCAACTGTTGAATTTTCCTCTCGCTAAGTAGCAGGTAAAAACTTAATAGATGTTAATGATCACATCCAGGCACGCCTTAAGAGTTCACGTAGAAAAATGAGTACTGAGATCATATCCTGTGTTAAAACAGGTGCTTACGTCCAGAAGTAGTTCAACCAAATCTGTGTGATTAAGAATAAGTGCTTTTAACCTTTGGCGTATGCTAAACCGGGTAGAAAGCAAACATCTGCTCGATGATTTACAAGAACCACGTTAAACCCTGGTAGTTAGACGAAAAATGTCGAAATTTCAAACCTCATTACTATGCAAATTTGATCTTGATCACGACAACAATTTCTAAGTAAATTACTTCCTAGCTTCGACGAATATTGCGCAACTTTTTTCGATCAATTCAAATCCAAAGACAATCGTTTTTCCATTACAATTTTAATTATAAAAGCAGATAAACTATTCAGATGTTGGAAAACCGTTGTCGAGACCCCACAATAAGGAAGTGGATCTTCTTAAAGCCTACGCACGACGTAAGTTATTCAAATTAATAGGCTCGAAATTACTTTAGAATATAAGGCGGACAAATAATTTTTGAAAAAATTGCAACACCATAGAAAATTGTTGGTTTTACTAATTGGTCGTAAAGTCACTGAATCAAGTGAGACTTGGGGAAACTAATTCGAAACCGTTTAAATTAACGGTTGCGAGTTAAAGTAACTTCCCACTAGACACACCCAAGCGCCAATTCCTAATCGATTAACTGATTGTAGCACCGCAAACTACATATAAATTAAGTAAAAAAGTAACTGTAACTCGCAAAAACCTAATAAAACTCAACAATAACAACTTCAACGTTGACTAAATTAAATTGATTATTGTCATAGTATACACGAATTATTGTTACGTCCAAATATGGCGGCTCAATTGAAAAAAAATTATTTGGTGTATTGAAACGATTTTTGACAGGTCGAAGATCACTGGTTGACATAAAAGGCACCTGTCATTGCCTCTATTATTAGTGGGTTCATTACGTATCGGATAAGGGCCATTATTTAATTTTAGGCCAACACTACAGCGCCTCTTTTTAAAGCGGAACTGGAGCATAACAAATTTAATCTCGCAGTACAGGTCGAAACATCTATAAATCAAATCCCCAGAAGCGTCTTAATCGAACCAGGTGAACAAACAATGAATTTTCGATAACGAGTCTATTAACTTACCATAAAATCTCCAAGAATTTAAAGTTTTTTACGTAATTTATGACTGAAATGTGCGTAATCGTCGTGATTCTGCATTTAATAACTGGGAGAATCTTATTTTGCTGTAAAATTATCAATTATAGAGCGATAAATCACAATATTTCTTCTAGGTGCTCATAGAAGTATAATTACGATCTTCCCACTGCAATTATAGTATTTTCACTTTATCTACAATTATTATAAAGGCGAGAAGAAATGGAGGCACTAAACGTTTCACTTGTGGCTGATTTATTAACTGCAAGTAATAAAAAATAAAAACCACGATACACGGATTAATCAGCTTTAACAGAAAGCTCTCCCTTTCTTAAAAATTGCAAATTGTAGAGTTTGCATAACTGGATGAATACGCAACACGTCTTCTATGAAAAAGAATCCAATATGTTGAAGAAAATAAATGAAATTTAGAAAAAAATCGATTTGGATAGTTCAAAAAACTGTAAACTGCAGACAATAGTGTGAGGAGCCAGCTTTTGAAAGGCCGCTTTCTAATTTCGAGCCAATAATTGGATAGAAGTTTTAAAAAATGCGTGTAATTTTTGGATAGATCTTGGGAATCAAAAGACTAGAATTTCTAGACTCAAATTTCGGGGGCATTTACTGTTAACTTCTCGCATAGAAGAGTGAAAAAATTACTATTTAACAAATTACGTGAAATATAACCCCAGAAAATTGTAAAGAACAACCACGGAACCTGGAACTAAAATGCTCTAAAATTGCTAAATATTTTTTCACAAAAATTGGTCCCGATTTAAATTTTAGCCTGTTTAAGCCTATTTTACCCTGAATAGGCGCTTTCAAATAGTAGGCAAATTACTGAGAATTGTTGAAAAATACTTGTCCAAAAAAGGTAATTTTTTGAAATAGCAAAATTTTCAGAAACAATATAGAGTACGTTTCTACCATCTTTAGCTTGGGTATTTGAAAAATTAGGTCAAATGGGGAAAGGTAAACTAGAAAAGAAATTTCAAAAGTTTTCTCCATTTAACCGTTTTGATCACCATGCGTAATTTTTTTTGCGAACCCCGAAGGTAAGCGTTTTCTTGATTTTTCTAGACTTACTGCTTTCTTCTTGTAACAGTTTTTGCCACCCTGTGATAAATCCTCCAGATTCAGTTGCAGACGAAACTCCCAGAAAGTGAGCATTTTCTGGAAACTACCTTCGAGTTCCGCTTGCATGAAGAAATTGGAGCTACTTAATTCTAGATTCGTAATGCTACCTAAAAGCTTGGTGCGCTTTGAAATTAATTTCCTCTATAATCATAGCTGAGCGGTTTAGGCTCAATTGCCGCTATTACTCGGCTATCTCATTATGGTTCTTATCCGATTTCCTTTCTTTGGTACTCGCAATGTTCACAACTGCTGTTTGTTAAACAGTAAAAACGGTTACAAGGGGTTAATGAGGCACGTGGAGACGAAATGGTGGTAGGGTCGAGTTGGCATGTGTGTTGAGCCAATTCTGATTATGACTCACGCAGGAACTTCAACAATAGCTTTGAATAATTAGGGAAAGTTGCTTGATTCAAGCAAAAATTGAGAAATCGTGCACAAATTTCCAACTTTTATCGCGTATGGTAGCGTAAACAGAAACCGCGAAGAAAGGTAGGCAGGTTAGGTAAGTATTGGCGTGTTGGAAGCTTCATCGAAACTTTTGGGTACAAGAACCGGTTTCAAAACTGCAAGCCGGCATTATTTCGTTAGTGAAATAATTTAACGTAAAGCTATTGTGCTATAAAAGAATGCTTCGCAAATTAAACTCTCTCAATCAAATTATAAATTACAACAAACTGACATTTTCTTGAAGGCTACCCGTGCTGAAAGCCCACCTCAAAATAAAGCACGTAACTCGCAGGACCGTTAGAATTTTTTTACTTTCAACAATTTCAAGGTATCCATCGATTCTCCCGTTAGTTTGCTTCTTTCGCGAACGAAATTTACTCATAGGAAAAAGAGGCGTTACGAAAATTCCCATTTCCGGCATCAACTAAAATCGATTTCTGTTTTGTTGTGACTGAAACTCATATTTACTATCGTAGTAGCTCCACCAGTCACCAAAAGATAACGACCTCGATGTGAATTTATTTTATCCATCACAACTCACATCACGCATCCACGCACATTTTTTTATTGTTAACAAAATATTGTGTTATTTAACAACAAAACAATTACGTCGTTTCGTTTCCGGACTGAAAAACTCACGCTAACACCGACATTTGAAATTAAGTTCACGTATCGCTTTCAGAACCACAAATCTACAGCATCTTGAATGAAAATGTCATTAAGTAAAGAAATATTTACGTGAAGGTTCAAAAAGTGACCGCAAAACCGTTTCGAGTTTCAATATCGAATTAAACACGAAATTGTTTTTCTAAAATTGTTGCGTCACGTTCAAAAGTGCATCACAAAACACAACACATGCAGATAAAGGTGCAAAGAGAGAGCAAAATAAAAATTTGAATGCAGGTCACCGAGTTTATGGTATGCTGTGCAGATTCAAGATCTTCGCACAAGACTGGTCTTACTCTGAGCGAGCTTTCGTGAAAAATCGTAATTAATTGCCAGGAAACCAAGCAAATGCTTCGATCTCATGCAAGTAATTAGCAAGCTTACCTTAATTTTCCGCGATTGTATGGAAGAAATTGAAAATACTCAATTCCGGCATTGAAACCTTTAATTAAGAACTGTAGCTGTAAATAGCAATGATGTAATTTATAACCCGCGATTCGTGATCTAAAAAAATACCCCTAAGGCTCGAATAATTATCTATATTAATTGTACGAGCCCGTTCGCGTATTCAAATGGAAGCTTGGAATCGCGTTTCAAACGTTAATGTATGTGCGCGTGTTCTTTTTTTGATTTGCTCACATAATTACGGGGTGCCTTCCTTAGTAATTATAGTTTCGTGTGTTTGCTTCGTTCACTATTACACCATAACTGTTTTCGGAACAGACATATGTTCATAGTCCTAAACTCATTTAAACAGACAATTACGGCAATTATACTTCAATTTCTATAACGTTATTCGTTGCTTTATCCGAGGGTTACGCATAATGATGCACACGTGTCGCTAGAATGAAGGGTGGTTAAGTTTCGTGTCGCTGCAACTATATTAATCGAAAACAGCTATTCCTGGAGAAGCAACCTAAATTCCCAAATGTTTCTACTGCAACTGGGCTAACTTAAATAGAATTGAGAGTGGCCACAATTGTTGCAATTAAATTGCAGCCGAAACCGTTTCAGCTTTAAAACAATCAATTCCGTTACTGCACAAACTGTGCTCGATCCAAAACAGTTATTTCGATTGATTAGCAAATAGCGAATGTTTAATCTTGACAGATGTCAATTAATTACGAATCAGACATTTTTGTCCAAGTTCCGGTGCTATTATCACCACAATACCAAACCGCTGGTTAACTCAACTGAAGTGCTATTATGGTCTAGAAAACTTAGAAATTTCCCCAACCAACATTATCATCGCGTTTGGACGTACCGCTAAATATCGAAGATGCGGTAATTATAACGAGAAGCACCATCAATCGTGTTGAAGCATCGGATTCATCTCGGGCCAAAGACAACATTGTGTCGACTTGGAGGTAATGAAAAATTACAAGTTTAGGGAAACGTGTGAAATTTTCTGTAATTATCGCCCTTCCGTCTCAATGCTTGTTTTCACTTCGGAAATCGAGATAAGGATGTGCTAATTAGACGGTAAATACCTGCATCGGAAGTGAAATTTCAAACTTTGCCACGTGCCTAAATATTTGATTCTGTGAGTTTAGGGAAATACCGCGAGTCGACTACAACGGTGACCAGTAATACTTTTGCCTTATTTGCGGCAACTAGCCCCATAACAGTAGACACAATTATCAGTTGTTTGGTCAAAGTATTTACTCTTGTATATAGGATATCGATGTTCAACAAAAACCGCACTAACGGTTGCCGCTACCTGGATACCTACATGAAAATCCCGGTAACTTCCCAGTTGATTGCTCGGAAGTTTGTAACCTCGTTTTGAGGAAGTTTTGAGATTCCTGCTGCGCTATAAAATGTAACATTAAATTTTATACGCACAGAACCGAATTACTTGAACTGCGCCCACTCATAGTGGGCGCCACAAATGAATATTCTTTCTTATTAACCAACAAAAACCGCTGCTTGCTATCACAAATGGATTGGAGAGGTAGTTAATTTTTAATTTAACGGCCAAGTTATTTCTATTTAACAAGCCCCAAAATTAGCGGCGGTTTTATCGCGTCTGAAACTAACTTTAACGACCCCTATAATTGTCTAAAACCCGGAAAACGTAACAATACCACTGATAGTAATCACAAAAAAAAACTCCTGCTTTAAATGACGTCAGTACGAAATTTTAGGAAAACCATTGAACTTGACAAAAACAATTGAAGCACCTAGCAGCGTATCGTCACGTTATTTTTCAATTGATTTGAAATTTTTTGGTACTAGAAGTGTGAATTAAATAGGGTGTGACTAGGAACCTACGCCAAAGAATGTGAGTTGAGTGACTTTTACTCACAAAAACACGAAATTGAGGTTTTTGTCGGAAACTGAACAAGTTATTAAACGAGGCGATTGCACAGACGAGTTAGTCACTTGTATACTTAAAAGTAATTTTATAGTGACATTAAAGTCGTTAACCCGTTTAAGCTGCAAACAATTTTGATAGCAAATCAAGGACGAGTTACGTAATTTCGTCTTATTGTCACGAATTTTTGGTAGAATTAAAACCACCCGCATCTTTATTATTGACAGGATATCCGCTGAGTCACTTTGATCTTCCTCTTCTAAAATTAAATCGCTTATAAAGCTTCGACTGAGGATTGAATATTAACGGAGATTTCTAATAAAATTGACACGTTTGTGGTCTCCTGAGGCGATTTAAAAATAATGTTAGGTGGCGAAAGATAAAAATAATTAAAAGCGCGGTTTCAGTTGAGAAGTGATGTCATTATTTAAAATGTCTATGATCTCCTGCAAGTTTAATCACCCGGAGTCCTCACACAAGGAGAATTGACACAACCAATCCATCCTTGAATAAGCTTTTGGTTAGTTGAGTCTGATCAGTTACTCATGATGAAATAACTGCAAGGGCCTTGATCCATGGCTGGCTGTCACCATCTTCGATTTTTTTTATCCTAAGACACCTCCAAACTCACCAACAATTTTGACGGCACTATAACTTTAACAACTTTAACAATCTATAATCCTTAAAACTCCCACTGAGATTAACGCTTATCACCTCAAAATTAAAAAAAAATTGACACAAAGTCGAGTTAGAAATTTGAGACAGGTGACTGCAATTGGTTACTATTTAGGGAATTGAAACCAGGCTACTTATTTGTCTGGTCCTACTCAAGGAAAAGACACAAAAAATACTTTTGGAACTTTACGAAAACTCATTGATATAACTTATAAAAAAAACAATTTTCTTGACCACGTAAATTCTTCCTCAAGACTTTTCTACCGTTCCAATTAATTGTTCAAGCAACAAATAGTGACAGTGATTGTAAATGAACTCTCGGTTGCATTAACGTTTGCCGCCTCAAGCTTTTGAAGAAAAATTTTTGATAAAAGTTTGACTTTGCGACAGTTTAGGTTCAAAATTGATTACTAAATAGGAGATTGTCGTCCAAACGCTGCTTACTAGTTCGAGATCTAATTCTTCAATAATTTTTGTCTTTTGTGGCCTCTAAAGATTTATTAAATTCTTCCCATAAGGTTCTTTTGAAAAGGTGACAAAAAAAGTTCATCACTTTAATTAATTGCCCGCAACTTCAAAATTTTCAAAGAAAGTTTGACTTTTGGGAAAGCTGAATGTTAGGCATTTACTTCAGATATTGGAGCAATTTAAAAAAAATTAATCATCACTTGACATCTGTCCAAATCATGATTAGTTATTTGACTTTGTGACCCCATCGGAAAGTCGAAATTTACCTTTTCGTCGTCGTCTGTTTTCGATGATTTTATTTAGAGCTTCTAAAATTTTAATTTCTTGTCTATCAAAAAATTCCAGGATGTCTAAATACTGGCTCCTTCACCATTTGAAAAAATTGTTCAAGAAGCAACCGTTGGTCTTGATTGAAACAGCGAGACTGCATGAATGAGACCTTAATTGACTGACCACAATAGCCCAATGAGTCGGGTTAATCAGAGAAATTTGTTCAAAAACCAGTCACGAAATTGAATCGAGCAACTTTGTGAAATCCGAACATTTCAATTGCAGCCGCCAACTTTTCAGTTGGAGATTTCGCAATAATTACCACTATTGTACCAATTAATTAATTGAATTACCGAGTTAATTAATAAAAACACTTTCATATGTCGACCGGCGAACCGGAATCAGTTGAAAACCAATTTCTAATCATAAACACACACAAAAAAATACTAAAATTTTCCCCGTTGAAGGAAACTGCCTGAAGCAGCTATCAGGTATGGAATCGAGACTTTTACTTTTAAATCATCGGTAATTTCAGATATAGAGCAGTATCATTGTATGAAGTTAGTGGAGCATTCAATTATTATGGCCCGTTATTACACGAATTTCCTAAGGTTACTAGTAAAGGATATTCGTTACGTGGTTTTTATTCTTTCAATTTGCTCTATTAATTCCACCTCTGGGTTATTAGAGGGCCTGCAAATCACTACTTCTTGATTACTTGCCGCAATCGCAGAAAAACAAGCAAATCGTGATTAGTTCCTTGATGAAACATTGGTCTATTAACGGTGATTAGCTTAACCAATCGATTGTTTAAAAAACAATACAACTTTTCCTAGCTAATAGCATTTGAATGATAGCCTGTCAATTGCTGATAGAAAAATTAATTTCGAGATGACGAAGCACGATTTTTGGTAATTTTACATGAGACTGGATGACAGAATGTGGTTTCTCCTGTCCCGTGTGATGTGTTTTCTACCACGACTCAATCTCTGCACTTGAGAAAGCTCATTAGAAGTTTCTCCTATAACCATTGTTACGTATGCCGGGAAAATGGTAATCAATTACGTCCCAAATAATGACATAAAAGAGATTCTATCAACCAAATAAAAGTTTCATTCAACTAGACAACCCCCGAGTATCGCTCAAGGCTTCATAAATTTAGGCCAAGACTATCCGCAGATAAAAACTAATTTACACCTGCTTGTTATTCAAATTGAGGCAAAATTAAAATATCAAAGCTTCGAAATTGTCGCATTTAGTCGCGGCGGGTTCGATAAAAACGCGGAATTGTGAACAATTAAACTGCAAAGGCTTTCATAGTGGCAAGTTAAAAAATTAAAGATAATTAGAAGACGCAACTAATTATTATCGTCATCAGTCGAAAACAGAAGCGTTTTCGGTTTATCCTTATAATTGAAAACTAGGCACCCAGATGATAAGCAATAATAAATTAAGTAGCATTTATTAAATCGTCAGAAGAAATATCAATACGTTTATTACATACTTTCCCCAAGATTGAAACTGATCAAAGTAATAACACTAATTCGAACAATTGTGGAGCTTTCACAAACAATTAACATTTTTACCTCAAACATCACTGCTATAGTCTTTTCTTAAGAAAAAGCAATTAGTTGATAGAAAATTGAATACTGACAACCAATACTGTTATGCTATTGAATTTTGCAATGTGAGGACTTAACAGTAGTGGTTATGAAAGACCGCATTGAGAGAATTTGGCGAGTTCGCTGCCATAAGTTGGAGGTCACAAATTTTTTTAAGAGCCAAGATGACGACGTGACTGGCTTTGCTTAACGTTGCGTAAATTCAATTAGATATTCGGCCATACAAACGAAATTTCCGCGAAAATCGCAAATTAGACAAGTCAAATTTGAGATAATACAGTTTCAATCGCATATGTAAAAAGAGTAGAGTTGTCGTTAAATGTGTAAGTGTAATTAGTTATAAACACAGTTGCAATTAAGATACAACTAGATTCCTAGGAAAATGCTATAATGATAACAACGGTTTAGATTGTGAAAAAGCTGTTAACAATTTCCGTGTGAAACAACCTCTACGGAATGTAGCAGAAATTGGTCTGGAATTAATAATTTTTTCAAAATCCCTAAAAATTTTGAGTACAATCAGTTTGCGCTTCCACAAAAATTAATAATTGTTGGCAATTTTTAATAAAAAATTTACAAACGCGTGTCGCGTAATTATTAAAAAACTTTTTAAAACCGCCATAATCGATTTGAGGAAAAATGCTAAAATTTGACATTTTCTTTTAAAGAAGCACATTTGTGGAAAGTTTTTAATCTAAGATACAAGTCGATTACGTAAAGAAATTTTTAAAAAAGCGTTATTTACTGAAATAAAACCCTGGAGTTACCTTCATTTTTATTGTTAAACTAACAAGTTTCTTGTTTGAACTGTTTTCACAAAAACATTATTACCGAATTTACTTCAATCTTTACAGCTGACAGTGTATCGATTTTTTACCCAATTTAATAATTAAAATGTTGATATTAATTAAAAAAGATAGACATAATGCAGCTTCCGTTCCAATTACAAAATACATACAGACACTGCGCCTCCATATGATAACGGAAAAAATTTGGCGTAGTCATAAATTTCTTGAAGCTCCATACTTGAGTGGTTACATTAAACAAAGTGATTGAAGTGAACTCTAACAATTTGGCATTGTAAATTCCAAAGTTGTATAACAAACCTTAATTTACCAACAGTTTTTTTATTCGTCATTTCTATTCCTGATCCAATCTTTTACAATGAGAAGTTTACCGGAAATGATTTCGCAATGAGAGTACATGAAACTAAAAATAAAACAATCACAAAGGCCAGAATCATTATTCCCCAACGCAACTATTCGAAGTCGAGGAATGGGAAAAGTAAAAGCTCTAAAATAGCAATTGCGATGAAGCTTCCAATTTGATTTCATTGCCCAAAAAATTGAAAGCTTCAAATATTTTCCCCAATATTCGTGTTTGTTTGTTATCATATTGCAAATTCGTGTCAACTGTGTCAATAATTACAAAAATGGCAGGGCGTTGTTTATTTAACCGATAACGTTAGATGTGAAATTGCGTATAGCACGTGCTCGAGGGGAATTAAGCTTCAGGTAGTAATAACAGGAAGTAACGGAAAAAGCTATCACCACCCCTTTCAGTGGGGCAAGTTCGACGTCGTGACAGAACTAATGCAACCGGCTTCAACGGAATGATTTCAAATATTTGAAGACGGAAAACGTTAGTAAATAAACTAAATGCGGTTGAAAACTATTTCTGTGACGGCTACGACACGTTTCCTTTTATTTTCATCTCATTCGAAAATGTCAAGAGCAACAGACGTGCTGAAACATGTGGCGCTTCATAACCTACAAAAACAGTTTTAATACTATCAAAATTCCAAACACGCAATCTCATAAAATTAGTTTCCAAAAAAAATTAGAGAAAATCATAAAAAAAAAATTGACTTAAGTACTACTTACTTAAAAAGTTTTGCCGTGTTGCTAAGGCTTCAGCAGTGGGTAGTACAAAAGGATCCTCGAAATTTACCGGCCATGGAAATACATCGCACCTGCACCAAGCACCTGAACAACAGCACCACGAAAACACACCCATGCACGTCCAGTCACAAACTGGTTGCATTGTATATATTACGAACTTCTACAGATGGTGTTTCCACGATACTTTGCGGCTGGAAGTCACGAACACCTCCGAGTTTAACCGACTCAAAACAAGACAGTAGGATAGAAGATAGAACGGTTTACGCCAGTTTCAAAATGACATCATCAAAACTTCTAAAAATAAGACAAGACCGTTCAACTGAAGATTCCACTAACAGAAAACAAAATTAAAAGCTCGGGTTCTCAAGGGTGTCTCTGACACCCTTGAGAACCGACACCGTGTCGGTGGATACCAAAATCTTTTCGTCCCTTCCTGATTTGAAGAAAAGAGCTTTGGAATTTTGAATCGCTTTAAAGATACTTCGGAAATTATCCTGATAATGTAAAATAAGCCAAACGTGGTCATTGATCGATCAAAACTATTCCAAAGCACGACCTGGGGAGCTTCGGGCTTCGCGAGTTTTACCTTTGGATTAGACGGATGCACAAAAAAATTGATTTGCATCAAAATAGACGAAAAATCTTAATAGCCTGCTTTCTAAATCCGAAAGTCCAAATTGTGTAATAAATTAATGTAATAAGTTTGCAAATTTTTTAAAAACAATTCGGCGTTCAGTGAAAGTTATCACAATTGAATCTTGTTGTTTACGCGGTTTTTTGAAAAGTTAAATGGAAAGTTTGCCCAACAGTTCTTTTCCTACTCTTCAATCACTAACGTCGCCACTTTTTCAAAACCTGGTGGACTCCCAAAGATAATGACAATAACTGCAGTTAATTAACAGGAAATTTGTATCACCTTATCTACGAACAGATGCCAAATTGTATTTCGCTTTAGAAAACATCAAAATTTTAAAACAAAGCAGGTAGTAGGTGCTACAATTAAGGCAGCGCCTCGATCTCTATCCTTGAGATTGCTTAATTTAGCGATACATCGTTAACGACGCTATTCTTTTCAACCAAACTGTATAGCCTTCACTTTTCGCTCAAAAACTAGCATAATTCCATCAAAACCGCCGGAAGTTGTGCAACCAACGATTCTCAGAAATCAAAACACTTTTTGGGTACACCGCAAAAAACGCAACGATTTTGTCTCCCGCCATTTCAGTTAATATCACCACTACAGAAGTATCGCGGTAGTTTACCAGAAAAATTTGGGCAATTTCTCAAATATTGGTCAAGCACTGAAAATCAGCATTTTACATTTAATTCGTTTATTCTGCCACGTTTACTTGTCCACTTAAAATCTGGAGCTTCAAACTATTATACTGGAACGGCATACCTTCCAAATTTTCCAAATTAATTAAAGGTAACTCGAACAACCCTTGCGGCAGATACAGGTGAATAATTCGATTCGGTTAAAAACGGTTCAGTTTCTCGTTGTTTATTTCTAGGTAAATGGCTGTGAAAATTTAAATAATTACCTACTTAGCGAATTCAATAGTTTGATCACAAATAATGATTCGTCCCCAATCTCTAGATGTTTTGTAAATTACGCGACCACTTCACTCTTCAATCTAACGGAAGAATACGATTTATTTCTCATGGTCTCGTCTTGGTTTACCTTTCGATAAGCGTGAACTAAACGATAGATTCCGGTCGTTTGAAGTCCAGGTGCTTGCGGAAACGGTTGTAATGATATGCGAGACAATGGCAGTGGTAATATAAAAGCGGATTACAAGAAAAACGGTGATAGTATCAGAAGCACCAGCGAATTACCGGTGATTATTTCTAATTGATAGACACGAGTGAAAGCATAACGAATTGCTAATTTTCAACAGTATTTTATATGGAATTACAATTGATATAGAAGTATACACATGACAAAGCTAACCAGGAAAATTCAATCAGAATCACGCGTGACTTGCAGGCAACGATCGAGTAATTCCGAAACGACACGTTTACCGGAAAAAATTCTTGTGAGTTTCTAAGATTACAATTTGGGGTTTGCTTAGTTTCTTTTGAGCAAAGAAAACGATTTCAATGTTGCCAATTATTTCCGCACCTGCATCAAATATTTATAAAAATAACGATGAGATCAGGCGAAAGTTAATTAAAAATTCCATTTGTCGCGTCCGTTATTGAAAATTGTTGCTAATTAAATTTTGAAAGGAACACCCAATTAAATAATAATTTAATATAATTTATAACACGCAGATTAGGTGAACTGGTTTAAATTTATAAATTAAGCAAATTAGGAGGTCGGATGTGTCAAATGATGCGAAATTAATACATTTCGCGTTCTCACAAGATTGCTCCATTGTTGGCAGTTACTCCCAACGTTCACTTTTATTAAATACGTTTTTTCAACGCATAATTAGTTCAAAAATTTTCACCCCAAGTCACTTCCATAATAGCTTATTTAGTAATTGCAATTTGTTCAAGTGTTTTCCATTCATTTTAAACTTGCATAGAATCGCTTGAAGGCGTGTTTAGGCAACCAGTAATTCATCAACTATAAAAGCGCTCGCGTCGCTCCTACTACGTACGTGTAGTTTGGGTCACGACTTATGACAATAACTGAAATGTAATTAACGTTGCGCGACATTTTTCCTAATAATTCAGTAATTTAACACATTTCAAAAATAATTACTAAAACTAAACGCATTCAATTTTTTCAATGCAAAACTATGCGTTTAAATGTTTAGACTAATTGCTACAACTGTCAGTTTATCAGCAACAAAGCTTATTCTAGCTAAAAAAGAAACATTGATGCGAATGCTGATGGTTGATGCTATCATTTGTTTCTCAGGTTTAATTTTCGGTCATATTTTCTTCCCACTTTTAACTGGTCGTGTATTGACGTTCGTCTGTACACTTATGTAATTTTGAGATATTCTCTTTTTTAAGTTATTTAAAATTAGTTTAGTAATATTTGAATAAAATGCTGTAAATTGTGAGCAGAAAAAACAATATTCAGCTATTGAACTATATGAGAAGACGTGTCTAGATTAAAGTATTAAAAAATTTACTTGCCCTATGTTGTTATGCTATAATAAATATTAATAAATTCAGAAATGTAAGAGTTACACAAACCAATAAACCAAAAAGAAAAGAAGAACACGCAAAAAAGTTGGAGAGAGAAAATGCAGAGGCTTGAAGTAGCAAAAAAATACCAGTCGCTGGATAGTATGTATGCTCGTCTATGTTCATCCCTCAAACTCAACATCTGAAAAGGACGCAAGCATAGTCATTATCATTACCAATATTGAGATGTCAAACCAAACAAAGAGGAAAAAAATCGACGAAAAGGGTTGGACCAGAGCTTGGAGGGAAAATACCCACGATAAATTTAAAAATACCGGAAAAAACAAACCGAACCCGAAATTACAGAAAGAACATTCGCATCATTATCAACACGAGGATGATGACGATTTTATTAATCAACCTGATCCCACTAACTTGAAACTATTTTCCGAATACCATCGAAGGGTACCCAAAAATCTATTCCGTTCAATCTTAAAAAAGCGTTTGTACGTGAAAATAATTTGAGGATAATATGACTAAGTATGATCAAGATCAAATATCTACATGTCTATCTGCGTATAGAAACACGAAGCAATTGTTAGTCGTAGACAACACTAAGACATACTTTTATACAGCCAAAACCTAACAATTGGAAAACTGCTTCTTGCGAATTTAGTAGGAAATAAAAAAGCTGCATACAATTCGGAGGAAGAAAACATGAAACATGGAATTTTTTTGGAGTTTATTTTATTTTTATCCAAATTCAACGTTATCATAAGAAAACATCTCGACATTATTATAGAAAAAGGTAGAAGATATCACAAAAGAAAAATTAAACATCTAGCTGAAAATTTCAACAATTTCTTGTTAGATAGGATAATTGTTATAAGGACGGAATCAAAATGAATTTTTTTTGAGATATTCAGTCGGTTATGTTTTCCTTAGAAATTGATGATACTCAAGGTATTTCAGTCACAGACCAATGTAGATACAGTAAATTTATAGTTATGCATATAAAAGAGCGCCTTCTCGTAGTTGTTCTTTGTCACAGTAGTACAGGAAAGAGATTTTATATCCTTCGAAATGCAGTGAAAAGAAATAGATTGGATACAAAAAATTGTATTGTTGATTCCAAGTTCAAGGAAATTATTTGAGATTTTCTGCCTTCATGATGCAGAAAAATTCGGACCATGTCCATATTTGGTGGTATGCGCATATAGTTAATTGTATTGACAAATACGTTTAAATCATATGTCAAAGCAGCAACATTTTTCTTCTTTGCTGAATCCTGTTGCAGTATTGTTCAAAGAATCTCATTAAAGAATTGGCTGGACATTAGTAGCAATCCCAGAAAGAGAAACTTTAACTGAAAGGAAAAATCCGTAGTCGAAAAAAGCAGCGCTAACTAAAATTTTTGTAAACTTTAATAAGCCTAAGGAACTATATGTTGTCTTGATAGATGTTTTTAACGCCATTTCAAACACTGCAAAAGCAACAGCTGTAGATTACATGGCAGAAAATGTTTTGATTGGCCAGATCTTTTGTAAAACTATTCTCCATAACCGATCCTCTATCACAGTACATGCAAGCAAATAGCTTGGATTTGTTGAAACTCTATGGTTGAAAATTCCATACTAATAAAACCCCTGCAGATAAATTTGTGAAATGGTCAAACCTAAATTTTGAGAAAACAATTCGAAGTTAATGTTGAAGAATTCGTTTATTACTATTATTGGCTTCATGTGTAGAAAAATGCAAGTTGATTCTTTTTGTCTTAATAGTTTTTGGTCCCAGAATAGGTATCCCATCTGCCCTTGCAGTTTATCCTTACATTGAGTCCTTATAATGGTAAATATCGGCTCATTTTGCTGTCGATTAGCCACAATAAATACGTAAAATAAAGCAGCTTACCTTTAGTTCCAGTCCCTTCACCTCAATTTCAGTCTTCGTATATTTGGTTCTAAAATTCAGGGGTTGTATACATGACTCCATGACTTTAAACCACTTTCGTAAGCACTTAACTTCATGATCGATATCTAGAAACCAATGAAACATTACTATTTAGCCCAAATCCACAAGCATTGAATTTATACAGTTGAAAATTCAGTATTTATCTTTACTTTAAAAATCTTGATCATTGCACAAATAAAAATAAAAGAAGCGTTACAATCACGGCATAAATTACAGTGTCGCACAATTACTAGTTAAATTATCATAAAATAGATTAAATTATGAAGAATGAAAACGTTAAAAAATAGCAGCAATTTTTATAACAAACTGGGAAATTAGCAACCAAGTTTAGAGTAATCACTTTTTACAATTTTTAATAAAGGTGCAGTAAATTTCTTTTGATATTATGCGGATTCGATGAAGATGCGCCGCCTTTGACCTCTTAATCTAAATCACCAGCAAATTTGTAACAAACTTGGTTCTTAATTTCATTTGTAACCCACGTTTCTCTTTTTATGGTAAGTTATTCAACACGAGTTAACTATTTGCAAATTATACTATGACATTATAAATATCCCTCCTAGATAACTTCTATGTATCACTTGAGACAGCTGCCAAATAATTTAGTAAGTTTCTAAACTATTTTAACGTGGTTTCTAAATGCAACTTAATAACTATTGACTATTCCAAAATATTTTTGAAAAGTAAAGAATACTGCGATTTATGCATATTTTCAATTAAACCAAACGATTTCTAGTTTCCCAAATTTTTGATTAAATTAAATTACAAAAATTAAAATCCAAACGTCACTGTTTTAACTTTATCAATCAAATGCATTGTCGTAACTATAACGCCCCGTGCTTGCAACAGAAAACGCAACGGCTAAAGCGCACCTTTTTAAGTGTAAAAACACATTTTCAAGCGAAATTAATTTAAAACAGTTTCAGCCTATTTCGATGGAGCTATTTCTATGTGCTCCGAATTTTATAAGATATTTTGTGATGGACTAGATTGAACAAAATTGAAGCAGTATTTCGAGCTATTCTATTAATTGAAAAATTACTAAAAAAACTGAAACACTTTTGTTTTGATGATGGTGCTTTTTTAAATTTCAAGCTCATCAAATAAAAAGTTAATGAATATATGTAATTGGTTTAAAATATTTTCAGTATATTTTAAACTAAGATTTTGTTTAGGGTACAACAATTCACATTACTAATATAAATATTGCTAATAATATAACAGGAATCAAATACATTTCAATCATTCAAAGCAAACTGTGTCTCAATTTGACTAGCCTTTCAATTGTTGAATCCCAATACCAATGGGAAAAAGGGTAAAAAGTCAAAATATTGTTTTACATTAAAACAAATAACAAAGTGGCGTGTTTTTTGCAAGCCTGGCTTTATGGATTAATTTCGGTTGAATTTTTATAGATTGTAAAACGCAGGATAATATTATCGGTAATACTTGTTAACCTTATGTTAATTTACTTTGTAACAGATTAAAATTTTGTGCAATAAAGCAATAAATGTTTCTTATAGTTTGTTATCTTCAAAAGTTTTTTTAGGATTAACAATCAATTTAAAAAATCGTGAGTGAATTATTTCAATAATTGCGTGTAATAAAAACTTGTTAGTTGCAATGGCGCTAAAATCAAAAACTAACAAAACTCAAAACAAAACTGTTCCGAACATTCCGTTCTAAAACGGGAATCAGCTGGAATGCAAATCCGTGTTGTCTTACAATTTTTCTTTAATGAAAAAAATTACCTAAACAATTATCTTGATCACAATGTTCACATTCGGAAGGTCCTAAAATGCTCAAAATTGTGTCCCATTTCGAGTTTAGATGTGTAACCCGCCACCCCACCTCTTCTTGCACTCTTGGATGCAATTGCACTAGTTGACTAGCTTGTTCGTTAAATAGCGTAAGTAAGGAACTTTTCTCGTAAACCATTGTAACGCAATGCTAAAACGTAAATTATATTAATCATAAATTAAAAAACACAAAAACTCTTACAGCTCTTAGGGCTTTATCTGTGATATTTTCTTCTTTCCCGTAAATCGTCTCCTGAACGCTATTCAACCATAAATAGAGTTCGGAAAATTGCGAGTAGAATTCTTTCAACGACCAGGTTCCTGCTGTATCAATACTTAAATCACTATTAGCTTCCTGCAATTATTCAATTAATTAACAATATAAAAACAAGGTTGCCGAACTAACTTGGCACTTATCAATTAATTGATTATCCATTATGTAGTTGTAATTAGCTTGGAGAGCTGACCAAAATTCTTCCCTGTGGTCGCTGGCAGTACTGCCCCATGATCTTCGAACAGCTGTGGCTTTGACACGGTTTTTGGTTAAACTGCTGTAAAGTCGAGGTTTAACTACGCCCTTTTCAGGGGTAGATCCTGTTGCTTGTAATGAAGACAATGAAAAACTGCTCTTCATTGATGAGTTTTCAAAACCTTAAAAGTTACAATTAGTTTCTGGTTATGGAGAGAAAATTACTTACTTGTTCCTACTGGCATTTTGGCGGTTGATAGATAACAAAACTTCAATTAGCAGATGGGTTGTCGGTTAGAGCTCTCTATTATCTGTAACAACACGAGGAAATTGTTAATGGGTAATAGCGAATATTGATTATTAATAATAAGTGAAACTTTTTATTCTGGTCTCAAAAAAATGTGCATTATTTTGTAATAATGTATACGTTTTCTTTCAGTAAACGCCATGGTTTGGGGAAACCGCTTTAATGATCTCAACAACGACTCACTTTCATTGAAGTCGTTAAATTGAATTGTTAGAGAAAAATATGGATGGTTACGTTCTTATATAACGAAGGCGACGGTTTAGACTGTTGTACTTATCAACAAAGATAAACACTGATAGTGACCTCGGCATGTTTAACCGCTTAAACAAATTACGACAATTTTAAAGTATTATCGTAATTTTGGGCGGAACCTCGAATTCTAATTGTGAACTCAATTTTGAATTTTGCTAAGTAAATTACTTAATTCTAGTAGCACCTTTGCAACAGGTGACTATCTGAATCGAATTTAATAGCGAGTCTGCAAAATTCTGCCCATAAAACTTTGGACTTGGCTATTTCTATTTTACACTTACCATTCCCACTGTCATTATAAGTTTAAAAACCATAATTATAGTTCATCAATTATTTACCAAAGGCGGCCAATGTTTATTACTATTATTAGATTAGCATACCACTTCAGACCTTGTTGATTTAAATTGCGATAAACACTCACATATATTTAAATGTTTTCCTATTGACATAACATTTAATTCTCGATTTTAAAATTTTTGGTAGGAACTGTAGTTTGGGTATTTGCTCTAATCTTGCTGTTAGCTACCGGAACTTTACCGTAATTTTGTATTTCACACCGCAAAGGCGATCCCACATGGCTTGCTAACGGGATCAGATACCGATATCAACAAATGGAAATTGTGAATAGCGAAGAATGGCATTATTTATTCCTATTAGACAGTGGACATTAAGAACACAAGTCTGTATCATGTATCAACTTTCTGATCGACAACTGGAGACGTTTGACATTAATTATTGACCAGACACCACCGGCAATTCAATGAAATTGATAATTAAACATCAGCTTTCTTTTATTTTATTGTTCCCGAACTTTAGTCGGTGGTAACACGGAAAAAATAACACTAAGAAGTACAAGTTATCGCCCATTAAGCTAATGTTGTCGATAATTCAAGGATATATGCAAAACGTTACACAAGCCTCTAAATTGAAAACAAAAATTGTAGCTTAGTTCCCGCACTAAATCAAGATTCAATGGTAATTTCTTGCAGAAGAATTTGTTTGGTTAATGTAATCGAAACAATAATACTACTTGTTACTTCAAACATTGCTGTAATAATTAACGACGCAAAAATTGTTAAATATATTTATTAAACATTTAGCAAGCAAGTGTGAGGTATTTAATGTGGGCGATTGTGATTGTTCGGTTGCCTCCATTTAGCGAAATCTTAATTAAATGCATTGCCTTCCAGGGGAAATAGTTGAAAGTTTCACGATAGTTCTCTGGATAGAAACAATCACAATTTACCGATAAGGCCATAATAAAAATATTGCCTAGAAAATCTGACACGTTCGTACAATTTCCTTTTAGACACGTTTCAAGTTCGTGTAAATGCTACTAAATCCCTACGACCTGCTCCAGTTATCACGGTTGTTACAATCAATGAATAAATTAAGAAGAAAAATAATTATCCGCAGTTTGATCAATAAACTCTATAAAACCGCCTGTTACCTCGACACACCGAATATTTGGCGGCATGAATCACATAATCATAACACCACATGCCGAAAATGACAGGCGTCATTCAAGGCTTTGAACTAAACGCCTCTAAGCGGACACCACGATTTGAATTGATTATTTTGGGCGGGGAATTGAAGCAGATCTCCTGGTCCCGACTACTGACATAGAAGAGTATACAAATTAATTTTTTTTATTAAAAAATTAAACGGCAATCAGAATATTCCATAAGCTATTTTCCTGAGTGAAAGACTATATTTAGGGATTCTCCCTATTGTCCTGTTGAGACTTCTCCATCGAACAGGTTTCATCTTATTTCAGGTCCGCTGGCCATCTTATTTTAATCTTTTGTTTCTTAGACCCGGAAAAGTCCACCTCCAGCAGATTTCGAACCCCCAACACTGAGCCACCGGCAGACTACACTCCCTAGTCTCCAGTATCTGCTCTTTGACCCTCTACTAGTCAGATTCTAACAGTCTAGCCTTTCCTGAGGTTGCAACCGTCCACGGATGCCGTCAGCAAAAGCCACCTTAGGAACACCACAACCCCATAAACGTCCTATGCCTATCCGAAACTACACCCCAAACATGCTTGCCACATACCCAGTAGCCAAAGCACATGGTGAATCCCACTTCTGAAATTGTTAGACCCGCAAAAGTTTACCTCGAGCGGGTTTCGAGCCCCAACGTCGGTCTCCGAACAACCCACGCTCTCGCACTGACCCGAGACTACACTCTCTAGTCTCCCGTATTTGCTCTGTGACCCTCTACTAGTCAGATCCTAACAGTTTAGCCTTTCCCCGTCCTCGGATGTCCTTAGCGAAAGCCACCTTAGTAACACCACAACCTCATACACATCCTATGCACGCGGTTGCCTATCCGAAACTACACCCCAAACATGTTTACTATATTCCCACTAGCCAAAGCACATGGTCAATCCCACTTCTAAAATTGTTAGACCCGACAAAGTCTACCTCGAACGGGTTTCGAACACCCCAAGCTCTCCCACTGACCCGTGACTCTCCCGTATCTGCTCTTTGACCCTCTACTAGCAGGGCCGGCGCCACCCAGTTTGCCGCCCCGTGCAAATTTTAGTTGTACCGCTCCATCATTTTAAAACAGCTGACATTGACCTACTGTTGGTGGAATAGACACTTCCACATAATGTGTTCGTAATTTTTTATTGTATTTTATTAATCAGTATAGTATAACCATTATCTTCCATAATTCACATACCTGGTAAATTTGATCATTTTATCACCTTCCAGTCAACAGAAATTGACTTTACAAGCTTTGATTGCAGTAAACTCACAAACAAGGTTTTTGTATTCCAAACTTACACTTTCATCAACTTTAGTGTTCAGTCGAAATGATTGCCAAGTCCACAAAACGCATTTCGATCATTGTGGACCCTAAATAGGTTTTAATTAATTTTAACTCAGAAAACCTTCTCTCGCCATTGGCTACACTAATTGGAGGTGTAAGTAATATTCGAAGAACAATTACAACGTTGGGGTAGCAGTCAATTCCAATTGTACCCATTCGTTTTAAGATATTCAAAGGTAAGGTATTCTTCTAAATGGAAAGCCTCAACTCATCAGACTACAGAGCATCAATGTTCTTTGGATCTTCAAAAGTCAAAATATTCTCCACATTTTTGCATTTTTCTAATAGTGTAGTTGCTGACATATCTTGTATGGCATTTATGCTGTAAAGAAGGGAGAAATATGTGCTGTAGATTTGCAGTTCTTTTTTATAATTCATTGCCACATCTAATGTTTGGAGAAAAAAGTCGACGTTAAATTTCATTGTTGGATCTTGTATTGCTGATTTTCTTATTCATAATCAAATTGTCATTTCTGTCGCCGTGGTCGGATAGTTTGTTTTATTAGTCTTACCCTTAATGCTAAATCAGTTCATTGTTTATGTGCAGTTATATTCAATTTACCGTATCGTGTAAGCTGAGTATTTCTATGATATGAGTGCAATCGTTGCAACCTCCCGAAGTTATAGCGTTTTGTGTAGTTGTAAAAAATTTACAATAAATACCAAATACCGCATTGTTGATTTTTCAGTACACGAGCCATGTTCTTGAAATCATTTCTCCATTGCATATACGTCTTTGATAATAAGACTTCGTGAAACAACGTTCACAATTATCTTTCAGAAATTTCCTTTCCGTTTCTCTTTTACGTATAGGGATTTTTCTAATTATGAGTAACCTTTTATCATCAGTAATGACGAGTGTCAATTTTGCAGGATCAGAAGAAACTTCCGTGTTGAAATCTGAAATTGGTATAGTTTCGTTGGTTTTCTCATTATCTGTTATTGATGATGCACCACCATCATCTGACACTACACTTTACAATTTATTGTTTTTACAAGTCGAAGTCGATGGCATTGCAGATTCCGTGCCACCCCTAACACTTGCACTAGGAATGTTATTGTTGGCAGTTCTAAAGAAAATATCTGAAGAGTTGCTTTACATTTTTAGTTTCGACTATTTTGCCGCCTTTATTTTACGATATTCGGCACCTGACTGCTTACGATTATCTTTCAGCAGAATGAAAATTTTTCACATACTAATCAAATATTTATGAACAAAAAATTGGATTAAGTTTAATTCAGGAACCGTATGCGAATAGATAAGCTCTGAAAGGCTGTTTGCAAGAAACTGACTAAATGCTTCTCCTGCTGAACACGAACACCCTGTCAATAGCCGAATGAGTAAAAAATAAATAATTTCATTTAGTCAAAAACTCCATTAAAAACTCATAAATGGTCGTCAAGTTTGCTACAAAAATAATAAAGAAACCCATAAAAGTAAAGCATTAACGCACCCATGTCGTGTCGAATGCTAGGTAACGCCAATCTTCTAAAAATAAATACTGGTCCATAGTTTGAAATCCATAAAGTAACAATTTTAAATATTTCTTCTTCTGCATCAAGCCAATGATTTGCCGCCCCAGAATTTTTTTGCTTCAGGTATTTGCCGCCCTAAAAATTTGCCGCCCTGTGCAAATGCACTGTTTGCACATTGGGTCGCGCCGGCCCTGTCTACTAGTCAGATTCTAACATGTTGTTTTTGTCTTGCAGTAGTGGCTGCAGTATCTTATTGCAGTGTATTTCCATCTTTTTATGATATTTCTGACTTTTCTTCTCTGTTGTTTCTTTGATGTTGGGATAGGGAGATCTTGATGTAGTATATGATTTGTGACGTGGAGCGTCGACTAATGCTCTTAGAATCTTTGATTATGCTCGTTGAATTATATCTAAGCTGGACGTGCTAGCACAGCCCCAAAGCTTATAAAGATTGCAATGATTAGATATGTATATTAATATCTTATTCTCTAATGCCATTTGTGATTTTCTGCCAAGCATTTTAAGGTCTTTCTGCTTTCGTTTTTTGCTTATGTGTTCTTTCCAATTGAGTTTAGTATCGAGGTGAATTCCCACGTACTTAACACAGGATGATAATGGGGTTTCTGTATTGTTAATTTTAGTGTAAATGCTGTATGTTGCGATTTGTTTTCGTTAATCTTTATCTTCCATCTTTTGGTCCATTCTTCTATGTAGAAGAGATGGTCCTGAAGGTTCCGGCAATTACTAGATCTTTATGAACAGCTAAGATAACAGTATCATCTGCAAATGTGCCTGCTGTGGTGGAATCTGCTGTAAGGTCAGATGTGTATATAAAGTACAAGACTGGCCCTAAGACGCTATCTTGTGGAACTCTAGATTTCATGGGTTGGAACTGAGAAGTTTCTTCGTTGACCTTTGACGAAGAGAAAATAAATAAGAAAATTAGAAGGAATTTTTTTCGGTGTTGGTAAACCTCTTGTCGGCTTTATTTTACTTTCCTTATGAAAGCAGTCGCTAATTTTACATATAAAGACGATATTAAAAATAATAACACAGTTCAACATTTTGATTATCACTTGAGGCAATAAGAATCTTGGTCGAAAAGTGTCTGACCAAACTTAAGAGTAAATTGATTCGAAATATTTTTCATCTTCACAAATTTTTTTTTAATTACACTTGAATGTCACTGGTGGTATCTCAGTCTTTATCATTTCCACACTAATTCACTCTCGTCCAAAACAATAATTTCTTCCTACAGCTTTCGTAGGGAAAATTCTAGTGCCTTTTCAAAATTTCCAACCCTTCCTGTTTTTCTAAATACAAATTGTCTTTTTGATTTTGGTTTCTTCTACCTCGACTGCTTAAAAACATTTTATCAAGTCTATTTTTCGAATAATTTTGTAAATTTGATGAAATGAAACTGTGGAGGCGCCAAATTCAAGGCTAGAATAACCGTTCGCACAATCGCTGAGAATTCCTGCATACTTAGTCTGGCAGTTGAATTGTTTCTTTTAGCTCTGAGTCAGTTCAATTAGAACGACCGAATCGTATACATAATTAGAATTAAAAAAAGATAAATGTAACTGAAGTGAAGATTGTATTTTTAGAATGCATCATTACAGGATGTGGACGTATACTTTATTATGTGATCGCCGACAGACACGTTTGAAAGACTACCAACTCCGGAGGTTATCCTTTTGGATTCATCATAAGTATGCGTAAATGCTTTCATTCTTAAAATACACGTATGCGTGCCAACGAAACTGCCACAAGACCACAAGACTTGAATTCTTAATAACAATGATTAATTTATCCCACAACTTAATGGTATTCCTCGAAAAATAACGTAAATGCACTTTAGTTATCAAGTGTGAATCACTTTATGGTTGATTTTGTTAACTTGTCCATTAATACGATTTATTATTCGAGTCATTTCCGCCAGTTGGTCATGCCAGACGGGAAACACCTATAATTAGGGTCTGTTAACACTCTTATTAAGTGAAAATTGTCAATCAAGCCTTCAGGATCACTTATTTTCAGAATCGGTGAAATGTCCTTGCCCGTTACAATTGAGCACACGTAACCAAACTTAGATAATCCATTTCTATTCAAACATTAATAAATGGTTTGACCTTCTTTCAAGGCAATTTTGCTAGCGTTCAAGAAAGGAGAATTTTAAAAACTAGATAAAATTATTGCAATAAAAATGGATTCGCCAGAAATTTTCAAAAACAAGGAGTAAAAGTGTTCACCTACTTAATTAGAAATTGCAGCCAAATTTGGAAGAACCGCAGGAAAGTGAAGCAAGAGACGCAATCAATTATAGTGGCAATGCAATAAATGTTAATGTATAATGCAAATATTAGTTATTCCGTGAGAAGCAGCACTTAATTGCTGGATTTAGAAAAACGTTACTGGGACTTACAGTTATGTGACAGGATCTGCTAGTTATTTGGATTTTTCTGCAGTTGAGAGTTTGAGGATGTAACACAATAATGAGAGGTGCATGTACGTGAAACTAATAATAGGAGCTGTCGAAGAACTAAATTACTTGAAACACTTTACTTTTATTTTTGTAATTGAATTACTTCATTTGTGGATATAATGGCATGGTTGTGTTTGTAAATACGCCCACTTCAATGTTGTAATGTTGTTTTAAAAAGACAAGGGTCACGTTAAAAATAGTCAATTTAATGCAGATGTTGATTGTTTGAATTGATGTAGAAGCAATTAGTTACAGGAGAAATTGTGGTCGACAGGTCCGTAACAAGTTGTTTAAATATTTGAACAGCTCGGTTGGAGAACACTTCCTACTCGGTTTCACAATTTACCACATGAAACTACAATGACAATACACTAAATCAAAAAATTATTACTAGATACTCCGGAGCACTCCCTACAGGAAAAATGGGTGGAGGCGTATGTGCGACCCACACAGCCACTAAACTGAACTTAATTTCCCTTTAAATAGCCTTTAACCCGAAACTGCGGTTAATCAAAAATTGATATTGGATAGCGGGACTATTAGTCGTCAAATGTTCAATTTCACAATTTCTTCAGACCGTATATGGAAACGCCATTATCCGACATATTGTTAATTGCTGCTATCGTGGAGGGCAACAGTTTTAACAATAACGAAACGGCCACGCCGTTGTAATTAACTGAACAAAATTGCAATTAGAAATTTTCCAACTAAACTTGACGCCATGCCACCAAATATTTTAATCAAATTTTATCACCTTCTATGTACTGTAAAAAGTTATTAATTAGACATTTTCATTACTATATTTATTCTAACACAATAGCCGAGCGTATCCAATTACGTAAAAGTATGTTCCGGGTATTAGGATATCCTTGCAATAACAATTTACGTTTAACGCTTCTTTCCTTCAAACAGTTTTAATTTCTCAATTTTGCACTATATTTAGTTAGTACGGCATTAACGAAGAAAATTAATTTTTCTGGTAAAACTTTGTACTTTCATTATCGCTTATCACCCCACCACATTCTAGTCACGCCTCATTCACTACACGTTGGGGGCAATTTGAAAAAAGCAAACACTAATTTATTAATGGCAAACAAACAAATGTGTCATAGTCATAATTAACCACATATTTACCATAGATAATTTACCTCATAGAACCTTTAGTGCCACTTTTCTCTTTACCATCAACATGGTTGGATAAATTCCGTCTCACGATAGAGAAACGTGTTAGCCGCAAACATCTGATGCTGAAGTCATTCATTGCCCCAATTAACAAAAATTCTAAAATTTATCGTAACATGCCCATCCCCCCATAAGCATTGTATCAAAAAATTTACTTGGTTTTTGATTAATTGACGTATAACGAGTTTTGTAGTCTATAAGTCACAAAGTTACAAGGTTAGTAGAAACAAGAGTTTCTACTCATTCTATTAAACTATGTAAATACTTAAATAGTTCCGACGATGAAATAACCGGATGGAATTATCCCTCGAAAAAATATGAGAAAACTTTAGAAAAATTTCGTGGTTCATACAGTGCAATTAAGAAGAGAACAGTTAACTTTAAAGATAGGAAAGAAAGTATTGAAGAATATTCTGATAATGCCTTAAATAGTTCCAACGATGGGATTTTATATCTATAATGACCTGACAAAAACTTTAGAAAGATTTCGTGCTTCATACAGTGTAATTAAGAAGAGGACGGTTGAATTTAGAGGTGAGAATGAAAGTATTGAAGAATATTCTGATAATGCTTAAATAGTTCCAACGATGGAAAAAACCGGATCGAATTATCTCTGGAAAAAGTATTTTTGAGGACCTGACAAAAACTTTAGAAATATTTCGTGGTTCATGCAGTGTAATTAAGAAGAGGACAGTTAAAATTAGAGTTGGAATGAAAGTATTGAAGAATATTCTGATAATGCTTAAATAGTTCTAACGATAGGATGGAACTACCTCTGGAAAAAGTATTTATGAGGACCTGACAAAAACTTTAGAAAGATTTACTGCTCCATACAGTGTAATTAAGAAGAGAACAGTTAAATTTAGAGGTGGGAAAGAAAGTTTAAAGAATATTCTGATAATGCTTAAATAGTTCCAACGATGGAAAAAACCGGATGGAACTATCTCTGGAAAGAGTATTTTTGAGGGCCTGACAAAAACTTTAGAAAGGTTTCGTGGTTCATGCAGTGTAATTAAGAAGAGGACATATGAATTTAGAGGTGAGAAAGAAAGTTTTAAAAAATATTCTCATAATCCTTAAACGGTTCCAAAAATGGAAAAATCCGGATAGACTTATCTCTGGAAAGAGTATTTATGAGAACCTAACAAAAAATTTAGAAAGATTTCGAGCTCCATACATTGTAATGAACAGGACAGCAACTGAATTTAAAGATAGAAAAGAAAGTATTGAAGAATATTCTGAGAATGCTTAAATAGTTCCAACGATGGGATTTTATATCTATAAGGACCTGACAAAAACTTTAGAAAGATTTAGTGCTCCATACAGTGTAACTAAGAAAACAGTTAAATTTAGAGGTGGGAAAGAAAGTATTAAAGAATATTCTGATAATGCTTAAATAGTTCCAACGATGAAAAAAACCGGATAGAATTATCTTTGGAAAGAGTATTTTTGAGGACCTGACCAAAACTTTAGAAAGATTTCGTGGTTCATGCAGTGTAATTAAGAAGAGGACAGTTAAAATTAGAGTTGGAATGAAAGTATTGAAGAATATTCTGATAATGCTTAAATAGTTCTAACGATAGGATGGAACTACCTCTGGAAAAAGTATTTATGAGGACCTGACAAAAACTTTAGAAAGATTTACTGCTCCATACAGTGTAATTAAGAAGAGAACAGTTAAATTTAGAGGTGGGAAAGAAAGTTTAAAGAATATTCTGATAATGCTTGAATAGTTCCAACGATGGAAAAAACCGGATGGAATTATCTCTGGAAAGAGTATTTTTGAGGACCTGACAAAAACTTTAGAAAGATTTCGTGGTTCATGCAGTGTAATTAAGAAGAGGACATATGAATTTAGAGGTGAGAAGAAAGTATTAAAAAATATTCTCATAATCCCTAAACAGTTCCAAAAATGGAAAAATACGGATAGAATTATCTCTGGAAAGAGTATTTATGAGAACCTAACAAAAAATTTTGAAAGATTTCAAGCTCCATACATTGTAATCAACAGGAGAGCAACTGAAATTAAAGATAGGAAAGAAAGTATTGAAGAATATTCTGATAATGCTTAAATAGTTCTAACGATAGGATGGAACTACCTCTGGAAAAAGTATTTATGAAGACCTAACAAAAACTTTAGAAGGATTTACTGCTCCATACAGTGTAATTAAGAAGAGAATAGTTAAATTTCGAGGTGGGAAAGAAAGTTTAAAGAATATTCTGATAGTGCTTAAATAGTTCCAACAATGGAAAAAATCGGATGGAATTATCTCTGGAAGGAGTATTTTTGAGGACCTGACAAAAACTTTAGAAAGGTTTCGTGGTTCATGCAGTGTAATTAAGAAGAGGACATATGAATTTAGAGGTGAGAAATAAAGTATTAAAAAATATTCTCATAAACCTTAAACGGTTCCAAAAATGGAAAACACAGGATAGAATTATCCCTGGAAAAAGTATTTATGACAACCTAACAAAAAATTTAGAAAAATTTCGAGCTCCATTCATTGTAATCAACAGGAGAGCAACTGAATTTAAAGATAGGAAAGAAAGTATTGAAGAATATTCTGATAATGCTTAAATAGTTCCAACGATGGGATTTTATATCTATAAGGACCTGACAAAAACTTTAGAAAGATTTAGTGCTCCATGCAGTGTAATTAAGAAAACAGTTAAATTTAGAGGTGGGAAGGACAGTATTAAAGAATATTCTGATAATGCTTGAATAATTCCAACGATGGAAAAAACCGGATAGAATTATCTCTGGAAAGAGTATTTTTGAGGACCTGACAAAAACTTAAGGAAAATTTCGTGCTTCGTACAGTGTAATTAAGAAGAGGACGGTTGAATTTAGAGGTGAGAATGAAAGTATTGAAGAATATTCTGATAGTGCTTAAATAGTTCCAACAATGGGATTTTATATCTATAAAGACCTGACAAAAACTTTAGAAAGATTTAGTGCTCCATGCAGTGTAATTAAGAAAACAGTTAAATTTAGAGGTAGGAATGAAAGTATTAAAGAATATTCTGATAATTATTGAATAGTTCCAACGATGGAAAAAACCAGATAGAATTATCTCTGGAAAAAGTATTTTTGAGGACCTGACAAAAACTTTAGAAAGATTTCGTGCTTCATACCGTGTAATTAAGAAGAGAACAGTTGAATTTAGAGGTGAGAATAAAAGTATTGAAGAATATTCTGATAATGCTTAAATAGTTTCAACGATAGGACAAAATTTTATCTGAAAAAAGTATTTATGAGGATCTGATAAAAACTATAGAAAGATTTCGTGCTTCATACAGTGTAATTAAGAAGAGAACAGTTGAATGTAGAGATGGGAAAGAAAGTGTTGAAGAATATTCTAATCCCTAATTTCGATTTTATTCAAAATCGTGGGTATTTTCTATAAACAGGTCCAAGACATTTTGAGCAACTATTTTGAAATGTTAAATTCAGCGAAAACTGAAACGATCCTAATATCCTTATAAAAAAAATTCTTACTATCAATTTGGATTCACCACAATCAGCCTATCAGTAGTCACAACAACAAAAACCTAGAAAGTTACAACCCCCAAGTGCCGATATTGGTGATAGTCTAGCCAAACGCAACAGAACAAATACATTAACTTGTTAGATCATCTTTGTTGATATCTTAAAAGAAAGCGACCCGGAATGCTAACGAAACATGTGTTCTTCCATGAAGACAATGCTTCGACTCGCACATCACTTCAGCAATACGGCTTTGAATTTGTGCTCTATTTACCAGATCTCATTCAAAAACCACTTGGGTAGACAAGTTTTTCGTTAACTGCAATTTTATTACGCCATATGCATTACCGCATTGATGGAGAAAGTGAAGATTCGAAAGAGGGCCACGTTAAAAATTAATAAAAATTTCTTAATACTCTGCTAGTTCGCGAAACTTTCAATCAACTCTCGTATATTGAAGAGATACAGGTTTTTTCAGTCGCGTTATAAAATCTTCTGATTTCTTGTCGCTCTAAAGTTTAGAGGATTTGTTTGATCACACTAACTAATCAATCTAACTAATTTAAAAAAAGAATCAAATGCAGAAAAATCTCATAGAACGATTTAAGTCCACTTTTTATATTTTAGCCAGTGAAGGTAATAAGAAATAAAAAGAAAGGGATTCGGAATGTTAACGAAAGGTATACTCTCTCAAACAACAGGAGTTTCGACAGTTAAAATTTGCCAGTGCAGCTTTGAATTGTTACCATATCCTTCCTATTCACCGGATCTAGCTCCATCAGACTTTCACCTATTTCCGAAGCTAAAAAACTGAACAAGAGGACGATATTCGGCGGTTAAAAAATTTTGCCAAACCGGAATCATGACATTGCAACAACGATGGGTTAAGTGTATCGATTTGACAATCTATTCTCGAGTATTTACAATGATTCGTTTTCTTTAATTTCTTTTAGTTCCACGGTTTAGAGGTCCTGTCAAATTTATTTTATTTATTTAAAAAATAGAAAAGCTTGAACCTAAGACCTCCAAGTAGTTCAAAGATTTTGGACGTAGAAAACCGTGCGTTTAAATTCATACACCGTTCCTGTAGTTTAGCACCACACATTTGTATTTGCTTGGAGATAACATCGTGTTATTGTTAATGAATGGAACACGACGAAAAACGCGTTCGGTAGTTCGTAACTAATTCATGTTTGAAGAAGTGGTCGATCAAATATTTTTTGTTAAACTAGGTATCAAGCACTTTATCTTCTTAGAGAAATGGTATCAAGAACAAAACGTAATCTGGTCTCGATCAAAAATTGGAAGAATTCTCGGATTACTTTCGAGACTTTCCACAAAAAGAATTTAAATTTTAGTAAAATTTTGTTAGTATCGACAAAATCGTGATTAACTTTAAAGACAGTTTTCCTGGCGGTAACAGTAATCTAGATCAGTGATCTCGAGCAATCCGGGGGGGACCGCCATGAAAGGACCCGCCGGAACACTATTTCCGGATGATAAAAAAAACTTAATTGTTCCCAAGCTATGACCACTTGGTCGCATCAAGATGAACAAAACGCTTCTTAGTGTAACGTCCTTGGTTCTATTATCTTCAACTTAGTCATACTTACAATCGAATCGAAATGGACTTTCCGACGAGATTCAAGTCGAAATCGAGAGACATTTTTTCCTTCGTCCATCAATGCCACACAATTACAACAAAATTATATTGAAGGACTGCACAAGTTAACATATGTGATCGCGGACTAGTTTTTGCGATATCGCATTACACTTGCAAGGGCAAACAACAAAAAGTCACTTGTTGCATCTGCACTTACATATTTGGGAATGGAAACGTTAAACTGAAACCCCGGTTCCGATTAATTGCCGTAACTCACTAAATAATAAACAATGCTAAAAACAAATCCATCCATTTACTCGGGAATTATCTCTTTATTAAGGTTACCTACTTTACATGATTTACATGCCGAAAGATTGCATTTAAATACCCGGACAAGTACATCCCAACCTGCTGTTACCACATCACTATTTAACCAGTTCTGATGACAAGTTATGCCAGACATTATTGTTATTAGACGCCTTAAAACTGGTATTGCTAATATCGAGCGGGGACAACTTTCTCGTTATTTATGGCCTATCGATTAGTTGCAAATTTTAAAAAACACCCAACCGTTTGTTACGGGTAATAAGGTAAATGCAGGTTTTTTTTTCAAAATTGCTAACATCCGAGCCTAAAGGTATTGAAAATATAAAAACAAACACCAGCAAGTTAATAGCTGAAAATTACGCTAATAAAGCGCCTCTTTCACCTCAACGAGCACGTAAAGAGAAACATTTTTTTTCAATCACATTTGACGCGTTTTCGCAATAAAACTAGTTTTTAATTGAGTAGAGACCTTGTGGACGTGTCTAAGTATCAAACGGGCTCGTTTGATTATTTCTTTTTTAATTCCAAAAAAACTAACACAAATTTTCAAAAATTTTATTCAACAAACTTCTAATTTTTCCAACAAAAATAGTTTTGGTTTTCTAAAATTACGAAATAACCGGTACGTCCAAGATATCGTTTCTATCGCGACCTGCGCGTTTACGTAACTGGTTGCGGAAAAGCAAAATTTGCTTGCAAGAAACTTTTTTGGTTTCTTCAACTGTCAAAAAAAATCGCAAATATTTTTTTGAGTTAGTTGCACAAGTGTAGGCAAATCTTCTCATTGGGTGTTTTAAATTTAATGAAAAATGAAGACGCAACTACGCACTTTCTAATTACGCCATCATTTGCTACAATTTTTTCAATGACATTGTAAGTTCTTCTTGACGAGAAAGTGCCAATATTTGCCACATAAATGTGTGTGGTTTCTAAAGTGGAGTACCATTGAAAAATCGGGTAGTAAAACTATTCAACAACATTCAATTTATCTTGCAACAAAAACAGATGTTCCATTAGCACAAGAAGTGATGAATTAACAGTGCAAACTGGTACATTAAAAAGTGATTATTTTTTTATCAACACCGCCTTTCACTCCCTTTCAGGCATTCGTAGATATAACGGAGAAAAGATTTGCATATCATATGTAGATTAGCCATTTTCGCAGCAAAATAGTACTAACTTGACTGAACCCGAATGGTAATGATGTGTCGCACTTTCGAAAATTTATTGCATAATTTTACTTGGAAGCAAAATTTTTATTAATTTACACAAACGAGCTTCAGTTTTACCTGCGTTTAACTACTAAAATTATTTTTAAATTTTACAAAAGCCAAATTATCCGAATAAGGTCGACTTACCTTATTCTCCATGAATGTAACTTGGTTGTGGAGTTACAAATTTATCTTTCAGATGTACGATTTAAAATTAAAATAATTTGAAATATTTATTTTTAAATTTTATACTCCAATCAAGAACTAACTTTATACAATCGGACAACGAAAACGATTTTTGAAAAAATATGGAAGAATTCTTGTAAAAAAAATGGCTATACACAGGCTAAATTAAGTTGCTTGCACCACTCTTAGTGAGTTTTTTCTATTTTATAAACTAGTGAGGGGGGCTAAGTTAACGCCCTTGGAAAATTAGTCATAAACACACGAGAGAAATTTTAAAACGATATAATGGTCTTGCAGTGAGCTTTAACCACCTGTCCCGTGCCTTCCACCCCTATGACTACCTAAATAGTTAACTACAATCGTAGGGGTTGTTTACTCTACAATAAGTTCCCCTCCAATCCATAAATTAAAACGAAAATAGAGCATATAACTTCCTCTAAACTTGCACCAATAATCTTTCACCTTGAACCACTCTTTATTCGATTAACTGATAATTAACTGTTTGTTGCATTTTGTAGAAATTTAACAAACATTAACTTTGCTTTCTTTCAAATTAAAATGCAGCGGATGGCTCTGTAATCAAAGCTCAAACTCTTGACGAGAGTTTAATCACGCTTGGTGCAACTGCGTATTAGAGTTTCATTTCCATTTTATAAGCTAGTGTGTGGGAGCTAACTTAACTCCCTTGGAAAGTTAACTTTAGACAGATGAGAGATTTTTAAAAGATATAATGACCTTGCACTCAGCTTGCACCACCTGTTTCGTACCTTACGCCCATATGGTTACCTAAATATTTAACTAAAATTGTGGAAAATGTTTATTCCACAATTAGTTTCCCTCCAATCCATAAACTAAAATGAAAATAGAGCGTAGACCTTCCTATAAACTTGCACCACCTTACACCAATACACTTTCACCTTGCACCACTCTTCGTGAGTTTCTTTTCCATTTTATGAAGTGGTGTGGGGGACTAACTTAATGTCTTTAGAAAATGAACCTTAGACACATGAAAGACATTTTTAAGCGATATAATGGCCTTGCGCTGAACTTGCACCACCTGCCTCATGCCTTGCACCCTACATATTTAACTACAATCGTGGAAGATGTTTACTCCGCAATGAATTTGCCTCAAATCCATATACTAAAATCAAACAGAGCATACAGATTCGTTTGCACCATACTGCACCAATTATCTTTCAGCTTGAACCACTCTTAGCTTCGGTTTCACAAACATGACGAGAGTTTAACAAACGGTTAGCGACTCTTAACTGGTCATTAGCTGTTTGTTGCATTTAGTAGGAACAAACTTTAATTTTCCATTCTTTCAAATTATTAAAATGCAGCGGATGACTCGGTAATCAAAGCTCAAAATTTTGACGACAGTTTAATCACGATTTGTGCAACTGGGTGTTAGCGAATTTAATTTCCATTTCATCTACTGGTGTGGGAGGGAGCTAACTTAACGCCCTTGGAAAATTCGCCTTAGACACATGAAAGAAATTTTTAAGCAATTGCACTGAGCTTAATCAAGCCCTTTTGAAAATATTGGGCAAATTGGGGTTGAACTTACGAGAAACTTATAAAATACATTTTCTGAATTAACTTGGACGTGGTGTTCAAAAAATTTTCATGAATCAAAGTTTTTTTCCAACGATTTTTAAGTTTATTCCAGAACAAGGTAACAAGCATCAGTCGATTTTTCATATTGAACTTTTTAGACAAAGAAAATCTCGCTATATATAACTAGCTTCAAGCAAATAGAATAATAAACATTGCACTTTGTAAAAAATAGATTTTATTAAGCCACCAAACTATTCACTCTTCACGGAAACGACTTTTAGCGCCAGTCATAAGAACGCAATAAAAAGAAGTGTCATTGCCCTTTAATCGCCTATAAATGGTTTTATCTATAAATAGAAGATTCGTGCAAACGTCAGAACACCAATCGATTTAAACAAAAATACGCACACCACCGTTACTCCATAAATTTATGCAAAATTTTTCGAATTCCAATCATTAAATCATATGATAGCAACATTTTCAAGACGTTAAAGCCGTTTCACACGGGCCAGTTTATGTCGACACTCAGCTCCGGTTGCACAAACCTGATGAGAGTTTACCAAGCCATTAGCGAATCTCTAAAAATTGTATTACATTAACTGGACATTAGCTGTTACATTCTGTAGGGATTTAACAGACATTTAACTTTATTTTCTTCCAAATTCTTAAAAAACAGCGGATGGCTCTGTAATCACTAATCAAAATTTTGATGAGCGTTCGAGCCGTTTCAACCGCACCACTTTGTGTCGACACTGAGTGTCCTCAATTATTTTAAATAATTCAGTTTCACACGAGCCACTGACAAAGGTTTGGGGGCTGACTTCAGTCATCAGATGCTCTGCAAAAAGTGTCGTAACTTTAAGCGTTGTATGATTATTATTATTATTATTATTAATCCATATACAATGCTTTAAGCTTACTAGTTCTGAATTGGCGTATTAACACGAGACCAGTGGCGGCTCGTGGTTAAATTAGATGGGAGGGCAACCTCTAGAGCAAACTTATAAGTATCTAATAATAATTAATACCCTAGTGAACTATATTTGATAGTTATTAATTTACATTTTACAATCAGTTTTAGTAAGTTTCCATATCACCCTTGAGGTATTACTATCAATCCGCTCACCTATAAAAGGGGTCTCGCCACTAGCCCTATTGCCAAACAAAAAATTTGAAAATTATTCTTACAGGTAATTAACCCTATTAACGTAAAATTGGAATATGAAAGCGACATTTTTTAAAAGGAATTTTTTTTTATTTAAAACAGATATTTACTTAAAAGTCTTATAGACAAAGTCTATTCGTACTATTTTTTTGTGCTACAAAATGACTAATAACCAGATTATTAAAATCGTCTGTACGTTCAATGGAACAAGTAGCTAGCGCGCAAAGCCTATCTTGGTTCATAGTTTTTATTTTTTTAAGTTGAAAAGCAACGTTCGCTTTCAGCTGTTGTCATCGGGATTGTACAAATAATTCCTAACAATTTGACAGATTCACGGAAATAATTTTTAAGGATATTATCTAAAAGAAATTGTAGAATGTGAAGAGCTCGATTGGCTTGACGAAAGTCTTACCTTCTATATATGGTTATTAATTTATGTTCGTTGGGGTAATATACAAAAAAAAAGGTTGAAAAGCAGAAACATTTGCAAAAAATACTCGAACTTGCTTACTTTGAGTGGCTGCTCTTTCTAGAATTAAATTTAATGGATGAGCATAACAATTAATGAAAATGGCTCTCTTGTAAACTGAACTGAACTTTGAGCTATTGGCTTTTCAGGAGATTTGTTTATATTGATTTTCTTTAATTCAGCAAAAATTACGTTACTTATGTCATCAATAAACATACAAAACAATAAAATAAATTGCTGACATCGCAACCACATAGCCAATTTGCATTTTGGTACATACCTACATTGAATGATCTTACCACATTTTTGCCCTTCACCACATGTTGTTTTAGGATCTGAAGGTTACGCCGAAATGGACCCTAATCTTTTATTTTCTTACGATCCTCAAAACGTAATCCTCTCAATCTTGCGGCGTTAATTGCTTGGACGGTATTCAGTGTTTCAATTAGAACACGAAATCACCCAACAACTGCTGAATTTCAATAAAACCAAACAGCAAGAACGGTAGAGCAACGAAATTATTTAACAGCTCGATAAATCGCTAATACGTCACACCACACCACACTTGCATGCATTGTATTCAGTTTATAAGCAAATTGCCGTTGCCCAACTCCTTGAAACAACGGCGAAGTTCGAGAACGTTCAGGGTTCGGGTTTAACAAGTTACTCTATTGGCTTAGGCAAAATGAATCTGGCCCCTCCTCAACCAGCGTTTTCTAAGGCACTCGATGTATAATTGCATTGGAAAATATGCAAAGTTTCACGCCAAGCTGGCTCACAACGCACAGCGTTCAGTTTGGAAGCGGGAAACTTAAAATAGAAGCATGTAATATATTTGATGGCCTTTATGAATTTCTCGCTTGTGTTTAATACATTCTCTATTTCTCTGGGGAGCTTTGGGAGGGCATTGCCCCTTTGCCCCTCCTGCACCAGCCGCCACTGCACGAGACACAAAAAAGCTGACACTTTACCTCTGCTTAAATATAAAATTTGATTTCCACAATGATTATGTGGTAGGCTTTTGCGGTTTTTGAGGTAAATAACTCCATTCTAATGGATTAAAATATTACTACATATGTTCCACACGATCTGCTCGTAGTTCGGTGCCAATGGAATGAGTGATTTTATGAAGAATGTAAATACTGCGGATTTTATACCCGAAATTGAAAGACATTTTCTTCCGATATCATTTTGCAACTGCGGATGTGGCAAATCGTGTTGTGTCGACACTGAGTGTTCCTCAACCTGAATGTTCCTGCCGCGGCGCCGCCCAGTGTCGACACAGGGTGGTCCGTGTAAACGGCTCAAGAGCGCTGGTGTTTGACAAACTCGCTAGAAATGACCACTTGTGACAAATAGCCAATGATAGTTGGCAATTCAATTTGTTATAAAAACCTTAAAGAAAATTTTATGTAGAACTCAACAGATTACAGTGGGAGACGCGTAGGTACAAGTCAATTTTATTAGTTTAGGAAGTCAAATCGTTTATTTTTATCAAGAAATAAACTTTTATGTAATTTTAATCTCTATAAGCATTTTAATTTCGCAAACATTTACGCGCCCTCGCCGGCAAACACATTAGGAAAGAAATTGTTGATATAATTCCCACTGCATAGTGTCTAGAGAATTGTTCCTCGGTCGCTCTCCCTCGGAAGGGAAAGGCAAAATGGTAAAGCCACGTTTGTGCGAAGTAATAAAAGGCGAATACCACACACACAGGGGGTACAACACTTGAAAACCGATGGGTTTTTGAAATGTTTCCAAAATTCGGTTGTGTTTTCGTACCGTTTTTTACCCAAAATCTGAGATTATGTATTCGAATCCCGTTAGTGCTACCATTCAATTTGTAGATGCATACAAATATTTATATTAGGTATTATGATAAGTTTCACAAAAACTCTCCACCAAAGCGAAGCAAAGAGAAATTTGTAGTTTAAAAACCGCTAATAAACCAAAAACCAAGATAATTTTAATAAATATGCCTTTATAGCGAATTTCCTTCCCCTAAAGAAATGTCATAAAACTATTGTTCTTCCATTGCAGGTATTGATGGTTATTGTAAACATATAACAAGAGTAATAATCGGAGTAAATAAGTGAATGACAACGAAATCAGCCCTTAAGTTTAAACGTCACAAATTTCCAACAATTCTTAGGCAAACGATGGATAGATATTTTTGCAACAATGGAACGAAATCAAATATTCAAACCAACAACTGTTACCAAGGATATGGTTACTTTTACCAATCCAAGCATGCCACTGTAGATCTAATGTCGAGCTGCAATCTTTCTGTTCAGTCGCCGAGAAAGCTACCAAATTCTGTCAAGTTGCCGCTATTATAGTTCTGGAATTTTGAAAGAATGCCATGTTCATTTTTTATTTCTCTAGATTCATTGTTTTTTTACATAAATTTCGGATTTGGTCCAACATTTCCGTTTCACCTATGGAAAGTACTTTATAAATCTTGTTTAACAATTAATTGGAAAATTTTATAGATAGAACATCGAGTTTGTTAGTTCTTGGTGTTACAACTTATAACGAAAAATTTCAAAATAAATTAACCCGCTTGAAGCTCAATTTTGATAATTAACAAAAAACAATTTGCTAAATAGAAAATTATCCGAAATCGCTGACAGGTGGCGTTTTGAGCAATAGACCGCAAACATTTTGAAAATGGATGGTTTTACTTTATGGATATTATTGAACAATATAAAAACTATTTTTAGAAATGATAAAGTAGTTAAAGACGGACGAGCATAAAATTTTAATTTACAACTAAATTAAAACCGTCTAACGACTTAATATCTCTGTGGAAAGAATTGCTAGATTTCCAATAACTTCGGTACCAGTGATAAAATTACAGCAGAACTGTCACTGACAACCTGTCAGAACAATTCGCCACAAGCAATTATCTGCGGATGATGTACCAAACAATTCAACTAAAAAAAAATTTTTTTCACATGGACATGATAACAAAATAGACGAAGAAAATAACAAATAATCCAGTTGGTTGCTCAAAATGAAGAAAACTAGAAAACCAAAATAGTTGTTACTGTTCCTGTATCATATCAGTACATTAACCACTTTTTCCACAACCCAACATGCAAGTTTCGTTATAAATCTTCGGGTAGTTTCTTGAGTGGGATGCTGCCATGAATAAAATTACTAGAAAAACAATTACATACGCACGTTACGTATATACATAAATACAATATGAATAATCAATGCAAGATGTAAACATTTTATCTCCCAGCATCTAATTACCTTTATGTAACCTTTAGAGCCGATATTTGTATAGTCATTATTCTACAAAGAACATATTCCAAAATGCATAATAAATTCGAGACTCTTGACAGTAATAGACCAAAACACTTGGTCAATAACATAGTGGCCCTTTAATAAACGAGGTAAGAAGTTGCAATTTATTAGCTGATCACGATCAAGCGTTATGAAGTACCAAAAGAGAAAATCAACTCTAGGCTACCTCCTTTAAAGTTGCCATATGATCTAACAATCTCCCCAGTGTACTGTCCTCCGCGACATAACATGAAAAAAAAACTTCCAAGATTTCTTCCGAACACTACTATCTAAATTTTTGACAGGGGAAGGCTACAACAGCAAACATACACTGTGGGGCTCCAGAATCATCACAACCAAGGGTAGGAAGCTACTGAACCTATTACAAGAGAGACTAGCGGTATAGTGTCAGTTTATACCGTTGTAGTCCCCAGTTGTGACATCTTCAGATCATACGTCAGTTATTACAACTGTCAGCACTTAAATTGCAAAACGCAAAAACAAAGTTGAAAAATTTCAGATATGAAATTAATAATAAGATAAAATTTTCGAGGAAGTAGAAGCAACAATCACATTAATCAAAACCATGCAAGACGTAGCAAAACAAGCTTCACCTCACCTAGAACCTCATGAGCAGAAACTCAATATTCTGGTAGTAATAAAGGAACTTATAACAGAGAAGAGCAAGAGTGAAGTGGCAACGATCACAAATTCCAAGTGAAAACGGCTTACAATCGAATAAGAAATAGTCTAAAAACAAAACTGAAAGAAATGAGAGACTTCGCACAAACTATAAACCTTAAACGCTATGACAATTCCATTTGGAGACCAATCAAATCACTTAGAAAACCTGCAACAACTTCTTCTCCATTAGAAGTAGACGAAAATACATACATATGGCCAAAGAATAGTCGAGACAAGGTGGAGTTATTTGCACAAAATCTCCTATTACAAATACCCTACCAAGTACACAAGAAATTCTAGGCAATAATAAGGATACGTCACAGAAAATAAGCATGCAAAACTACCTGAGAAGTTAATGCAACGTATCCAACCTATTCTCAATGTAATGCCTAATCAATAGTTTGGATTTTGCCATCAACATTCTACAACACAAGAGTGCCATAGATTAGTTAATGTAATTAATGAGGTCATTGAAGAAAAAAAGTATTGTTGGGCAGCTTTTCTGGACACGAGTCAAACATTTGACAAGATGTGGCACGAAAGCCTGTTGCACAAAATCAAGCAAACACTGACATACCACTTTTATGACTGTCAACGATGAAACTTCTTAGTTCCAACTCATCAAAACTGGAGTCCCACAAGGCAGTGTCTTAAGTCCAGTCTTGTACCTTATATACAAATCTGATCTTCCTACACCAGATTCTACCACAACAGGCACATTTGCAGATGATACTGTTGTCTTAGCTGTCCATGAAGCTCCGGTAATTGCCTCCGAAACCTGCACCTTCCACATAGAAGAATGGACCAAAAGATGGAAGATAGAGATTAACGAAAGCAAATCGCAGCAGCGTGCAGCATTTACACTAAAAACAAGAAATTGTCCTGCAATGTACATTAACAATACAGAAATCCCATTATTACCTCGATACTAAACTTAATTGGAAAGTGAACATAAGTAAAAAACAAAACTAGATGGACCTTAAAATGAAGGAGCTGTACTGGTTGCTTGGCAAAAAATCCCAAATGACATTAGATAATAAGATATTCATAAACAAAACTGTAATTATCCCAATCTGGACCCATGGTATTGAGCTTTGGAGCTGCGCTAGCAAGTCCAGCGTAGCTATAATTCAACGAGCACAGTCAACGATTCTGAGTCGACGCTCCATGGTATGTCACAAATCATATGCTACATGAAGATTTCCGTATCTCAACAGTCAAAGAAACAATTGAGGAGAGAAGCTTGAAATATCATGTGAAGATAGAAATATACTCCAATAAGATATTGCAGCCACTACTACAAGAGAGAAACAACAGAAGATTAAAAAATGGCCAGCAGACCTGAAATAAGGTGACTCACTAAATATAGTCTCACAGTCAGGAAAATTGCTTATACAATATTTTGATTCATGTTTAATTCATCATAAAAAATTAGCTGATCAAGATTTTTATTGTAAAAATGTATGTATTTTCGAATGAAAAATCCAGAAGTGTGTAACTAATGGTGGCCATTCCATGATATTATTTCGTCCTATTTGCTTATCGGAGGTAATTTCAAACACCTAAAAACAAATGTCGAGTCCACTATCATGCTGAAAATATAAGAAATTTCTTGTTTCCACATAACCTATCCAAAATGTTTATCAAAAGCTGGACTAATTACCTTCGTCCCAAAAATAAACAGGAACCAAACTTAATTTGAAGTATTTTTTTTCCAAACGATGGAGCTTTCTTTGATTCTCAGATTGTCACGGTCATCGGTTCGTAAAAAAATCCTAAGATCTTAAAAAAAAAATTTGCAAGAATAAAAAATTGTTAAAAAAATGTCAGAGGTGCAATTTTCGAGTCGACAAATATTTTTGTAACTTATTTTTAACGTCAATCAATTTAAAGAAAAAAGTTTGCGTCAGCACTATTGTTATATCGTGTGGAACAGCTAATTATAGCAAGTTTTTCGTTATTAAAAAAACGTAATGTTCGTTAACGAAGTAAAAAACATAAACAAAGTTAGCATGATTCGTGTAATTGAAACTCTTAGAATGTTGACATTTCTCAATTTTAAGGTTCACAACCTCTTATGTTCGTTTTACCTTTAATTAAAAAAGTGAAACTCGTACAACTTATTTGTTTTTAAAAATAAGACCCATCATTGAAAAAAAAAATTAATTATTATTAAAATTTAATTAAATGACAGACATCTATAATTTCTATTGAAAAGAGTAATTTGTAGTTTTTATTAAAATCAAAAATCGCCTTTCTGTTCAATTTTTTTTTATCTCCTACAGTTTGAAAAAAATTAACAAAATTCTCAAACATTAGTTGAAATTATTTAGTCTGTCTAATAGTGGATTTTCTTCAGTTTTGTTTGCTATAATTTTTGGAGATTCCATTCACTCTGCAGATACTAAAACTCGAACCTAATTCAATTGATTATAAAAGAAACATTGTCAATTTTTGTTATTTTGCTATTCGACAGTTAATTGTCGTGTAAATTGTAGTTATTTCTTTAGTCTTTTGTCTAATTATAACTAACAGTTGTGTCTAAATGTTTTTATACACTGATCGTGCGTGAAATGCCATAAAATTAACGCTCCGCGGTGTAATATTAAATTTCTTTCACAATTATTCTTTCAAATTTTGCCGTGTTATACATCTCACGCAGTCACTCGTGCAGGATTGACCCGAAAATATTTTTTTCAGCCTTAATCGTGTCATTGTGTCACAAATAAAGTAACATAGTTTAACTATAGGAAATATTTACTTTCGTTGATGTTACTTTCAGTAGTTTTACTCAAAATGATTCAACAACAGGATTATTGAAGGTGAGTGCACAGGACAATATTACTGGGGTTAACTGTACACAGGTAAAATAATGAGAGGTACAGGTGACAGCTACGTCAATATTTGAAATTTACAACCTGGAGGGTCAACTGAGGGGAACTCTATTTACATAATCTAATAACAAAATTGATAATTCATCCAATTACTAAGTTTGTGTTAATGTTGTTTATTAAACAAGTTTTTAAATTAATTCAAATGAATGGGTTTGTTTCCTGGGTTGCTGAATTTTTGCGAATTTTGTTGCGGTTAAAGTAACATGAGAAATTGTTTAATATGGATCCTCTTACCTGTTACGATTTTGTTGCATTTTCCGCTGCATTTCCCTCATTGCTTGCATGTCGGTATCACGAATCACCTGCACAACACCGTGAATCACTCGTTAAACAGGAATTAAAACCAAAGTTGGGTTATGTTGCAATGTGAGAGGGTCCATGACTTCACCACCACAATTTTCGTTGTTTTCTCGTTGCACTTGAATTTAAGTAAATTACAGTCGCACTTTCTCGTTTTGTTAACTTAATTATCGAAAAGTTACGTCTTCTTCAACGACTTATGCCCCAAACTCAAACTCCATTCCGTTTTGCTTTGACTCTTGACGCGATTTGCGGCGTTGCCAACTTGACGAATTCCCCTCCACAATTACCGCCAATGACACGCTGCGCCTGATAATCTAACGCGTTTCAAATTTGAATTAATTAGACGGTTCTAAAACGGACGAAAATCGTTTGTAATCAACGCCAACTTTGCGAGATGTACAAAAACCGTTACTAATTAAAAAATTTAAATCGTAACTTCCCAACGACTAACAACATGGAAAGACAGAAATTAGACACGTGCACATTATTTATCTTCAATCACGAAACCTAAAACAACTTCAAAGAACCGGAAGAATTTACCAAAAACATTTTCGGAGGCCAAAATTATAACACCGTTGCCACGTCCCCAATGATTTTATCAAAAATATTTTTGGCTGTCATAACTTTAACAAGGTTGCCAACGATTTTACAAATTAACAATTTTATTTAAAAAAATTTATTGTTGGTATCTAATTAACAAGAATATTAATCACTACCAAAAATGTCTTCAACTATGTTGCGGGTAGTTGATAAATTTCTGATGGAATGGAGGAAACCCCTGCTTTCCCCCTTAAAAAAAGTTGCAATTTTCCAAAAATACTAACAATTTCCTTACCATATTTTCTCTTTGGTTCAAATTATCCAGCACCGGTAGAGGGGGCGGCGGCGGCGGTAAAGTAAATCCCTGCAGCTTCTGCAACACAATATACACCAATTACAAAAGTACCTATAGTGGCGTCCTCAACAAGTGCACACCCTAATATGAAAAAAATTTGCTATTTTGTTTCAATTTCGCCCCGTGTCCATCCATTTAAAAAAACCTGGGGCCGTCAATTTCGCTACCCCTATTTGTCACCTTAGACCGATATTGACATGAAAATTAGTAGATAAGTGTTAGAATGTTTAACTACAAATGACGCAACTAATTTTAAATTGTGTTCATCAATAAAAAAGATTAAGTGGTGTCAGCCCCAAGTGTTAATGCAGTTAATGTTATCTGTAGAATTTTTTTTTTGTTTTAAAAAAATCTTACGTTATCGTTGACACTCTCCTCCATCAACAGCGGGGGTGGCGGTAGTGGAGAACCAGGTCTCCGGTTCTGGAAATATAAAAAACAATTACACTCAATTTGCGAAAGCTGCCTCTAGCTCAACTATATAACTTCAGAAAATATTCTAGATAATTATTAGAAATATAAATAATCGAGAGGAAACTGAACTTAATTATTATTAATATATGAAAACTAGTAGCAATAATTACATGGTAGTTTCACGCGCCACCAGGCATCCAATTAATATACAGAAACAAGCGTGGAAATTTTCCCTAGATCAAGAAAATTCGCATATGAGCTCTCCCAACCTTGGACTTTGCTATAACAATTCACCTAGTTTGGGGTTGAGGGTAATCTAAGCACAATACACAGTCGACAACGGCATTAAAATGTGACATTTGAGTCACATTTGCACCAAATATCACATTCTAATAGTATTGGCGACTGTGTATAGTATTAGGATGTTTTCCCAACCCCAACCTAAGTAAACCTTCATAGCAAAAGTATAAATACATTTTTTTTTTTTTTTTAATAAATTCATCTGTAGAAGGTTAAGTGATAACAAGATTTTCCATTAATGACAACTTGTGACGCTGTATCTTCAATTATTTTCTAAGAACTTACGCTGCGATCACCTAGGGGCGCTCCAATCACTCCAGATGGCCAAATTTCTCGGGGATGCGGTTCATCAACCTGTAATCGGAATTACTTAATGAAACAATAGCTGGATAATAGTTACAATTCCTCTTTTTTCTCTTGCAGCCAAAAACCTGGAATGAGTTTTTAACGAATGCTTCAGTTCTTCTGTCATTAAAGAAGCGAATCGCGCTGATTCCTCTTCATCTTGATAATTAAAACAACAGCTTCCACCTAAAAAGTCTTTCTCTAAAAAAAAAAAGAAAGTCAGTACTCTTAATTGAGTATTTTCCCGAATATTTGCCTCCTATATACATTTCATATTCTTCATCTTCCAGTGGCTCATTTAAATTTAAAGGTGAAAGCTCTCTTACTTCACCAATATCATCAGTTTTGACTTCAACTTGATTGGAATCTTCGTCTACTTTTCTTGGATTATTAACAGTTATTTCGTATAACTTACATAAAATATCCAATGATTCGTAATAGTCTAAAGCATGGTCACGTAATTCCAAAATTTGTTTCGCAACTTCCTTTCTTGGACCAGTATCACTTAAATCAACCTATTTCACTAATTATTGATGTTCATTGTGATCTCAAAATAAAGAAGTTACGTAATCAAATTGAATATCCAGTTTTGTAAATCTCACAATTATTTTAAGTTTCATAAAAGTTACTTGCCTAGCGTACTAAGCGGAAGAACCAAATTTTTCACGATTATGTAACTTCAAATTAAAAAATTACAGTATGCTAACCTTCTGGAGTTTTTCAAAAATTATTTGCGATTTCTCCAGAACTATCGAGGTGTGCATCATTGAGTTTAAAAGAGAATTGTGGAGTTTCGACGTAACAAAATTGTCAAAATTCTTGGTTTCGATTTTAACTTCACGATTCCTAACTAAATTGAATTTTGTTTCGTTAAATTTTTTAGTTATTTCCACGTAACAATTTCGGGAAATTAGCTGTATTTTGGGCACAATATCGCAAATAATTTCGTTAAAATCAACAACTTTGTTCCATAAACTGGGGCAAAACGTGAGAGACAAACAAGTTAAGCTGTTTGAAACTACAAGAAGGAAGATGTCACTGAACATCTAAAAATATTTTGAATTAGTTTCATGATTAGTAACTAAATTTTAAAAACCTTCTGATAAGAAATACAATCATCAATAGTACCAATATTGTTGATGTCAAATTGTTTTAAATTAATGAGATCTAAGTGACTGTACTGATTGCAAAGTGTAGGCACTTTCAAACAACAAAGTTTTATAGCGCCCAATAGAGCTAACAATAACGAAATTTCGTTATTTAACAAAATTGTCATCAATTCCTCAATTTTGCTGGTGTAGGGGTCCATAAATTGATCTCCCCTGCAATCGATTAAAGTTGTTTAAAAAAACAATTAAATGGACTAAATTTTACCCCAAACTCTTCCTCTGCTTCAAATAATTAAGAACCATTCGGTTTAATTTGAGAATATTTCGTAAATTCTGAATAATTTCTTCAATTCTGCGTTTTCGGGTTCTATTTATTAAACATTTTTTAATTTGTAATGTTGTTATCACAGCTGCTAATGATGCACAAGTTGCTGATAATAAAGGAGAATAATCTTTTCTCACGAAAAAAAAAGTTGTTGCTGCAGATGCCAAACTTAAACCAATTTGAATGTAACTTTTGTTGTTCACCTCCAAATTTTCGTAGTTATAAGTATATTGAGGCGAAAGAGTTTCGATATCTTCGTCCAGGAGGAGCCCCGACTTGAGAACACATTGAATATGATGATCAAATTGCTACAAATTATGTGTCAATTACCCAAAAAACGTTAATTGTAAGCGTACTAAATAGTCCTCAGGAGACATGATGTCTGATATAATTGTATGTCTTCGTTTTTTCACTCAAAAATAGTCAAAAACTAACCTAAAAATCGGTAAACGTCAACTAGTCAACTGTCAAAATTAACAAATAAACAAATCGAGACACTAACGTGACGTCCGCGGTGTATTCTTGGTTACATAACCAAAGTGCTAAAGAAACGAAATATTTTTAATTATTTATCTTTCAATTTTTTTAAGCTCCGACAGTTAAATCATAATGACAACAATCTTTTACAATTATACGTTTTTGTTTTGTTTAAAGCAGCAGTTAAATATTTATGTTTATTAAAATATACCAGAAATCTAGATTTTCAAGTTTCAAACCTTCTCATTAAATCCTAAGTTTAAAATTCTTTCAAAAATACGCTTTTAAGTAGTTTCAGTCAGATTGTTTCTAAAAATAATTTTATATTTTATTTCCAGTGCACCTCTAACGATATTGAAACAATTATATTTGGTTTTCTTGATTATATAAATTAACTACTTATAATCAGTTTAATTACAAATTGTTCTGTCAAATTTTCTCAATTTATTGTATAAAGTCTAGTTCAATCATTAAATCGGATATAGAATAAAAAAATCAAATATACACGTAATACCATTTATTGATCAATAACAAAATTATAACGTGCTTCCTTATACTAAATGTTTTATTATGAAGATCAGTCACAGTTTTAAATTAAAAATTTTAATTCTTCTTCTTACACTTCTCACGGTCTGCATTTTCGGGCCAATCACAAATATTGCTTTGTGTATGGAAAACGGTTCCTGTTTGACACTCAAATTCCATTGGTTTTCCATTTGCACAACGATAATACTGAGAGAACAATAATTAGTTTGTTATTAATTAAAATTTTAGGTTTCATACTTTATCACATTCTTCACTAGGAATAAAATCTTGAGTGCATTCTTTAGGTCCTTGTGCTGGATCTATTTCATTACTTGGAACTTGTGCTGAACTTTGTGTTGTCGTTTTTGTTGTTGTTGTGGTCGCAGTTGTTGATTTCCTAGTTGTTGTAGTGTGAGCAGTAGTACTTGTTGGTTGTTCTGGATTCCATTGTCCAGGTTTTGGAGTAGTTACAACAGGTTTAGAACCATCAGCAGATGGGGTACTAGGCGGCCTCGCCCATTCAGGCTAAATTAATCAATAATCAAACCTAATTTTACATAGTTATTTAAACAATTACCCTTGGAGTAGTTGTAAGCATGGGTTCTGGCACATCGTAAGAATTCATGTTAGCGTAGAGAATATGAATTAAAGGGTTTTTAGGACCACAAAGTCCGTGGAAGTCGTCCATGTCAATAGCCCAAGTCATAGCGCCAGCGTAACCCTTAGACTTGATCCAATCCATCTTAATTTGAACTGATTCAGGATCTTCATAACCCACCCATTGAGTACCTTATTAAATTTAAATTTAAATTGCAAAAAGTTATGGATCCTTTTTATAGATACCCTTATAGGTGTAAGGAACTTTTCCTTGTTCGTCCCATTTCTTGGTCCAACCTGCGTCTTTGTTTTGGACTTCAGTGCAAATCTAGAACTAACTCTAGAACCAACTCTCTTCAATACTACAACTTACTTCGTAATAAGCCAAGAAACCAGTAGCATTGGTGTATGGACCTGGATCACCTCCTCCTGCTTCCTTATTAATATAAGTTCCCGGATTGTAATTATTGTTGCTGGTACTTAAAGTAAAGGTTCTGCCATAGAAAGGAATTCCAACTACAAGTTTTTTTGGAGAACAACCGTAATCAACCCATAATTGTAACCCGTCATTCTAGACAAAAAATTTGTTTTAAAAATAAAATTATTAATACAATTTCTTGAACTCACGACGTTCAATTTTTCGTAAGCCCATTGGTCGTGAGGTCTCTTGTATAAAGGACTGTGGGAGTCAGCAAAACCAGCCCAATTGCCTCTCAAATCGTAGGACATAACATGAATTGCGTCCAAAAGTCTAAAAATTAATGTAAATGGTTTAAATAATGTAATTATTTCATAATTACTCGCATAATTCCGGAACGTGATATCCTTCTTGAAGGCGAAATTTGGCAATTGGAACTGCCATAGTAATTTCCCAACTTTTCCCTACTTTATCGAAAGCTCTACGCAATTCTTCTACAAAGTAGAAAAATTTGTCTTTATCGCTAAAACTGCCACCACGATCCGCAGCTCCAGGATACTCCCAGTCTAAGTCAAAACCGTCAAAATCGTATTGGTTCATGAAATCTGCAATAATCAATCGGTATTAAGGCACTAAAATAATTAAAATTACTTACTGACAACGCTGCTTATAAAAGCGTCTCTTCTGGATTTATCTGCAACCATTTGGGAATATTTGGAACCTCCTTCAGCCCATCCTCCTACCGCGATTTGGAATTTCACTTTAGGGTGAGTTTTTTTCAAATCAGTAAAATTCCGGAACCCATTTTGGTCAACATCCAACTAATAAAATTATTAATAAAAGTGAAATATTAAAAAGAAAATTACCTCAGGATCAATCACAAGAACTCCCCAATTACTATCGTCTACTCCTATAAATGAATAGACGATATGGGTGCATAAATCTACAGGAACATCTTCTAGAGCGTATTTTCCAACTCCTGGTCGATAAATTGCCCAGTTGCTAAAGTAGCACACGATTCTGGCAGGGGTAGCTTCTAATTTTTGAATAATTTATTAATTGCTTGAAAATAATTGTAACTTACCCCCTGACTGGTGCAGTGTTAATATTGATAAGGCGAGGAGAAATAACTTCATTTTTTTAATTCAGCCACAATTTGAGTTATCAAAACCGTTTGCTTACCGCGGTATCGCGTCAATAAGTGTTATTCCTGACGCTCCTTCAACTTTTATATACGGTTCATCTTGGTCGTTTTTTATGTGTCATCGACCAGGAGTAAGGTATTAACTCTGAAGACATAAAAAATTTGTTTTTTTATTTATTGAAACACAATTATAATTGGTGTATCAATTTAATTAAATTTAGGTTTTTAAAGGGAGGGAGGCAATTAGAAAGTGATTGAAGCAGAATGATTTGATAGTTAATTTTGAAATTGTAGGCGTTAGAAATTTCTTTGTTGTCTTAAGTTTGAGGCAAATTTCTTATTTTATTATCTAGATGTGGAAATTTTGTTGCAAAGTAATTTAGTCATCCAATGTTATCAATTTTCCTCTGATTGCTCATTCTAGGTGCGTACAACCTTCTGATAATGTTCCTCCTTATTTGTGATATTGAAAACGATCACTAAATGCGTTTTGAATGAGTTATTGTTTCCTGTCGAGATTTCGATTGTAGTTTAATTAAATATCTTTGTTCAAGTGATTATTGGAAAATTTTCAAAAATAATTTCAAAAAACCCCTTGCGTACGAAATTCTCGACACAAACAAACTTTGGTCACCTTGGCCGTGATCGAATTTTACCGAGATCAGTGACCCAGGGAATAGTACAGTAGTATCAATCTCTTAAACTGGTTTACATTTTATTTCCAAAATGTAAATGCATTGGAGAAAGAAGGAGAGCCGGCTAATCGGAATAATAAATTTTATTTACATATTGCTTAACAGTAAATTACCGTTTTGTCTACCCAGGGAGTATTTAATTGGGGATTTTGGACCGGGCGATGCAAGATCTCTTCAAGTGATAAAGCAAGATGCCGTTCACTCGCCAGAGGATTTCATTTTCAACACATCTCACCTTCCAACACTACCATCTAATAAATCTTCAAATTTATTGCAATCAAAAAAGATGAGAGCAGCAGCCTCATAGACCTTCCTTGGTTCTCAAAAAAGTGTATATGTATTTTTAAAACAAACCTCATTTACTTCTTAATTAGCTGAGCTAAGAATAATTAAATTTCTTTCGAGGGCGCTAAAAGTCGCGGAATTTGGGTCCAAATTTGAGTCATTGCCCGCCTTTGTTTCGCAGACTCCAGGGTTTATTGACATTGAAAGAAAACAAATAGATTTATTTAAGACACGTCCTCCTCCACTAGTGGGATGTGGATTGTGGGGTCATGCATTATGTATGTTATTGCTATAACAATATCGCTTTGTGGTTTCGCACATTCTCTTGCTTACTTTTATTTCTTCGCAGTAAAAATCAAACAAGTAATATTTCTTACAATTAGCATAATACCAAAAACCTGTATACAATAATAACTTGGAGATACTTTATAACTTACTAAAAATCACAAATGTTTTTAAATTTTTTTAGGTAAAAGAATATTTTCAATATCAACGCAAAGAACTGGTTTGGATGCATTATTAAACATAACTCTCGTTCTAAATCTTCCTTCAAGAAACATTTGGATTTTCATTTTGCTCAAATCTATAAACAAACTCTTCGCTGAATAATTTCCCTAAAACCAACAATCAACAATGAATAATTTTCCACAATAATTTGCATAATCAACCTGTTTAATAGGGCATCCAGGTGGATTCACACCTAATTGAATTTGAATATCACTCCACAACTCTCCCACATACCTATTCAAAGTACTGCAAGCTTCTGTTCCTTCAAGTTCGAAAACGTTTGCTTGAACTCTATTTTTTTCAATCCTTTGAGATTTCACCGACATCTAAAAATTTTTGTTAACAATTATAAAATTATTTTCTTGAAATACCGTAATGCTGTTGTCGAAATCCCAAGGTAAATTCATGTTTGCGTCCAAAATTTGAATAGTTTTGTTCACCATATGAGGTTTAACTCGTATTGTCATTGGTAAATCTTTGTAATCGGGGCAATCTTTCCAAAAAACTATTTTGTTGTGAGCTGGGCCTACGATCTTTTCCAAATATTAATAAAACTACAAAAATTTGGAAAAGAACTCACGAAATAACGGCTGGAAACTAGCTGGATTAACACCAAAAATGTGAACAGCTTCAGCTCCATAGTGTTGATAGAAATTGTTCGGTTGCTTTTTGTATTTATGGCAGATTTTATCGCTAATTTCATTTGACAACATTAGGTAGTAGTAACAATAATTATGTATAAATTTTTGGATTTAAGCACTAATTTCCAACATTATAGAATCATTATTAATGCATAATCCACTATTGTAGTGGTATTAAATGAGAACAAGCTAAACGCATCCAGCTATGAAAATGAATTTGTATACGTTATAATTATTTAAATTCAATTAGTATCAATCTCGCTTAAAAATAGATTTTAGGAATTTTAAAACTTAGTCAAGTACCTACAGTAGATTTTAATTTAATTTTAAACCATAATTACAGATAAATAGAATATAAGGTAAATTTAGGAGGAAACCTGTGATTGGAACTGTGTATCTTAAGCGAAGTTTTGGTCATCATTTAATTTTACTCGTTAATGTTTAGTGAATTTAAAGTAAATTTCAGAAAGTTTTGCTAGACCGATATCTCAAAAAGTAAATAAGTTACAGAGTAGATGACCACTCGTTAGAATTCAAAATTGAGTTCTATATTTTTGTAAAAATGATTATGAGCAAAATTGCAACGTTTATATGCTATGAATGGCCTTTAGCCTCCAGGCCATAGAATTTTGGCACACTATGTATCTCATCTCAATCTTAATTTATTTTCTATTATATTTAATAATAATTGCAAATCGTTGCTAAAGCATATCAATTAACAAACTCATTTCTGTTGTTAAATAACAACTCAAATTAATTTATGTTGAATGTTATTTTGATTCAAGGGCTAATACTTGGACAAACGAGATTACTTGGACGGGTATATTTGGCTGCCTAGATTCAAAATGTAAAATACATTAAAAATTTTAAATAATTAAAAAGTAATACTGTGAAACGATTAAAACAATCGTTACTAATTAATTTTAGCCCTCCTCCAGGAAGGACAAAAAAGAATTAATAGGCGCTATTAGTGCGCGTCACACGTTGTCATAGGTCAAGTTATTGGATGCCAACAAGCTCCGGCTCCCATAAGAATTAACACAGGAGCAAAGTTTGAGGCTCTCATATTGTTCAACCAGCCATATTTACCGGGGTGGCTAACTTGATCCACAATTCTATGACATTTTTTCGTGATTCCCAACCATTTTTGTGTAAATTAAGCGCACGACAACCGAGTAATAAATATTTTGAATCTCACGGTGCAAAAGTGGGTGTAACCATCGGCGCTGTTTCTGTTGTCTCCTAAGAATCAATTATCCATATTTAACAGTGCAACTAAGTGGATCTACAATTCAGTGACATTTACCCGTGATATCCAACGATTTGTCTGTACATTATACGCACAATTACCAAATAAATCGCATTTTAACGTCAAAGTCAATGTGACTTCGGAAACTTTGTCAGTATTTTGTGAATTGTTGGTATTTACTATTTTTTTTTTCACTTGGTTGAGTCAAGCATCTTTGGGGATTGTAGCCAACTTTAACTTAGTTGAAAACAAATCTTGTTCTGTAAATTTTAACCATTCCAAAGCAGCATGGATGGCAACAGACATTTTCCGAATACGTTCGAAATCGATCTTATTCCAGATGTAAGTACAGCAACTGTTCATAAATTTGACTATTTTATACGGTACCTTCATAATTATAGATAAAAGAATTTTTAGATAATGAAGATCTACCAAGATGGGCATTATTATTACGATTTTTGTGTACGATGGGCGAAATCTTCTTAAATCTGTAAGAACGCAACCTGTATGACAGCCGTTGCCCCCAAATTATATAATGGTATAGCACCAGAAATACAAGAGAATTCCAGCCGATTTTGGGTTGTTTATAGTTAGGATCATTAAGCTTGTCACTCATATAACCAGCAC
>HG995160.1:4279004-4657783 GCA_905333025.2 Pyrochroa serraticornis | reverse complement strand
GAAATTTTTAATTGATGATCCGTGTGAATTATGTAAGAGATCACGAAAATGTAGGCAAAAATGGACAACAAAACGACGTCAAGACGAGAGGTCTATCCAATTACGAGGATTGACGTATTAATTGGTAAAAGTTAGAGGAGCTGCTGGCAAAGAAATACATTAGCGATTCATTAGCGGCGAGGCATAATTGTTTGGGGATATTAATTGGGTTTGTTAAGGTCCCGGTATTCATTGGCTCAGTTGGGGTCTTGCCCAGCAAATTTTCAAACTTTTATGCCTTCTTTGATTTTTTCTTGCTTGACAAATGGAAAATAATTGTACAGAGAAAAATTGGCGGTTTGTTGGTTGAAAAGATCTTTAATTGGTGGCGAGACTGGAAAGTTTTTGTACTGAGTGTTCGTTGTTGGGATCATTGTAGGTGGGCGATGGGCAAAATGGGAGTAATTGTTGGGTGTCATTATGGCGGGGTTTATCTGGAAAATTAGCAAGTGCGCATTCGGGGGCCGTGTGAACGCAGCGACTGGATCATCTAAAATATGAATTTATGAAGTATAGAAAAATAAAAACAAATACCTTGCGAGAATGGTTCAATAATGTGATGCAAACACGCAAGTGGGTAATTGTTTCATTTAAGAACCGAACCAGAGATTTCCCACGATGGGTTGTGGACGCATCGGCCAAATAGCAATTACTCTAACCGCTGAATACATAATTCAAGAAGAAGGGGGCAATAACGATTTGCAATAGACACTGTACAATATCACATAACATGCCTCGCAAAATTACTGAAAAACTGCAACAAGATCAGTAATGACCGGCTAATCTGTACCTCGATCCCTTTCAGTAATCACGAAATACTCAACATTCCTGCCTCACCAACTTCCGGAAATCGATTAGCTAGTCGGTTGAACAACGAAACGTTTTCACAATTACAACCAAATTTTCCCACATTAACCCGGATCTAAGTCGCGAATACACGCAAGTTATAATTTTAGTATCATTAATTGTGGTCAAAGTAATAAATTATTTTTATATACCTGTTTATTGAATCGATAATGAAGGACTAATATGCATTGGATAATTCTCGCAACTTTTACTGCCGTTGGGACAACTCTTGCTAAATTCTATGGGAAACTCACCTTAGAGAATCCGATGTTGGGCGTTGGTGGCTGGTGCAATCCCACATCGTGGCATTTGAAAGCTGCAACAAACAGGGAAATATTAAAATAATAACGTTCACTCCATTAAATATCAATTTGTTTTATTAATATTTACAAGCGCAACAATTTCTTCAACTCAATCAAAAATTATTAGAAATTACACAAACAATTTTACATGACGCGATTACTTTTACTATTATAATTCATTTTTACTCTCGAACTGCAACTAGGCGCTGAAAACAAATATTGCAGCCATCACTAATTATTTAACAGGTCACCGATAATCACTTGGACCAACTCACCATTTCTTTGTACTCTTTATTAACGAATTTGTTTAAACACAATTCGTACTTCAAACCGTTTTGCTCAAATTAACTAAAAGCACCTACTAGCAACAATTTTGATGAACTGCAACAAAATTTTTGGAGAAGCTTTAACTCCAAATTTTTTTCTAAAATTTTATTATTCACATTTAATTAGAGAATATTACTAAATTGTAGATAAAAGCTTTTCTATCTTTATCTACAACAATTCTAGGTCTACTATTGTGAAATGGTTTAATGTTATTACATTAATTAAAATATTGCAGTACTTCTAAAATTTCTGCCTTTGTCTATTTTGTCTAAGAAACTAACTGATATTTTATTTAATGCGAAGCAAAAAGAATTTGATACATAATTTTTTCTTCATTTCCATTCTGAATACCTGTTTATTACTAAGACAAATGACAACTAAAAGTTTCTTAATTCGTATTCATTTTTACTTTTTTATTTTTTCCATTAATAATACTTTTGGTAATTTTAGTTGAAAGCTCTCAACTTAATTTTATTTCCAAGAGTTTTCCTAAAATTAAAATTAGCGCAAAGTACTTTTATTCTTTAAATTATTTCCTTTATCATTTTTGCATTATTCTGCAAAATTTAAATATTTCAATGGTTTTAAATTTTCTGTACTTGTCGATTTTGTCTGAGCCAGTACCTGATTTTTTAATTTTGCGGATGAAAAGAACTTCTTATATAGTTTTCTCTTAATTTTCAAGTTATTATCTATTTTTTCTGCATGCGTGTTTATTACTAAGACGAATTACAACCAAAAGCTTCCTAATTCGTATGTCTTTTTAGTCTCTTATTTCCTTCCTTTAATGACACTTTTGGTAATTTTAGTTGAAAGCTCCCAATTTAATTTTATTTCTAAGACTTTTCCTAAAATTAAAATTAGCGCAAAGTATTTTTATTCCTTAAATGATTTCCATTATCACTTTTGCATCATTCTGCAAAATTTAAATATTTTTGTGGTTCTAAGTCTTCTTTCCTTGTAAATTTTGTCTAGAAAACTACTATTTTTTTTAATTTTGCGAATCAAATAGAATTTGCTACGTAATTTTTCTATATTTACAAGTTATTATCTAATTCTACTGCATTCAAGTTTATTACGAAGACGAATTACAATCAAAAGCTTCCTAATTCGTATCTCTTCTTACTTTTTTATTTCTTTCTTTCAAAAATATTTTTTGGTAATTTCATTTTTTAGAGTAAATCGCTCCCAATTTAATTTTATTTCCAAGATTTTTCCTAAAATTAAAATTAAGCGCAAAGTATTTTTATTCCTTAAATTATTTCCATTATCACTTTTGCATCATTCTGCAAAATTTAAATATTTTTGTGGCTCTAAGTTTTCCTTCCTTGTAAATTTTGTCTAGGAAACTACTTTTTTTAAATTTTGCGAATTAAATAGAATTTGCTACGTAATTTTTCTATATTTCCAAGTTATTATCTAATTCTTCTGCATCCAAGTTTATTACTAAGACGAATTACAACCAAAAGCTTCCTAATTCGTATCTCTTCTTACTTTTTTATTTCTTTCTTTCAAAAATATTTTTTGGTAATTTCATTTTTTGGAGTAAATCGCTCCCAATTTAATTTTATTTCCAAGATTTTTCCTAAAATTAAAATTAAGCGCAAAGTATTTTTATTCCTTAAATTATTTCCATTATCACTTTTGCATCATTCTGCAAAATTTAAATATTTTTGTAGTTCTAAGTCTTCTTTCCTTGTAAATTTTGTCTAGGAAACTACTTTTTTTAAATTTTGCGAATAAAATAGAATTTGCTACGTAATTTTTCTATATTTTCAAGTTATTATCTAATTCTTCTGCATCCAAGTTTATTACTAAGACGAATTACAACCAAAAGCTTCATAATTCGTATCTCGTCTTACTTTTTTATTTCTTTCTTTCAAAAATATTTTTTGGTAATTTCATTTTTTGGAGTAAATCGCTCCCAATTTAATTTTATTTCCAAGATTTTTCCTAAAATTAAAATTAAGCGCAAAGTATTTTTATTCCTTAAATTATTTCCATTATCACTTTTGCATCATTCTGCAAAATTTAAATATTTTTGTAGTTCTAAGTCTTCTTTCCTTGTAAATTTTGTCTAGGAAACTACTTTTTTTAAATTTTGCGAATAAAATAGAATTTGCTACGTAATTTTTCTATATTTTCAAGTTATTATCTAATTCTTCTGCATCCAAGTTTATTACTAAGACGAATTACAACCAAAAGCTTCATAATTCGTATCTCGTCTTACTTTTTTATTTCTTTCTTTCAAAAATATTTTTTGGTAATTTCATTTTTTGGAGTAAATCGCTCCCAATTTAATTTTATTTCCAAGATTTTTCCTAAAATTAAAATTAAGCGCAAAGTATTTTTATTCCTTAAATTATTTCCATTATCACTTTTGCATCATTCTGCAAAATTTAAATATTTTTGTAGTTCTAAGTCTTCTTTCCTTGTAAATTTTGTCTAGGAAACTACTTTTTTTAAATTTTGCGAATAAAATAGAATTTGCTACCTAATTTTTCCATAACTCCAAGTTATTATCTAATTCTTCTGCATCCAAGTTTATTACTAAGACGAATTACAACCAAAAGCTTCCTAATTCGTATCTCTTCTTACTTTTTTATTTCTTTCTTTCAAAAATATTTTTTGGTAATTTCATTTTTTGGAGTAAATCGCTCCCAATTTAATTTTATTTCCAAGATTTTTCCTAAAATTAAAATTAAGCGCAAAGTATTTTTATTCCTTAAATTATTTCCATTATCACTTTTGCATCATTCTGCAAAATTTAAATATTTTTGTAGTTCTAAGTCTTCTTTCCTTGTAAATTTTGTCTAGGAAACTACTTTTTTTAAATTTTGCGAATAAAATAGAATTTGCTACGTAATTTTTCTATATTTTCAAGTTATTATCTAATTCTTCTGCATCCAAGTTTATTACTAAGACGAATTACAACCAAAAGCTTCATAATTCGTATCTCGTCTTACTTTTTTATTTCTTTCTTTCAAAAATATTTTTTGGTAATTTCATTTTTTGGAGTAAATCGCTCCCAATTTAATTTTATTTCCAAGATTTTTCCTAAAATTAAAATTAAGCGCAAAGTATTTTTATTTCTTAAATTATTTCCATTATCACTTTTGCATCATTCTGCAAAATTTAAATATTTTTGTAGTTCTAAGTCTTCTTTCCTTGTAAATTTTGTCTAGGAAACTACTTTTTTTAAATTTTGCGAACTAAATAGAATTTGCTACGTAATTTTTCTATATTTCCAAGTTATTATCTAATTCTTCTGCATCCAAGTTTATTATGAAGACGAATTACAACCAAAAGCTTCATAATTCGTATCTCTTCTTACTTTTTTATTATTTTTCTTCAAAAATATTTTTTTGTAATTTCAGTTTTTGGAGTAAATCGCTCCCAATTTAATTTTATTTCTAAGATTTTTCCTAAAGTTAAAATTAAACGCAAAGTGTTTTTTTTCCTTAAATTATTTCCATTATCACTTTTGCAACTATCTGCAAAATTAAAAAAATTTAGTGCTTCTAAATCTTCTCCCCTTGTAGATTTTTTCTAGGAAACTATCTATTTTTTTAATTTTGTTACATAGTTTTCCCTTCATTTCCAAGTTATTTTCTAATTCTTCTAGATACATGTTTATTGCTTAGACAAATTACAATCAAAATCTTCCTAATTCGTATCTTTTTTACGTTTTGTAAAATTTAACTTGCGTACCTGTTGCTTTTCTTTTTTAAAACTCGAATTGCAGATAAAATCTCCCCAATCCCTCACATACTAAATAAAGATACTATAGTCATATCGATACTAGTCATCATTCTTGTATTGGAATGCACTTTATTTTGCGCCTATTTTCATCGTTTTTTGACATCTTAATATTTCTGGCCAACATGGATTTTTATTTGTAGTATTAATTTAGTGCGTAGTAAATTTTCTTTGGTAAGTAAACGCCTTTCATCTGTTGCATGCAAGAATTGGGTCGGTTGTTTCAGGAATTTTCAGCAGTTACTTTCTCGCCAATGGCCGAAAATAGTCTCGCGTCTAAATTCTTTGGGTGCATAATTAACTTTCAGAAGCAACTCGCGTCGTGATTCAAACGACATCCTAATTCCTCACCACGTGAATCAAACACCACCAATCACGATTTTAAAAGTGTAACCAAAACGACAAATTTAAATACGGTTATTTATTTAAAAAAAGTCCAATTGCGAATTGCAAGTGGATGACGCCGCTTAGACATATTCTTCAGTATTCCATAAACATTTCAGCGTCTGTAACAGTGACGGACGGATCAGATAAGAAGCGTTCGCAGGCACGTATACATGTCTGGTGGAGAGTTAATTGACAGGCCAATCAATGGAGGATTTTGTCACTAGACTCGAAAACGACGTTGATTGACTTAATATTCCACAGTTCAATTTCAATAAACAATGGGTAATTTCAGCAATCCACATCCAAAACACGTGATTTAGTGGCACTCATTGTCAGGGACCCTTGTATTTTTGCTTCTGTTGCACTAACGTGAACAGAATTTTTCCTCGGTTCGCACCGCGAATCCGTAATTAAGGATAAAAAAAATCGAATTTTGCGTTACGCTCCACGGAGGATTGCTTACCTGAAGTAGAGATCGCGCACTAATAAATCAAGGGATAATTTATGGCCGAACGACTCGATAGTAATTTGAATATATGGGAAATGAGTCGAAAAGCGCTTTCCCCCGTAATAGCCGCTAATATTTTCAAATTCGTTGAACCTCGCTGAGCACAAATGAACCCTCTTCATCATGCGCCCGTCATAAACTTATTAATTGATAATTATCGCGGCGCAATAACGGAAAGCCGGGATCATATTAATGACCGCAATGCAGTTCGTTTTTTAACGTGGATTAACTGTGGGTGGCTAATTGGCCGAATAATGCGGGGTAATTATAAGTATCCGTTCCTAACAATACTACTAGAACTAAAAAGTGTCACTCACCCACCTATTTTATACCATAACTGTTTTATAATATGCATATTTTGTATTTAATACCTGTAATTACACACTTGTGGCGATTCTTTGTTTATTTTATCATTAACTCGAGTCGCTGCAGTAAACGCGACAAAGTATCTGGAACGGCGAGCTTGAAAACGCAAATTTTAACTAAACGGGAACTATCACTGTTATTGCTATTAAGCTCAGTTGGAACTCTCAACACTCCTAAAAATTTCTTTGCGGTTTTGTTAACGACCATAAAATACGAGCTTTTAACCTAAACCCTGCCCAACTAATTACAATTATCAGAAAGTTATCGCCGCCATATTATCGCAAGTTAATTACTATTGAAAAAAATTTGATGTTTGGAGGAATTTGCAATTTTAGTATGGAAATAGTAAAGAAATTTTTAGAACAGTGTCGAAAGCTGATTTTTTTCACTTGCTGTCAAAATTGTAGATTTTCTCTCTCCACCTCGTCAGTTTTTCCATGGGAGCGATATTAATCTGTGATGTCCATTGTGTGAACAAAAACGACTTGTCCGGAATATCTTTCCTCATAAAGCAAGTTGTTTGTCAGGTGAGGGTCAATCATTTACGATCTCTTAAAGCCGTAAAACTACAATATTACAAATTTGGCGGCATTCAACCTTCTCAATAGTAAGAAATGACAAATTGTGTGTTCTAAATTTAGCACTTGATTAATGTCGTAAAATTAGCGGCGAATTGGCGATACACTTGTGGTTTCAGCTAGTTAAAAGTGCTATTTAGTGGGATTGTTGCCTTCACTCTTTTAAATTGTTTTTCAATAGTGCGGTTAGCTCCACATCCAACTCGTTATTCACAAAAATACGGACCAACATAATTAATAATTTTGAAAAATTTCACGGGAGGAATCTTCAAATAAACAACAAATAATTTTGCTGCAATTTTCTGCCCATCAAAAAACGTAAACACCTCAATTAAAAATTTAACAAAATCAAAAAATATTGCAATCGAATTTTGAGCTTTTTTTGTGATATTACTTCATTTATAGATTCTCATAGGGCTAATTCCAAAACAATTTTTTCACACAACTCAAGACAAGGAAATAACAAAATTTGTGCATTGAATAGGTGAAAATTTGTAGAACTCAATAAAATTTCTTGATTTTACTCAATATTTTGACATTACTTTAATAAAAATCGAAGAACACTATTTTACAAATAATTTTTTTTTAACGCATGAAAGAGTTATTGCTACTAGTCACAACACAATTTTTCTTATAATTTTTGCCTAGCAATACAAATGGCCCAGAATTGAGAAGCTCTGGGATCGAGAATAGCAAAAATAAGAGAAATTGAAGAAGCAACTTCTTACAGAAATTTGCCCGTCCTAAATTCTGCTTGATTATTTTGCCGTGACAAGATGGAAATGAGCAATATCTGACCTTTAAGCATTAAAATTTTTTATTGAATTTATAAAAATTATTGCTCAATCGAATGAGTTGCGTGAAGTTAAGGGAGGATCTACCGAAATTTTTGTTGTGCTTCTTAATTTTTGTGAGATTCTACTAACGATGTCGTAATTCTTAACGTTTAATCTCCTTGCAAGCTTCATTTATCAAATTTGCTTATGAAAACACAATTACATTGATAGCGGTCGTTTGTTGGCGAAAAAGGGAATGGTGCAATTTCGCGTACGGTTCTCGCAATTTTTGATTGATCGCGTCGTGATCGTCAATTTAATTGACAACGGGAGAAAAGCTCGTTGTTAAAAAAAATAAATTGCGGAATTCGGTACGGGCTACCGGAAATTCGTTTCTTTCGGCGCGTGTTTTCAGCAATTTCGATTCTCATGTTGGAAAAAGCGAGATCCGGTCACGATGAGCCTAGCACGAGCTTTAATACGTGATAAATAAAACGATGACAGTTCGGTAATAGTGTGGCAAAACGTGAGTTGGTATTAAACTGGGACCCCTGAAAAGTCTTGATCGTTGCGTAATCAAATAGTTGTCAGGCATTGTTACAAGTGTTATAATAGGTAATGACAGATAAATAAAGTACGTACCTTGTTGAAAATAATTAGCTTTTCTTACATATACACAGACTAGTGCCATAAGCTGAAGTTGCGAAAGCCTCTGCCTCGTCGACGGTGGTAATGGTAATAACTCACGCAAATTCGCTATTTCTGCATTTATTAGGTCCCTTCGTAGCTTGCTGGCTCCTTTGGTCGATTTGTTCGCGTCAAACCTTCAAAATAACACTAGTAAGTCACTGAAATAAGCACACGACGCCGAAAGCTTCGGCTTTGTCGTTGTTGCGGTTATCCGCAGAAAAAGCGCCAGATATTTCTAATTTCAGGCTTTAACACTGTTTTGTGGACGTCACTAATTTAATAAATAACTAAAACAAAGTTAGCTACAGTTCGTTTCGTTTCCAATAAATCCAAAGAAAGCAGTTAATTGATTACTGTTCTGGCATTTTTTCTGCTATTGTTAATAATACATCAAATTCTTTTGGGGAATAATCGTTTTCACGCCGGTGTGTGGGTTAATCTGCCTGACGATACTGAAAAACGCGGGCTTGCAGGACAAACAATTTCGTCTCGCACGATAGCTTCTTGGTAAATATGTCTAAATTATGCCGCATTGAATTTTAATTTTCCATCAATTTCAGTGTTTTAACACGATTCATTATATTTAGCCATACAATGTGGGGTAAGAAAACGCCAGTGATATGTTTCTATAATCCACCCGTACTTACACACTTATTAAAGCGATAAATTCTTCCGAGAATTTACCGCAAAGGAACTCATTCACTTTTATGGACGACTCCTAAAAAGTTGGTACAGTACCGAGCGTGTTAATCCATTATTTCGTTCCAGAAGTCACAAATTAAACAAGAAACTTCAAAACGAATTAAAGAATTATAACCAGGAATTTTGGCAACGAAAATTAAACTCACTCGCCAAACAGTCCAGCTTCAAACAAACAAAACAAGGCCGCGACTTTTGTCAATTACAAGAAATTTTGCGTTAGTTTAACTTTAAACTTATTTTTTTATTAAAAACCATTTCTACGTAGATTCTTATTATTTTCAAAATGGTGCTGGAAAGCATATTTAAAAAAAACTATTGTTGGGTTTTGTTGAAAGAGACAAAATTATTTCAAATCTTTGACAGCAAAAGTAATTCTTTATATTAAACAAACATTTCAAATAGAGGTTTTACGTAATTTACGAGTCAAATTTAGAAAGTACGATACTACAAGTATTTTTTCACGTACTGAAACCTATTATTTCATGAAATTTATTGGAGAAATAAGCGTGCTGCTTTAGAATCTTAATTTTAATTTTAACTTGGTCTCTCTCTATTAATTAACAAAATTTCTAATTGAGTCCCAATTATAACAATCAAAAAATTTTCCAGAAGTTAAAAGTTTTCAGGAATTGCGGCAACCTTTTTTAATTTCCAGCATTGGCTGTGCAATTTTTGATTAAATTCCTCTTAACTCATTCTAAATCGAGATGTTTGAATTTCCGTTTAATTGGAGAACGAGTAGTTGAGAAATTGATAAATCGACCTAATTTTTGAAATTTTCGAATATAGTTACTAGAATTTGAACTGAATTGCCGAAAGAAAATTCCAAAAAAGACCCAGCTGAAGCACAACTTTGAGTTTTTAGGACGAAATTTTGAATAAAATATTTTTTGTAGCAGTAAAAATTGTTTAGAAAAATTAAATTTGGACTTGTCTATTGATGATGTTTGAAAAAACTCCTATCAAATTGTTGCTCTTTAGACAATTATTAAATACTTAAAATAAAGTTAGATTCACATTTTTCTCAGTTAATTAAAAAATATTTTATTTGAAACCTGGACTTTCAAGAAAGTTTTCAATTTTAATTTAGCCCACAATTGAATTGAGATGATTAAACGGTCGTTATCGCAAAAGCTTTTGCGTTGCTTTTTTCATTTGAATAATGTAGGAGCGTTTTACGGTTTCTCTTCAGGAAAGTTAAAAATGCCATATGGCCAGGCGTTGGTGTTTCAGGAAACGGGTTCGATAAGGGGTCCGAAAATTTTGCTTAACTCATTCAAAACGGATATTCAAATTTGAGATTTTAAAATTTGCGTTTAATTGGAGAAAGACAAGTTGAAGTAGGTTTTCAAAATTGATAGATTGAGCTAATTTTTTAAAATCTCGAATATAGTTACTACAATTTAAACTAAATTGCCAAAGAGAAATTACAGATGAGACCCTACTGAATCATAACTTTGAGTTTCTAGCACAAAATTTCAAATAAAATATTTTTATAGCATTAAAAATTGTTTAGGAAAATTAAATTTTGAACTTGTCTATTGGTGATGTAAAAACTCTTATCAAATTGTTGCTTTTAGGCAATTGTTAAAAACTTGAAATAAAGTTGGATTCACATTTTTTTCAGTTAATAAAAAAATATTTTATTTGAAACCTGGACTTTCAAGAAAGTTTTGAATTATAATTTAGCACACAATTGAATTGAGATGATTAAACGGTCGTTATCGCAAAAGCTTTTGCGTTGCTTTTTTCATTTGAATAATGTAGGAGCGTTTTACGGTTTCTCTTCAGGAAAGTTAAAAATGCCATATGGCCAGGCGTTGGTGTTTCAGGAAACGGGTTCGATAAGGGGTCCGAAAAGTTGGCTTAACTCATTCAAAACGGATATTCAAATTTGAGATTTTAAAATTTGCGTTTAATTGGAGAAAGACAAGTTGAAGTAGGTTTTCAAAATTGATAGATCGAGCTAATTTTTTAAAATTTCGAATATAGTTACTACAATTTAAACTAAATTGCCAAAGAGAAATTACAGATAAGACCTTACTGAATCATAACTTTGAGTTTCTAGCACAAAATTTCAAATAAAATATTTTTATAGCATTAAAAATTGTTTAGGAAAATTAAATTTTGAACTTGTCTATTGGTGATGTAAAAACTCTTATCAAATTGTTGCTTTTAGGCAATTGTTAAAAACTTGAAATAAAGTTGGATTCACATTTTTTTCAGTTAATAAAAAAATATTTTATTTGAAACCTGGACTTTCAAGAAAGTTTTGAATTTTAATTTAGCCCACAATTGAATTGAGATGATTAAACGGTCGTTATTGCAAAAGCTTTTGCGTTGCTTTTTTCATTTGAATAATGGAGGAGCGTTTTACGGTTTCTCTTCAGGAAAGTTAAAAATGCCATATGGCCAGGCGTTGGTGTTTCAGGAAACGGGTTCGATAAGGGGTCCGAAAATTTTGCTTAACTCATTCAAAACGGATATTCAAATTTGAGATTTTAAAATTTGCGTTTAATTGGAGAAAGACAAGTTGAAGTAGGTTTTCAATATTGATAGATTGAGCTAATTTTTTAAAATCTTGAATATAGTTACTACAATTTAAACTAAATTGCCAAAGAGAAATTACAGATGAGACCCTACTGAAGCATAACTTTGAGTTTCTAGCACGAAATTTCAAATAAAATATTTTTATAGCATTAAAAATTGTTTAGGAAAATTAAATTTTGAACTTGTCTATTGGTGATGTAAAAACTCTTATCAAATTGTTGCTTTTAAGCAATTGTTAAAAACTTAAAATAAAGTTGAATTCACATTTTTCTGAATTAATAAAAAATATTTTATTTTAGAACTGTACATTCAAGAAAGTTTTTAATTGTAATTTAGCCTACAACAGAATTGAGATGGTTGATCGGTCGTTATCGCGAAAGCTTTCGCGTTGCTTTTTTCATTTGAATAATGTAGGAGCGTTTTACGGTTTCTCTTCTGGATAGTTACAAATGCCAAATGGCCAGACGTTGGTGTTTCAGAAAACGGGTTCGATAAGAGGTTCGGTAATTTTGCTTAACTCACTAGAGACGGCTCTTCGAAATCGAGACTTTTGAATTTGCGTTTATTTGGAGAACGAGAAGTTGAAGCAGGTTTTCAAAATTGATAAATCGACCTAAGTTTTAAAATTTTCAAATATAGTTACTAAAATTTAAAATGATTTGCCGAAAGGAAATTACAGACGAGACCCAACTGAAGCACAACTTTGAGTTTTGTAGCACGAAATCTTGAATAAAATATTTTTTATAACAGTAAAAATTGTTTAGAAAAATTAAATTTTGAACTTGTCTATTGATGATGTATAAGGAAAAGTTTTATCAAATTTCTGCTTTTTAGGCAATTGTTAAAAACTTAAAATAAAGTTGAATTCACATTTTTCTGAATTAATAAAAAATATCTTATTTGAAAACTTCACTTTCAAAAAAGTTTCTAATTTTAATTTAGCCCGTAATAAAATTGAGATTATTGAAGGGTCGTTATCGCGGAAGCTTTCGCGTTGTTTTTTTCATTTGAATAATGTAGGAGCATTTCACGGTTTCTCTTCAAGAGAGTTACAAATACCAAATGGTCAGGCGTTGGTGTTCCAGAAAACGGGTTCGATAATTTGCTTAACTCATTCAAGACGGCTATTCTAAACCGAAATTTTTAAATTTCCGTTTAATTCAAGAACGAGAAGTTGAAGTAGGTTTTCAAAATTGATAAATCGACCTAATTTTTAAAATTTTCGAATATAGTTACTAGAATTTAAACTAAATTGCCGAAAAGAAATTACAGACAAGACCCAACTAAAGCACAACTTTGAGTTTTTAGGACAAAATTTCGAACAAAATATGTTTTATATCAGTAAAAATTGTTTAGGAAAATAAAATTTTGAACTTGTCTATTGGTAATGTTTAAAAAACTCTAATCAAATTGCTGCTTTTAGGCAATTGTTAAAAACTTGAAACAAAGTTGGATTCACATTTTTATAAATTAATAAAAAATATTTTATTTGAAAAGTGGACTTTCAAGAAAGTTTTTAATTTTAATTTAGCCCTCAAAAGAACCGTGATGGTTGAACGGTCGTTATCGCGGAAGCTTTTGCGTTACTTTTTTTATTTGAACAATGTACTAGCGTTTTACGGTTTCTCTTCACGAGAGTTATAAATGCCAAATGGCCAGGCGTTGATGTTTCAGGAAACGGGTTCGATAAGGGATTCGAAAATTTTGCTTAGCTCATTCTAAACCGACATTTTTAAATTTCCGTTTAATTGGAGAACGAGAAGTTGAAGTAGGTTTTCAAAATTGATAAATCGACCTAATTTTTAAAATTTTCGAATATAGTTACTAGAATTTAAACTGAATTGCCAAAAAGAAATTACAGACAAGACCCAACTAAAGCACAACTTTGAGTTTTTAGGACAAAATTTCGAACAAAATATGTTTTATAGCAGTAAAAATTGTTTAGGAAAATAAAATTTTGAACTTGTCTATTGGTAATGTTTAAAAAACTCTAATCAAATTGCTGCTTTTAGGCAATTGTTAAAAACTTGAAATAAAGTTGGATTCATATTTTTCTGAATTAATAAAAAATATTTTATTTAAAAAGTGGACTTTCAAGAAAGTTTTTTATTTTAATTTAGCCCTCAAAAGAACCGAGATGGTTGAACGGTCGTTATCGCGGAAGCTTTTGCGTTACTTTTTCATTTGAATAATGTACTAGCGTTTTACGGTTTCTCTTCACGAGAGTTATAAATGCCAAATAGCCAGGCGTTGATGTTTCAGAAAACGGGTTCGATAAAGGATTCGAAAATTTTGCTTAGCTCATTCAAGACGGCTATTCTAAATCAAAATTTTTGAATTTCCCTTTAATTGGAAAACGAGAAGTCAAAGTAGGATTTTAAAATTGATGAATAGACCTAAGTTATAAAATTTTCAAACATAGTTACTAGAATTTAAAATGATTTGCCAAAAGGAAATTACAGACGAGACCCAACTGAAGCACAACTTTGAGTTTTATAGCACAAAATTTCAAATAAAATATTTTTATAGCAGTAAAATTGTTTGGAAAAAAATTTGTTTATTGATGATGTTTAAAAAAACTCTTATCAAATTGTTGCTTTTCAGACAATTATTAAAAACTTAAAATAAAGTTGGATTCACATTTTTCTGAATTAATAAAAAATATTTTATTTGAAAACTCTACTTTCAAAAAAGTTTTTAATTTTAATTTAGCCCGCAATAGAATTAAGATGGTTGAACGGTCGTTATCGCGGAAGCTTTCGCGTTGCTTTTTTCATTTGAATAATGTAGGAGCGTTTCACGGTTTCTCTTCAGGAGAGTTACAAATGCCAAATGGCCAGGCGTTGGTGTTTCAGGAAACGGGTTCGATAAGGACGTCCCGCGGTATCGGGTCTCGTAATTAATTGCGCTAGTTGTTAAGGTGAGAGTTCACCTGGATGTTTCGCATTTACAGAACCATAAAGCAAATTCCGTAAATAAATCTGAATACGCATGTGTTTATTTAAAGCAGCGAAAACAGATTGTTAAGTTTTCGTGACTCGGGAGCCTGTTAAGCTAGGTGTTCGGATTTGTAACGGTAGGCCATGTTAGCCTGGTGAACATGTGGCCAATCCTTAATAAATCCGCTTGTTAATTACTGGAACCGTGTATCTCAAGTTCACATGTTGGTACTTATGTTCTTCATGACATCCCTTGGTATACCCAAAAAAAAGCTCAACCGAACACGTTTTTCTGAGGCTATCGCGCTCGGACTCTAAGTGACCTATAAATTTACTTTAGATTATAAATTAACCAGTTAAGAGTGCCGCATCTGCACTCTTTTTCTTGTTTCTCGGCGTTTACGTCTTCTTCGCGGGGGTTTTAATTGCGAATAGCTCGGGTACGTGCCTGGAATAACACCCGGAAAAATTTACGTAACATCGAAACAGTTAAGTCGAAATTAGCTTCGTTATTTTTATCGACAATTAAATGTTGCATCAAATTTAACAAGCAATTCTACAATTATTGAGATTTATGTTCCTGCCATCCGTAAAAAAACTTTCACGTCCAATAACATTAGAAAAAATTAATGGGATGGAAACGATTTAGGATAAAGGCTATAAAACGATAATAAGTGGGAGTATGTGTGTCAATTTTGAACCGTAATTAATTTCACTAATATTGTATAATTTCTTGTGTTTCACTGTCAAATCTCAACTCCGGATTACCTTATGGGAACCGAATTTAATATAAAAACAGTTCGTGCGGAAAAATTGCACTCGTTATTACTATTTTAGGCGGGCAACAACTGTCAACAGTTCATTTTGCCTTATTTATTATCATTATAATCCTCAGAAAATTTATCCAATAAAACCCTCATTTACGTTATTTCAATCAAGAACCGCGGTTTCAACCGGATATATTACAGCGATTAGATCAATCTTATTTTTACATAAATTCCGCGAATACTCGCATTAATTAAGCAACGATTGCAAAAATTTTCATTAAATTTCAGCAAAGCTCTTCATAAAAAAATTATAATAGAAAGTTGTTACGTAAAATCTGGACATCATGTTGGGATTAGGTACTTATTATATCAACACTTAGGCAAGTTCAAATCCTGATTTCGCCCCTTTCCAAATTCAAGCACAATAGGGCTTTGCAGGTCATCGTCCCGGACCCTGCTTCAAGAAAAAACCTTGTAACATCTAAATTAATTTCAGCATTAACGAGCATTTAAATGATTTAAATAAACCCGCGATGAAAAGAAGTAAAGAGGATTTAATTAGTGAATCGCCGGCCATATATGTTGTTATACCATAATATGGTCCCGAATAGAAGACCCATCTAGCGTATGATACGCATTGAAATAATTCTATTGAGTTTGCCGCATTCCTTAATCTTCATTGGATTAGATCTCGCCACTCGAACCGCGTTGTTATTTTCGGTTCTAATAATGAACCAGGGCCGTACTCCGTAATTATTCTCACGCGTAATCACCATCTTAATATCGCTTCCCAGGAATTCTAAAAGTACCAGCAATATTTATCAGATTTTTTTAGTGACCTGCGGGTCTACGATTAACGCTACAAGAATCCTATCCCGTAATTCTCCTTATTGCCTACTTAGTTCAAAACTCAAACCCAATAGTTGAATGCCATAAAGAACACTTAATTGATTGAAAATATTGACTTAATAGAGTTTTTGATCCTCCAATGATTCAATCCATTATGTTATAAATAATCTATCAATGTAGAGTTTACAAAATAGCTCAATTACATGCGTGTTGTAAATTACGAAAATTTTTTCTAAATTGCAGGTGGGTTATCGTGATTTATTTGGAATAAGTCAAACCTTAATATTGGCTATAAATCAAATTACTGGCTTAAAACAATTTTCGAATATGATATCTTTGGAGTTTGAGGATGCTCTCGATCCGTTGTTGCCTCGAGATAAAAACGATTGTGTATAACTTGTCGATAAATAGATAATGCAGCCATATTTCACGTCTCCTATTGTACCAATGAAATATTGCTCATTGAAAAATTTTGTAATCATTTATTTGTCCCATTCAATTGAATCGATTAGTGGTTTACACAACTCAATATAGTTTAACAGACTCGCTCCTTTGTCTTAACGCAGTACGAAGAACAGTTAGATGCTATTTCGACAATATTTACAGTTTCTTTATTTCATAGTTTCTTCCGACAAAGCTTGCCAGTAGACGGCTATCTATGGAAAAGCTCCTTTCTAACACTGCTGCTTTAAATTCAAACTGCTTTCCAATGAATAAATTGATACAAATTTGGTCGTTAAATCCAATTTCTTCGGCGATTTAGCGTAAAAGCATTTTGATCATTCTTAAACGTTAGAATTAAATGAGGAGTTTTCAACCAATACGGCAAGTTATTGCAATCAGTTATTTTAATTTAAATAAAGGAATTTTTAGAGCTTTGATCAAATAAGCAATTGGGAATTAATTATGTAGTGCTGCTATCACTCTTAAAATTATAAAATTGTTCAACTACAGAAACAAATTGGAAATTTTAAAGAAGTTTTCAAAAAAATTTATTTAACCACAAATAATTTTTTTATAACTATAACAATAAAAATTGTAATTCTAACATTATTCAAAAATTTAATCGAAAAATTGCAACAACCGTTTTTCCACAACTTGCCTGACATGGTTTTAAAAATATTTAGCAAAACAATTTTAATTGAAAATTTTATTTGAAAAAGTTTACAACAAAATTTTTCTGAAAATTTTTTTCTTATAGCAGTACAACTTTTTTTACAAAGCGAAGAAAGTTTTTAGTGCTAAACTAGTAGTTCAATTTTATTTTTCCAAGTTTATGATATAAATAAATTTCCTTATTTTTATAACAATATGTCGAATCTCAGATCCTTTTAAATAAATTAGTAGGTAGTTAATATATATAATAGTAAGTATATAATATGTCAAGCTTTCTTCTGTTATAGAGAAATAATATTGTTATTAGGTGAAACAATAATTTAATCATAAAAATATTTTTTCGGTTTTCATAAAAAAATTATTTTAGGATTTCTATAATAGAAGTTGACTCGCAATTTTTTTAACATGAAACGGTCTTAGTACCTCTAAGTAAACTAGTAGCTTAATTAGCAAAATTTTTGCATTTTTTATGAAAGAAATATTTTTCATAACAAATCCCAGACTCCTTTTTTATTTATAAAGTAAGAAACCTGCTGAATATAACAAAATAATTTGATCACAATTTTTTTCAAGTTTCATTAAAGAACTAAGTTTCAGGATTTTTATGCCATTAGTTAAATCCCAGAGGTATTTTTTTATAACTAGAAAAGTTTCCAGACTTATTACTTGCATTCAGTAACGATACTTTGTTCCGTCGCTTTCGTTCAATTTGTAATAGTTTAGCTATGATGAGAATTTTTGCTTGCAGTAAATGATTTATAACAAATTATTAAGTACAATTAATTATAATTACAGTGTGGCAATTTATCCAAACTAAGCCCAAATGCACTAATTGAAAATTATAGGAGTAATTACAATTTGATATTTCTGTTATGAAAAATACGTAGTTTTAGGATAAATTGTAAATGTTATTATTATCACTGTTTTTAATTAAATTTGTAATTTTATTGCAATTCTAAAATTGTTAGCAAAAATTACGGACTCTTAGCAGATAATGTTTCAAAAATTTTTCGTGGTTAGTTTGAAAATTTTATAAAAATGGCGAGGCTCTTTGATTATAATTAAACTGAATTTGCTAATTTCGGTCAATAAATAATTAGCTTTAAAATTTTCAAAAAATGTGAATATTAAAAATTCATTTACATTTAAAACTTTAATTTCACCAACAGAATAAATTGTGCGAAAATACTTTTTCTCAAATAACAAGCGACAATATAGAGCTTTTATTACTGGAGTGAATTATTTTAAGGAAAATTCTTCTCAATTTTTTTAATCAAAATTAAACTTTAATTTTGTGTTTAATTTTCAGGTATTAAATAAAAATATCAATTTTTTAAATTTGCAGTAATCACGAAATAATTATTGTTAATGTTGTAAATGTGACATAACTGCATCATAGAATAGAATATAAAAAAAATTAAAATTGGAAATTTTTACAGAGAAAGACGAGACTTAGAGCTTTAGTTTGGTGATTTTTGAAGCCGGTTGACATTTTACCTTAATTGCTCAACATTTAATTAGTCAAGTTCAACCGTGCTCAAGTGAATTCTACGGTTTCACGACGCTCATTACTAGCAAGGAGCTTAATTGCGTTTTTCCTAAACCGTAATTATTTACATATAATTACAATAGTGCAGGAGGATTATGATAGAAATAACATAAATTACCTATAAAACAATACGTTTCAAGGGGGGATATGTCCCGCCTCCTTTTAATACATTGCCAACGTTTCACCAACCAGGTAGACCATGTTCACAGCTTATTCTACCCAGTTTCGCTGTAACGTAAAAGTGTTGAATTCAGAAATTGCGTCCTTAGGCAGTTTAAACACGGCCTAATGCTAATGGGTGAATCAATTAATTAAACGATGAAACTGAGAAAGGTCAATCGTAATGGTGTGCTTGGGAAAGCTCTGATTAAGATAAAATATGCAATAAGCATAAGGAGGCTTGCGCAAGGTTTCGCAAAAACTGTGAAGAAGGGCACCTCCAATTGTGATGAATTGATTAATTTTGGATGGTATTAATGTAAATATAATAAAACCCGTGGCGTAATCAGCACGAGAGCAATTTTTCTTCTCGTTGCTTGTTTGATTTATATGATTTTTGACACCTGCATGCCGTCGGCGAGCACAGGTACAAAAATCGTACGTCAGGAACGTGTCAAATGGTGTTTAACACGTATTGTTGCTTTTGGTTGTTTAATTTATGGACGAATGCGTGCTTGGGTTATTTGGATAGCGGAACGGCGGGACGGGTGAATTTCCTGCAGCCTGCCCTGTCCTGGTCTTGGCCGGTGGCGCTGCACCATCCAAGCTCTTGATATAAATATCAGCGAGCATCTTGAATGTAAAATAGGCAAGGAAATGGCACAGAGACGGGTCGCGAGACGGGAGGCCGAGCCTGGCGAGCCATACCGGAGCCGGTGATGCCTTAGCACATGCCTGATTGTCCTTCGAGTTGCCTGTCTTTGTTCCTCCCCCGCTTCAGAATCCAGATCCGTAACAGCGCATAACGCACTGCGCACACTAGGTCACTACACGCGCCCAGAGATGCCTTATGGTGGCCACCACACACTCCGGGTCTAAGGCCTATTCCACCAAACAAAACGCTAAAACCGAAACTGGATCAGGACCCCAATTTGGGAAGAAAACCAAAGGCCACGATTACTCGGCAATAAATTCTAAAATTCTTCTTACTAAGGAAAAGACGCAACTGCAAAGGATAGATGGACGAGAGGAAAATAAATTTAAAAATTCTAAGAAAAAATATCAAAATTATTCAGAAAAGAGAAAGGAGAAATTTCCCAAAATGCAGAGTAAAGTAGAAACTTAAGTACACAAAATCGTCGACAATGTGAAATGTGAAATATAGGAAGAAAAATTAACAATTTTCCAAAAAAAATCAAAAATAGGGCCAAACAAAGACGTTTAAATTAGAAGTTTGCAAATCATGATCATTTCACTTGCTTAATTTTGCATGAGCGTCACGTAAATCTTTAAAATGTAAAATAACTCTTCAAATGAACGAGTAAAAATATTGTGAGCATGGTTGACAACTTTTGTGAGTAATTAGAGATATTTTTTCAAGAATATGCAATAATTTTAGAACCAATAAAAACTTAGTTGGTAAAAAGAAATGTTTTATGCCTTAAAAAAAATTTTGTTTACAACTACAATTAATTTTTCCTAATTATCTTAAAAAGAATTTAACAATATTTTTATTTTACACGTTATTTAAAAAATTTACTTGAAGAAATCTTTTTTATTGTTATCAATACTTTCTCAAATCTATCTAATTGCTTTTTGGACCTGGTCATATCCCACGCAATTAGTCTTCTTCAAACTTTACAACCTTAATTACGTTTATTAGGGCCTTCATGCGATTAAGGAGGCGTGCGTTCTCTCTTTAATGACCAAAATCACAACTATTTAGCAAAAAACAACTAAAAACATTTCAGTTTCAAGAAACTCCAATTTCTTGTTTGGATAAAGGAAGTGCAACTTTATATTCTTAAGTTAAAAGGAATAATAGTTGAAGTAAAATTAATTTTAAATATTTAAAAATAAACTTTTGTTTTTAAAATTTCTTTAAACCCTCTAAATAGTAGAAAGTTAACCAAATATTCTAATAAAAGTATTTTTATTTTTTATTTTTTTTATTACAATTAATTGTGTTTAGTTTATTTAATTTAAAATTTTTAGAACCAATAAGTTTGGAATTAAATATAAAAATTTGACTTTCATTAACTCAAAATGCTATTAAATAAAAAATTAAAATAATCATTGATAGTTGTAATCGTAAAAATTGAAAATTTTGATAACGGCCTTGGACAGCATGCACTACATCTGGTTATATTGTTTCCTTGTTAGGTACAAGCATTGTCAATCAATTTCAAGTCGATATTGACGTGTTGCTATACCTTAATCGTCTAGTATTAATGCTCTAGCCTTTAATTAACTTCGAATAAGAGCAATAATTACGACTTTTTCCTATCACCACTGAATTAGTTTGCATAATCCCTTCCAATCCAAGATCTAATTAGGCAATCTGTAACTTTGATCGATAGCTTCATGGAGGCTTTCTTACGTCAGCATTGCAGGAGGGTCGGTCTTAATTACATCAGAAATTTTATCCCCTTTGACAAATATTTTGCGACTTAAATCCTTTTGGATAAAAGCGAATGTGATTCTTTGAAGCGCTGAAAGTCTGAATAGTATTAAATTTATTAGCTTGTATATTTGTTTGAGTGTGACACTGGATGATTTATTGAAACCAATTTATCGTATTTCTGGATTTGCATACGATTACAATACGGTGTTAAAATCGAAACGGTTTCGCGGTGAGCTTTTTGATACCTTGCAGGAAGATGTGAAAAAAATTGAATTTATTAAGGAATTATTAAAATTCTCTTTGATTTCCCGTGATTCGAATAATTCCAAAGTGCTTCACAACTTTCTCTCCCACACTAATGCGTTTATCGTAAAGCTCAGCCGCTATTACAAAAATTGATATATACCGATCAACTCAGCATGGTGTGGTAATAGATGCCAGTTACATCGGTTTTGTCTAGCTGAACCATTTCTCATCCGCAAAAATGCCATGAAGCGGCACCACAATCAGGTTAAAAATGGCGCCATCAATTTTTATCGTGGGAGAAATTTACGCTCACAGTTGAGAAACTAGGAGGGCCGCAGAATTTGGACCAAAATGCAAATTCCTAATAATTACCAAATAAAATGTTTACTATTGAACAAAACTTTCTAATAATAAAATGACGATTTTGTTTAGGAACGTGGAAGTTTAAAACGGCTCCACCCTGTAAAGTAGTTGTGGGGTTACGCGACCGCGGAAATGCCCTGTGAAAGGTCAGTGTTTGCGCAAGTCGTTGATTTGTTTTAATGAAACCTCGCTGTCTTAAATCCTGGCAAATTTATTATCATCGATGACACATTAATGAAAGAACCTCTTTTAAGCCTTTGTTTGCTGCGAATTCTTATTGATTATTATCGTATATCTGTTTAATTGAGTATAGTCTCTGGTTGTGGCAATAACTCACGCTTTTCTGAAAACTGCTGGCATTTTAATTTAAATTCCCTACTTAAAAGCTGTATCTACTAATAAATTTACCATTGACTAACGGTAGTGCCTTTTACTTATATGCATCTCTTACGTATATGGTACTAGGAATTCCTGAGTACCTCCATAATTCCCTCTGGACTTGAAAAAACTGTTTAAAATTTTATTGCACCAAAGTAGCTCAGGCAGTAGTGAAACAGTATCATAAAAACTACACGATAATACAATTATTTAACATTTTAGAATTTACACACGCTGGAAATAAAAAAAGCACTAACGATTTTATTTCGCCTCGTCAATAATTCTTTTATTGTTAACTGATGCGTAAGTTTTTTCTTGTAAGTTTTATTTTATCGTTGTGTTTTATGGTTATTATCAGGATCATTTAATATTTAATACGTTACGCCACTAAAATGCTCTAGTCTATCAATAAACATATCTGGACATTTATCCGGGGAAAAAGTTGTCGTCATTCACTTGAATTCAAAATCAAATTTTCTTGAACGACCATTGCTATGCTTTCAGCGATTGGTTGTTAAAATTTCAAACCTTGCAAACTGCAAATTCTTACATTATTAAAATCGTCAAAATAAAAATTGAACAAACAAATTGACAAGTTTGACAATTCTTACTTTTTAGATTTGACGCTCTACTACACAAAACTATTTTTATTTTGAGGAATCTTGAACGAAAGAAAACGGTTCCAAAAAATTCCACAATAAAATCGCTAATTGATAAAGTTTTATCATTATACATAAATTGCTTTCTATAACTCGACTTTGACATTTCTTTGATACAGAAATTAATTTAATTATTTCAGGAGCTGAAGCCAAATTTTGACAACGATGTTCTTCAACTATCTATTTCTTGAAATATATTTAAAAATAAAATTCACACTTTTATAGATGTATATTAGTTGTAATAGTTAGAAGAAGAAAGTCGGTTACTACCTCCTACTCTACTAGTTTTAACAAATTCCATCAGAAATTAATTACATTAAAGCAGAATAACTAAAAATAATCCACCATTTACAGTTTTTAGTTGTTATCAAAGTCTCTTTTCCGAATAAACTGATAATTAGAAATAAAAGACAGAAAGTAGAAAATTATTCAATTATTTAGAATTTGTGAGTTTTTTCGATTTATCGATCTTGATCATTTTTGCAGTTTCCAGTTTTTGCTTGTATTGAAAATTAGATATTAAAAATTACTTTACAGTTTTTGCCGATATTATTAAAAATTTCAAAGTTGAGCAGAAAAATTTAACGTATAAAATGTAATGATTGTTGGTCTAACTTTTTTTAGATGGTCACTAAAATTAAAATTTAACAGAAATTTATTTTTAGTCAAAACTCAAAATTGTTGCTCAATCTTCTTCCTGAAATTTGATTTTTTTTAAATTTATTACTAAAAGTCAAGAAGCTGAAAATAATTTTTGATATGTCTTAAAATAAATAAAATAATAATAATTAGTAACAAAATCGTAAAATTATATTGTGACCGCATTTTAGGTTTGTGCTAAAGCTACATCAATATTGTTAAAAGTTAATTCTGTCTCTTTACTTTATTTTTAGGTTTTTCGACTCCAAATTTTATTTTAAAAATAGTTTCAGAGCATCCGAGTATTAAAAATTTTACATCCAAAAGGAATTGTAATTTTGAAATTGAATTTTTTTTTAATATTTAGCTTTGCTCACGTATCCAAAATATGCAGTTACACTATTTGAGGATTTCCGGAAACGCTTTAAAACGGCTTTAAGGCATCCTACTGCAAACACTAATTAAGTTTTTATCGCATCAGCAATAATGTTGCGATTCCTCCTATAAATATCAACAATTACAATGAATTATGCAATAGAGCGCTTATAATAAAATCAGAAAAAATAAATCAACAAGATTTATCGCATTTATAACTTAAGTAAATGCGGTAAATACCACATATGATATATCGTTAATAAAATGAGTTGTAAAATGAATTAAATTAAGATTGAACTTTATATTAAAGAAGAGTCACATCTAGACTCAAATCGGTTCAAATATTTGCGATCAATGGGTGGTCTAAATTAAATATGATTTCAATATAAGTATTTGACAATGTCCAAGTCCTTTCAAAGACCTTGTAAACTCTGATTAATAATAGGCAACGTTTCGAACTTGCCGACTATTGAACAATGGATAGTTTTAAGAAAATGTTCGGATGTCAAAAGCTCATTGACAAATCGATATTGCAACATCGCTCTAAGAATATCAGGAAATTCAATCAACTGGTACTAGCGATAAATCAAAGACATTTAATTAACCGCGATAACTTATTTATGCAAATTTATTAATTAGAGTAACATTATCAACCGTGGAGGAATTAACCGAATTTTGATGGCATGTACCTTACTGCATTATGAAGCATGACTGGTTAAAGATTGAATTGTTGCCGTCCGCGCATTCCATTATCAGATTAGAACATTCATCATTATTGTTCGTATATTTTTGTTCGATGTTGTTTTAATTGTGATTGGCGATATTTAAATTATTAACGGATAGCGGGGCACCTACATTTTATTGCAGATATTATTTAGTTTTACCGGACTCCATGCCAGTAGCTCGACCATAAAATTTAGCTGCCACCACATAAACATGTAAATTCATAATTTAACAGGCTACTCCCAACAAATAATTTTATTATTAGCGTTTTTGACTTTTGCTAAATCTCAGTTTTCCCCCAAAAAAGAGGGTTCGATTGTTAATTAAACTTGTGCTTTATTAATTAAAAGCAACCAATAAATAAAGTGGGGCAGTAAATTGGTTTCCGGGCCGACCGATTTGGGAATTGTTTAGACCCGGCCACCCTCCCCCTATTAAAAACGCAATTCCGAAAGGGTAGTCCCAATCTTATAAATTATATCGTACCTGAATGGTGTATTTATTAAGCATCTAATAATTATAGTGCGAACTTATCTCCGACATCTTTCAAATTACTATTTTGTAATTACCTGGTCATTTCGTTGTTTTTCCCGGTATTATGGTGTTTACTTGCGCGATAATTGCCCGGTGATTTTTCTATCGGCGAGGAATCGAAATTATAACCGAATCCATAATCAATTATTATTATTACAATCACGGAAATCGTCGAAAAAGTGGAAAATCGTTAAAATTCTTCGGGTTCGTGCCTTACCGTCGCATTGGTCTCTCCGCGAAAGCTCAACTTTTCTCATTGTTTACACCAAAATTTCGATTAGTTAGCAATTATTGAATGTCCTGGTGTTTTTTGGGGAAAAAATCGGCAATTTTGGGGGTTTTAGCGGTTAATTATGTGAGGGTCGCAAATTCGTGTTAGCAAGTTGTTAGAAGTGACAGTTTAGTAATTTAATTGGATTTACCTTGTAAACATGATTGTTTGTTAACGAAACTGTCGTATCGTATAAGTTACACATTTACAACACACACATCGTAATCTTGAAAACGGCGCGAATAATAAAACACGTGAGTCGCTTCAGCACTGCGATACGTTCGCGTAGTTGGAGTACCGAGAGTTTGAGTGGTACCTACCAGTGGAACCCCGAGAACTAGCGTTCCAGCGCCCTTCCAAGTCGCGGACCCCTTCTATCCGAGATAGATATGATGATGGTACGATGGTACCGGATTTTCGTGTGCTATATGCGAGATCTGTCATTTTCTTCGCTCGATTAAAGCGCTCCGCTCATGCAGCATTTACGTAAATGACTCACGCATCAACACCAAATCCTGCTAGTTTGGAATCTCGCAGCAAAAAATTTAAGAATTAATCATTGTAACAGACATTCGATTTGCAAACACCAAAATTAACCGGCGAAAACTCGGGAAAATTTCAGGAAATTTCCTGCTAACAAGCGCGCTTTGTTGAACAAAACGCTTCGCCCTCTCAATAAAGGTGCTGGTTAAAATATGTAAATTTCCTAATTAAACAGATAGAAAAGGGAGAGTGCAGCACAATGTAGCATGCATATCAGTTCTGAAGCAGAAATTTATAGCTTTATTTATAGCTATATTATGTTTGGGTGCTACAGTAACTAACTTGTCGTTACGACCATGTATGACATTAATTTAACACGTTGTATAAATTGAAATATTGGCACAATAAAAAGAAAAGCCTTAAACCAACTAATTGAAGTTTGTCTTCGCGGACAATACTAAAGCTCGCTTGGTGATTACCTACAAACAAATCAGCTTCATTAAATTATTTCCGTATTAAATTCATTTTGATTGATGTTACGAATATATTAAAAATTACGTCAGAAAGTTGAAAAAACCGTTTGCTGTCATGTGTCTGGTAACGTGAAATGTACTTGTCACTTTGAAAATAAAACTGTACTTAACGCTCTATCAGAATGAAATTAGAAAATGATACCGGCATCTTTAAAAATTATTAGCACAATTAATATACATGAAAGCTAATTTTAACACCGCACTCAGCTATTTCTAGAACAGCCACGATGAAAGACCAATTATTTATAATTAAGTGGGGTAATGGTACTTGCGCCAAAAAAATCGCAATGGGGCAAGCAACACATGCAAAATCTGTCGTTTCCTGCCTGTTGATTCAAGTTCTAATAAAATAAAAATTAGAATTGTCAACATTTATTTCATTGCCGTTTCTGTGGTAAACTTTTGAGTTTAGATTTAAATTGAAAACTTTATGTGGATGTTTCAAAATATTTAAAAAATTCTTTCATAATTACTAACAAATTGTTCTTATTCGAATCGCCGCATGATATTAAATTTTACACATTTAATGAAACAATCAAATAATTTTCAACACTTAACTAAACAAAAGTTCTTTTCGATGCAAGCTTCCGCAAAGTGCCCATTCATTGGATCTTATTGAGTATTCAACATCGAAATACTTTTTATTGCAATCTACAATAATAAATCTTCAAGAGACTTTAATTTATGTAGAATAACCTCTATAGAAAACGGTAAAAGCTCACATGTTAACAAATAGATAGTCAAATTCTTAACGTCACCTGTTCGAGGTACAACATTAAATTATTGTTTCTTCCTTTTAACTCGATTTTGCAATTAGTAACAAAACTGACTCTAAATAGATTCACTTAATCACGTAGAATTAAAAATTGATTAAGAAAATATTTAGTCTCCAAGCTTGACATATTTTTCTAGATAAATTGCAAGGTATTGAAAGTAATAATTGGGAGTTTTGTTTTAGTTTAAATGATTTAACAAAATGCGATGCCATAAGAATTTTAGTTTTGTGTAACTGATGATGGTATTGTAAAGTTTCACATGTTTCTAGGGGCCGAATTTAAGTGTCAATAATTCGACTGAATTAAATTTCCACGCCTAGTTTAATCCTAGATAACTGCGTATCTTATTGGAGCAAAAAGATTTTAACGTTTTGACGTTTTATGGTAAGATATAAATAACAGCCATCTGCAGAGGTCTAGAGAATAAAATACGAGGTTTATAGAACGCCGCTACTATTAACTCTATAGTTGTAAAATTATCAATTTTAATTCAGATTGAAATTGTGCAAAATTAGCAGTGAACTTGCGGGTTATTCTACAATAATTATGTTTATAGTCGCCAACCTCCGCTGCTGGTTTCCAGCTTGATCAAGTAACGCCTTGCAGTAATAGTTGATAGTTACTAATGCAATTTTGGAAGGGACAATTTTATTGTGTCAAGAAATACTTAAATAGTTGAGTGACGAATACAAATCGACTGGCTTTTCTAAGAACCGGCTGTAACATTTGAACCTCAGATATCATCTGATATCTAGCCGAATAAAAGGCTCGAGCTAAAAGTGAAAAGGCTTTGTGATCCGTGGTTTGGGTGTGCTCCATTTAGGTCATACGGAGCAAGTAAAGTCCGCGGACAATGACCAAGCGCTGTAATAACAGGTTTCGTCTAGTGCGGGTGGATGGAGCTTGGACCATGTTGAAATGCGGTTACAGCGTCCGAGATATTACGCTCATCCCTCCGCCTACACCGCTCTCCTCCTTCTCCGCCATCTCCTCCAACAAATCTTGGGCCTTTCCACTGAAGCAAACTAGAGCACTGTCACCTGAAAGCGAGTTTCAGTTTATTCTAGCTTTTCTCTGAAACAACTCAAGTAGTCCAATTATTATTATTAGAAGAAATTCTTCTTATTTGCCACGCGGTGAGATTTGATAATTTTGGCAAAAATAGCTTTAGGTCAATTTTTAATTGTTATTTAGACTAATAAAAAAATCAGTAGGGATACTAGGAACGCTTGCAATAATAGGTAGCTCGCCAACAATGTTTAATGAGAAATAAAAAAATTGCCTTGATGTTAATGGTATCCTTATCTTCCAAATTTACTTGAATTTAAAACTAATTTCCTAAATTTAATGAAACAACTATTCTCCTTAAAAATAGTTTTTATATTTACAAGATTTATGTAGAAGAAACTCATCTAAAGCTTCTGCATGCCTGAACACACACACGTATTGCGTGTGGCCTGTATTGGTTTGATTGCAGTTTATTATTATTAACGTTACTTAGTTGGTCCGAGTCTTCGATAAAATTCTTTTGTTGAGATTATTACTTAACAAGAACTTATTTGCGTTTTAAAAATTTTAAGTAATTTTGAGAAAGAGCATTAAATATATTTAGTAAAATTTTAGAAAGTCCGGTCTGCAAAACCCAACTAATTTTTATGAGCTTATTTCATAACTTCATAAGATGTATAAGATGCAAATGTCTTTTACGATAAATGATTTTAAATTAAAAACTCTAAAATCAATAATTGTTAGTTACAGTTAGTGAAGCTGCTAATAAATCGAGTTAAAGAGCGCATATTTACTTTAAATATCAAAAATAATATATTCCAATCATTGATTTTCTTCTAATCATATTTTTCAATTTTAACTTATTAGTCTAAAAGATATGGAATACGTTGCAACTAGTTTAAAAGATTAACTACCAATTTTTATCTATTTTAAAGGAATTAAATTGTTATAAGAAAAATTGACAAATTGGTGTCGTATATTCTTCATTTTTGTGTGTTATTTATCCTCTTTTACTGTTTTCAATTTTACATCTTTTTTTTACAAATATTTGCTTCTTTTGCATTTCTCATTAATTTTATATAGTCTAGGCCTCCACTTTTTTTAACTTTCCTTTCTTTGATTTGATTCCTAAGTTTTTATACAACCATTGTTTCTAGTATATCAGAATATTTACAAAGTTTAAATTTGCTTTGAAAAGCTGAAATATTTTTCTATAATTAATATTACGTTCTTTTCTATTATGTTGCTTCTGCTCCAACTTAGTGTTCAAGTTCGTTCAACAATAGTTAACTGTATTATAGTACACATATGTTAAGTTAGCATTTTTGAAGTATTTGACAAATGGATTTGTTTTTCACATGTCATCTTTTGGCCATTTGTTATCAATTATTTCATATAATTAACCAAAGTTGACAAGTAGTTAAATAATTGTAACCTTCTGGAAAACTGAATTTTATTACTTACATTTTTGTGTCTATTTAGTATTCAAAATAATTGTAGCAACCTAAAACATTGGACGCTAATTTTAAAAAAGAATACGTTTGAAAGTCGGAAAATTAGGCGCTAAAATAAAGTTCATTGACAATACTGTTAAAGAAGTGCAAATGGCGGAGGCGCCGGGCGAATTAGAACCATCTTCACGGTTTTGACACGTTTTAAAATAGTGAGAATTTCAAATTGTTGGCTACTGATCCCTTTTTTGGTGCTTTTTAATTATAAATTATACTTTTTGGTAATGACTTGAAAGTAAAATTTATTTTTAATCAAGATATTGCAACAATCAAATTTAAAAAGAAAATAATGTCACACCTAGAATTAAATGCTAAAAATTGAATTATAAGAATTGCAATATAATTACTTGTCTGTACACATTAAGCACTAAAATAAAGTTCATTGACAATAATGTTGAAACTGCGCAAATGGCGGAGGCGCCGGGTGAATTGAAACTATTTTCATAGGTTTGATAATTTTTAAAATAGTTTCTAACTTTGTTTTACCAATTTTTTTTGCGCTTTTTTACATAAGATGTAGCTTTTTATTTATTGAAATGTTCAACATTTAGTTATTTACTTATACCAATAACTTTTCTATTTTCTACAATAGTTTCGGACAAAAATCTAAAATTTCTTTCCTTAAACTCAATATTGCCAATCCAAATATTTTTATTGCTAATTAACATTAACTATAAGTGTAATCATTATATTTGCTGATTCAAGCCGTAGAACCTATGTTTATATATTAATAATTTTAGTCTACAGTTTTCAACAAAATGTTTTTAAGCATTTTTAAAAATGTTTTAGGGTCTTAAAGAATTTTTTAAGACATGTAATTATAGTCTACAAAATTTGTCTGAGTAGCCTATAGCTACAACTCAGATTAAACATTGACTACCCACTAATTGATTAATCAATGGTTTAAGTTTTACTAAACTGATAATTGATGATCAATCATTTCTTAACATGACGTTTTACAATATCGGCAATAATAACTCAAGCACATAATTGATGGGTAATTAGTACTTTTAAGATTCTGGTAACTTTTAGTGGATAATTATTATCTTTCATGCATTCGCGTATTAAACATTTATTATGAGCTGAAAATTGTAAACTCTTTATTCATGAACGACGTTGATAAAAGTAAATAAATTAGTAAATCAGGTATTTTAATTAAGAGTAAGCAATATAGGAGAATGTTTTCGATATAATGAATAAAATAAACATTTCTATCAAAGAATAAAATTAATTATCATTTGAATTGCCGCGCTAGCTGGGTTTTATACCGGTATTGCAGAATCCGCTATAAATTGACAGTGTCGGTCATTGCATTGTCAAAATTTAGGAGATTGCAGTTGCATTCAACATGGAGATTTTGATTACAACTAATTAGAAAATTGCAAATAAGTCGCAATCAAAGATGAGATGTGGATTTTTTAGTAACTTGTCGTTGTAATAAATGAAAATGTCTTCCAAGAGGTGAGTGCTGCACCTTATGTAAGGCAACAACAATTTTGTATCATTGACAAAACTTGGAAGGAAGTTAACCTATTTTTATTATTTTTGAGATTATTATTTCGAGACGTGTTGCTAGCCTTAACTAGTTAATTAGTTTCAAATAAAATCTTTGAATTTAGTCCGGCTATTTTCGATTTTATAAATATTTACTAATGCAATTCGAGTCAGAGACCGAATCAAATCATTTATACTTTCTAATCTTTCCAATGTTCCTTTACAGCGAATTAAAAAAACTGTCGGAGGAGAGCTTGACCCGCCAACCTGAAGAAGTGTTTGATATAATATGCAAGCTGGGGGAAGGATCTTATGGGAGTGTTTACAAGGCTCTCCACAAGGAGTCTGGCCAAGTATTAGCAATCAAACAAGTACCTGTTGATACAGATCTTCAAGAGATCATCAAAGAAATCTCAATCATGCAACAATGCGACAGTCCCTATGTTGTCAAATATTATGGAAGTTATTTCAAAAACACAGACCTTTGGATTGTTATGGAATACTGTGGAGCTGGATCCGTTTCAGACATCATGAGACTACGCAAAAAGACTTTAACCGAAGATGAAATTGCCACAATACTATCAGACACCCTCAAAGGATTGGAATATTTGCATTTACGCCGTAAAATCCACAGGGATATCAAAGCTGGAAACATCTTGCTCAATTCAGAGGGGCACGCGAAACTCGCCGATTTTGGCGTTGCTGGACAACTGACGGACACCATGGCCAAGAGAAATACTGTGATTGGTAACGGCATTAACCTCACTTTTTGCAAAATTTTCGCGATTTTCACGTTAACAGCGGCTGACTGGATTTACATCAACAAACAAAAGGAAGTGTTATTGTTTTTTACTCATAGCCACCCTTGTTTGCATTGAAAAGAAAACAAGCAATTCCAAAAATGTACGCTGAGAATGTTTAATAATAGAAGAAATACACAATTTAGTTTCATTCTTCTTCATTTGTGAATATGGTCTGTGTTTTCTATTAGAAACTGTAGTTTCTGTTCTTAAAATTTTATTAGGAAGAGTAACCCAGGTTAGGCCAATTTTTATTAAGGGTAGAAACTCGAATCTGTGGGTTTATATTAATACTGATTTTTAGTTTAGTGAATTTTGAAGCTGGTGCGTTGCAGGAACGCCGTTCTGGATGGCCCCAGAAGTTATCCAGGAAATTGGCTACGATTGCGTGGCTGACATCTGGAGCTTGGGCATAACAGCCCTTGAAATGGCTGAAGGTAAGCCACCTTATGGCGATATTCACCCAATGCGAGCAATATTTATGATTCCTACAAAACCCCCACCCTCATTTCGGGAACCTGACAAGTGGTCCGCTGAATTTATAGACTTTGTTAGTGTTTGCCTTGTTAAAAATCCTGAAGAACGTGCCACAGCGACTGATCTATTGAACCACGTATTTATAGGTAAATAGCAAAAAATTAAGTAACCAAAAATTAGCGCTATTATTATTAGGTAATGCCAAAGTCCCTAGTATTCTGAATCAAATGATCCAAGATGCGCATGAAATTAGAGAAAACCAAAGTTATAGAAATATATCGACCACCCCTAATATCGTAGGAGTCAAACAAAACATCACTGAAGAATCAGTAAGTGTTTTCTAAAAATCGCTACTCGAATCACTTGAAATTTTCAGGATGATGAAGTAGCTTTAGGAAATCAGACAATGTTGCAGTGCACAGATGATGGGACTTTAGTACCTGGAAAAGGAGGTACGCTTCTTCCAATGTCACAAAGTGGTACTTTAATAGAGCTTGGCACAATGGTTATCAACAGCGACATCGACGAACAAACAATGAAAAGTGAGTCAACAACAGAAATTAAATAATAACTAAATAATTTCACTATTTAGGACATGACACCGGTTCTGGTCAAGACGTTAAGAAGTACAGACCTCTTTTCCTTGAACATTTCGACAAAAAGGAAGCAGAAGTAAAGGTATTGGTAATTGTTAAATAATTTTGTTATTACTGGCGAGTTATTTAGGGTAATGGAGTTACTACACCAACAACTCTTGATGGTCCTGAAATGTTAAAACAAGACGATCAACGTTTCCAAAGTCACTTCCATGTACAGATAAACCAAGTTCCGCCCCAACAACCGCCTCCACCTCAGGAACAGAAACCACAATTTCATCGTCCTTTTTCGGATGGCGATTTTGAATTCGTAATTAAATTTTCTTTTTATTTAATAATCTAAATGTTTTGTTTCTAGTTGAAATTTTTGAGTTTTGCGGAATTGTGCGAAAGGATGAAAAACTTAGATTTAGATATGGAGAGAGAGATAGACGAACTACGGAGGAGGTATCAAGTGAAACGACAACCGATTCTCGACGCCATGGACACGAAACGTAAACGACAACAGAATTTCTGAGTATTCGGGTTTTTTCGTTGCAATGAAGAAGGTGCTCAAAAAGTTTTTGTTTTATTAAACACTTGCCATTTGTTTTGTCCTTGTTAGTATTGAGTTTCTAAACACTTTTTGAGCCAGGTATTAAGTCACAGAATGAAAGTGTTCCTAATTGTTGTACTTAATCGGTTCCATACCATTAGTGTTTGTGTTTACACGCACTTTTTATTGTACAAACAAACTTTTATTCAACTGTAGTCTAAAACGTCTTGTTTGCCATACGAAGTGCCCCGATTTTAAGGACAAATTTTAATTATATATTTCATATTTCCTAACTTTTAGTTAACTATTTATTAATTTTTTCATGACGCATTTGCCTTCACAACATTTGGGCTTTTATTCGTGTTTTTATTTTTCATTTTGTACAGTCTTTTTTTCATCATGTATCTCTAGATCATAACTCTTGTACGATAAGTACGCTTGCTGTGCCTTTAGTAGAATACTTATACTTAAGTACGAGTGTAATCATATTTTTTGATTCAAATAAAATTCATAACTAACCAAACAAGTTGCAAGTTGTATCAGAACTGGTCGCATAGCTTGCTGAAAAATTAATGTTTTGTTGCGCCAATTTGCACGTTACCCTAGAATCCTTATCACAAGACATCCTGGAGAGACATTTCAACAACTTCAAGGCGATTAAGTAAAGTTCCAAAATTTCAAAACATTTAATTTTTATATAAAATATCATATAATAAAGTATGTTGCTTTATACATTTATACATCATTTAGTTGTGCTAATTTTTAAATTAATTGAAGACCGTTTTTACGGCCCCTCCAACTTTTCAACATTTTGTTGAATCTTTCACTTTTGGAATTATAGACAGCAAAAGCATATTTCCGCAATTTTAGTTCAGTTAGATAATTATGAGCAGAAGTTTTTTCTTCATGAATAACTGATGTTCTATTGTTTAAATACAACACAAACATATTACAAAGTTAGCTCTTACTATTTCTTCATCAAATTTGAAGACTGTGGAGGTGGTGAATTCACACCTTCACTTCTCAAATCTCAAAACTACAACGCTGTTATTTAACTGCACGAGTTGGAGCATTTTAAGGCTTCAATAAAGCAGAGACAATATTTCTAATATATATTTACAATAAATTCTAATACAGTTAACTTCACGATAAAACCAATACACTGCCAATCTCAAAATGTAAAACGAAAAAGTACAAGTTCTCTAATAGCATTATTTGCTGCATTTTATAATTACAATTTTGTACTTTAAATTTTCATTATACAACATGCCTGCTTGTTTAAGATGAGTATTGAGTTGTTCCATTGTGGCATTAAGTTTTTTTTAATCAAGTGGATAGAGGTAGTTAAAGTTAGTCACAATAATAAAATGTTTTGTTAGCAATATCTGAATGATGAATTTATGAAAAACTTTGCACCAATTACCTTTATTCACTTGAAAAAGTATTAAAGTAGTAACAATTTCGTGTCCCAATCTTATCTTACACTTACTCAGATTACAAATGTATTCAGATTTGTATAAAAGCACCCTGTGGACAATGAATTAATTGATCACTTCCCAACTTTGACATTTATTTTAATAACACTTGAGGTTTGGTTTTTTAACATGCAATCGATTTCGGGCCAATTTCAAGAATTAGAAATACTTATTGATCACATATTTACAATCACAATTTATTTATCTTTTAAAAAATCGCCATACAATATTTTGGACAACTGTCATAACTGAATGAATGAATGGAAGGTTGTAGTTTTGAATTGCGAATATTTATATATAAAATACATTACGTAATGGTCAATAAGTGTTGATAAACTTGATAATTGCCTCGATCAACATGAAAACACTAAATAGGCCTAAAAACACTTAGTCTACATTGTAAATATAGTGTGAAAGGCACTGATATATGTTAGTGTAAAGTAGTGTTTAGAAACTATTATGAAACTAAGTTTAAAAGTAACAACTGTCAAAATATAGATATATATACACGTCACCAACTAAGGCACAAAATGGATGGATTAGTTTAGCATGAGCATCTTGTATCAAGTTAATATGTAAAATATTAATGATAAATTGCGACAAGTCTATTCCTCGAGAGGAGTAGGGGTGCAATATAACACGACCAACAAAATGATTAATTAGGTATACAATAAGTATATCTATTAACCGTTTACAAACACAGTTTTGAAGTATAGTTTTAACGTCCAACATTTCGAAATATTATCACAAAGTTAGATTTGGAACAAGGGAGTTACAAAAAGTTACGATATAAACTACAAATGTTAAATAATTATTCTAAAACACAACAATAAATAAATAGTACAATTTTGATCAGTACTCAAATTGCTTTAAAACATCAAAAATTACTTTAAAACTATCTTAAATAAACTAAAAATAACTTAAAAGTACAATACAAACTATAAAATATGTATGAAAAACATACCCAACAGGAAATCAATGATTTGTCAGAATTACAAATGCGACATGATAACTTTAGGTTTAAAATTAAAGTATGTGAATATTGCCATTAGAAGCGTATTGAAATGGTATATTGCAAAAATCAGCCGTAATTGTGGCTATCATCGTTAAGTCTGCCTTAGGATTAAGTCAGTAAATAATTACAAAAGACTTCGCTATTCCAAATCTCCAACTGAAAGGCACTTAATTACAACCAAATGAGCACGTTATCAGGCTTTGTTGTTGGTGTGTTTATTAACGATGTAACATCGTCGTCTAAAATGACAGTTGGGAACTCCTCCCCCAGTTGCAGCGAAGGCACTAAATCCTCTGTACCGTCAATGATATTATCACTTAATGACGATATGTCAGGAGTGTCCATGGTGTGACTCTCACTGCCTACTTCCATATTGTCGTCCATATTAGCTAAAAAGTCTTCTGGTGTGTGAGGCATCGAATACGTGGTACCCAAACCTGGATACGAGTCAATTGGGAGTTTTAAAAGCTTTGGGTGATTGTTTTAGTTACCAAGGCCGCTGTCTGCTGATTCTTGTCGCGAGTGGTCATTTAAGCTGGTTAGAAATGGATCCATAGGCAAATCAGTGGTGCTACCCCTCATCATTAATTCTTGCATTCTGATTTCTTGTTGTCTCAATTTCAGTCGATCCCGTTCGTACTGCAATAGTTGTAGTCGAACCTGCTGTTGTTTAGCTGGTGATGATTGCGCTAAAGAGCCACTATGCCACGCTTGTCCAACGGTTCCACTACCGGCTGGATTCCGTTGTAAATGTGTAGCTGCAAACAAAATCAACCCTCAATTATCAAATCTACACTATTTTCGACTTAACTTACGAATTCGAGGGTCAAACCACGAAGTAGTACGTGTTTGATGATTAATGAAATATATTTCTCCTTCAGGAGTTTGTGCCTGCTCCCATCCTTCAGGCAAAGGGCCTAAATCTACATCTGCATTCACTTTGGCAGCTACAGAAAATTTTCGTAAATAGATTATTGAAGGACAGTCAGGGACATTACAACCAGAGGGGTCGAAGCGGCGCAGACCCAGTTCAAAATTTCAACAAAAGCAAACAACGAAGCCTAGAACTGCCACTACGGTACGTTACATAAAAAGCGAGATACAGTGCCGGATTATCGGCAACACTCGAAAAAAACTGCAATTACTCTGGAAAAAAACAAACTCGGGCCAATTTTCTTGTATGTTTGTATTAATTGTCTTCGAAGTCGTCAGGGGGGCTTAATCCGGCACTGCCTAGAACATGCAAACTTGATTGGGTGTAAAGCTTAACTTGAGACTTTGAACTGTATCTAACATCATCAAATAGTACCAATTTATCAAACACAAATTTCGGGCTCGCTGGATGATTAATGAGTGATGAAACATTTACTTACTGGTGGAGGAATTAGGTGCCTGGGCTTGCGAGACTTGATGTGACGATATGAGCTGTTCTGCGCTTTGGTGCTGTTGGGCTGCAGCCTGGGCTGCTAAAGACTTTCGGGGGTCCTCCCATGTTGTCGTCCGAGTTATATGGCTGAAATAAAATCAAAGATGCAGAAGTTGATAAAATTACACCATTAAATTTAAAAATTAAACAACTGTCCCTTTTGAACACCTAACAGAACTTTTGGGAACTGTTTGGCGTCCCCAAAAAAAATCATATCTCCAAATTTCTGGTTTAAAAATCGATTGTTTGCAGCAACACCTGCAGGATGCTATTGGACAAGGATTTGCCGCAGAAAATAAAGAATTAAACTCTTTACACGCCATGGAACACCCCCACTGCATCGTTAACTAGGTAAATTGGAGTAAATTTGAAAATTTGGGTCAAAATCTTATATTTGGGGAAATATTGTTATTTTCTTAGTAGAACAAGCATGACGTAACAAATTTCTTTCTATATTAACTTCTGAGAAAATAATTCCTTGGTGGCTTCATTGTTTGACCAAAAGTTTTTCGTATGTATTTGCACTAAATTTAAGATTTTATTGAATAATTAAAAAATATAATTTTCCAGAAAATCTTTCCCAACGCTGTGATTTTACATTTTAAAATAAAGGCCGGCCCTGATTAGTTCCTAATGGTTCTTGAACACGTCGAATATTAGAATATTCGAGAATCGTAATTGCCAAGCACACATGGTTTCCATAAAACGCTAGTTACCTTTTAACATAAAAATCATTAACAACTACAGTAACTTTCCACGTTTGATTTGGAATTTACATTGCTAATAACGCGATTTCAATGGGAGTTGTAAATATTTATGCGGCATTATTTGAAAAATCAGAACGCCTAAAGTTGTATGTTGCAAGAAAACTCAACGTTGTGAGTGAGTTACCATTTTTCGGTTGTATCAACAAAAAGTGTCGCCATCTTCAGTTGTTGGAACAAACTGTCAATGCTTTAGTGTAGAAAGTCACACATGCGCCTCGTGGATCTTTGAATTATGGAATCGAAAATTGGCTGTAAGTCCCCTAAACTGAATGAAATAAAGTCAGATAACCGATAATCTGCCTAGCGCTAGAACAATAACATAATCTCATTTTAACTGATAAAAAGTAAAACAAACACTCGAAGCTTTATTCTCTATTACATGTTTAACTTTCGTGGAAAGATAAGTTCTGATATGTACCGTTAGGAAAGGTCACTAGTAAGCCTCATTTATATTGCAAATATTAGCGGCAACTAGAAATTATTTATTGTTTCCCTAGAAATTAATAATTGCTCAAAGTAATTTTACTGAAAGCGTAAATTAATAAACAAACCAGTTTTATAATAACAAAAAACAGACGTCGGTTACACCGGGCCATAAGTAAAAAAAAACTAAGTCTATGAGTCCAACAAACAAAAATGTTGGATCTGACTTAGGTTCATGACGTGATAATGAGGCAAACCGGATTCATCCTCAACAAGTTTCAATATTGAGCAATGCAACATTTCTAATGAATTAAATTCGATATTATATAAGCAAAAATAAATCAACTTCAACCGCAACCTCTGGGGTTACAACTCACAAAGAACGAGCACGCCACCGGTTTTTAATAGACTTCAGGTGATTTTTACGATTGTTGCATATTGCATAAAGCGCGCTTACAATATGCGCATATAAATAAAACAACATTGTTGCAATTGTCAAATGACAGATGCGCAACACTTGAGTAGTACTTATTAATCGTATGCTTAATAATCTCTAAAATGCTAAAATTATTACTAAAGATAATTTCGACCACCCCGTATATTGGTGACGTTGTCATCATTTCAAGTGGCTAAAACGTAGCAACAATTAATTTTCAATAATTAACTTTGGCTAGTTATTGATGGCATCCTTTGGCAACTTTCGAGTTTTCTCAAAAGCATTAGTGATATTTTTCTGCAAACACCGTGCCAAATATTCTTGGAAGAGAGAATGAATGGTACTGAGTCATTGAAAAAGTAGAAACCTACCTGTTTTCAATGAAACCAGCGACCTTTAAAGGCCAAACGAACGGACACGGACCGGAAGTGACATGTAGCATTAAACGGTCCACACAGGAACTGTTTTATAAACAGTTTTTTTTATAACTCGGAATTGGTTGTTGCTACAAATGCTACGTTCACATTGGTTGTTAAGAAGTTTTTCTCTAATTCGAGATAATATCGATTACGCGAGAAAAGCTCGAGTTGTTATGAATTTATTAAATATTAACAACCGCACGATAACTTTCTAGCTGTGCCCACCTAGCTGCAATGTAAATACCGGTATTTCCTTATAGAATTGCATCACAAAGCAACTGTGTAGTTATTTATTTAAAACAATTAATTCCTTGCGTTATTGTTGATTAATTTTGTTATGATACAGGTATTAAGTGTGTTATTGCCATTCAGATCCAAACAAAGAAATTAAACAATTTTCCAATTTTACGGCTAATTTCAAATGAAGAAGGCTTCATAAATTCCACCAAGTCAACATGGCAGTCGACTGGACCAGTTCTAATCGACAACTTGGAACCGTCAATTTGCCAGCAAATGAGAAGCGGAATTGAAATTGGTGGCGGCGGCTTTGACGAAACAACAAACCAAAACCTGTGCCGGTGCGGCCCACATTGCAACAAAATATCAGAACCTAAAATCGGACAGCCCAAAACAGGTGCCCCACCAGAGTTCAATGCTGAAATTAGGGGTAGAACCAATAACGCAGCAAAATTCCCATCAAATAAACTCAGTGAAACTGTTTCAGCATAATTTTCAGTAAACTATAGCGCTAAATTTTCGGACAATTACTATAATTAATTCTAGTTGAGTTTAATTTTTGGCATCTGCATTTAGTTTGAGTTAAGCATCAAATTATTTTCCAAACAATAATTACGTATCCTATCTTGGGTCAGAATTGCAGATTAAATTTTAGATCTTTAATTTAACATATCAAAGTCATGGTTAACGTTCGTTTTCTACCTCAATCACAAAGTATTCATTAAAATTTTCGAAAAACGCGCCAAAACTTTCAAACAATTAAAGCTCCTCCACAAAATTCGTCCAAGGTTCTCATCGAAGTACTTCTTTTTAGTTTGTAGTGGGCGCTTACGGTCCTGACTTGTCATGGACTTAATGCGTGACGCTATGTGTGGTCACTTTTTGTTGCGCGTTGCACCAGGTTTGCGTATCACTGAAGGGTCGTAATCATTCGACCAACAATACTTTTGTAACAAGCAAGTAAAGAACCTAAAACCTTTAAAACCTACGTGTGTATTTTACAACTATTTTGCTCCTAATTCCATTGAAAACAATTAAATCGTTACAAAGATGCACCTGAAGGTGTTACAATCTCCTTACGGAGATTGCAACAAAAAATTGTTTCAAAACATCGTTGAACTTTAATCTATATTTAAAAGTTTAATGCGAAATTACCTAATTAGTAAAACAATAAAGATAAGAATGTGTTATCGAATTATACAACATACAACCAATTCTCCCACAATAAACCTTTGCACCGGTAGTTTGAAAAAATTTTGTGACTCAAAAGTTTCTTGAGATGCAATTCTAGACCTGTTTTGTGGTTAATTTTTTCCTATGTTTGGCGCTATTATTCTTGTTTCATGATGGCACTATCTCTGTAATACGATATTCTGCTTCCTCCTTGCTATCAGTGCACACATTCATGGTTAGAAATTTTAGCGCCGCCGAACCAAAAAATGATTTTATTATTAAATAACACACGCAATTGTGATAACAAAATCAAACATCCCGTTGTAGCAATACTTCGTGTTAATTTATGTAACGTTGACTATTCAGAACGAATATTGACTTTTTGATTTAATTGATCGGAATAACGGGATTTTGAAAATTGTATGTAGTCAGTAATTTTTGTGGATGTGGCTTGAAGAATGGTGTTTGTCTGTTGGCGCCTGTTTTTGCGGCACATTTTGGACTTTTAGTCGATTTCACATCTGTTTGCCTTCCCAGTAACTTCCGGTGTTTTGATTCTTAATAAAATACACCGAAATCGTGACAAACTATTTTTGAAACCATCCGATTCGTCATTAGCGTTAATTTATTTTGTGGTAACATGTTTATGTGATTCTTTAATAAATAATTTTGCAAAAATAATTAAGGCTAATTAATAAAATGGCGAGCTTTATCGCTAAAAAGCTTGCATCAATGTTATCAAATATTTAAATTTCGTTCGAGGTCCTTGACATTTAAAAATAAAACGCTTAATGTATTTTCTTTTTATATACAGATACAGATGTAACCAGAACTAATCAAGCATAACCCAGTGGGGTAAAATTTTGTTGAAATCGATCCTCTCAAAGTTCAAAGAGGCAACACCTTTTTTTAAGGTTTTACACATTTATGTTTATGTGCATTTCTGCGAATAAACCAAACCGCCTGTTTTTACACGAAATGAGTGGTAGCTATATTGTGATATTTTTAGTCACTGCTAGTATTTTTATACAGAAAACCCGAAATTATCTGTGCGAAACGAGGCGAACACCACCTTGTTTCGCCTACTGGCAGCAATTTCGTAAAGTTATTAAAATTGATTATGGCAACTATCTTTTGCTGATCTCACTAACATTCAAAATATTATGGAAATTAAATTTTTTTGCATAAATTACAAAAAACACATTACAGGGAAGATTCGAAAAAAGTAGCAACCCTTCATTCCACCAACTTCACTTCATCTTCCTTGTAGACATATCCAACAAATTCTGCATATAACTTTTTACGATTGAGAACAGCGCCAAATCTCGACAAAACAATGGAGATCAATTAGCCAATCCTAACGCTGTCATTTAAGCCCCAAATTTTTTTCTTTGTTTTCCTCAGAGTGTTTACATCATTGAATCGATGTCTAATCTAATCTATAGTGATGAGTTTCGGTTTAAAATCTCTAAGGTTTGTCAGAAAACGATCCAAACATTGCAAATTTGGTGTTTCGGAGTAAACAATTGCGACACCCATCTCGTGCAGATTTTTTTTTATTTGAAAATTATTGTAGTTAATTTGCCACTACTTCACTTACCTCACAATTTAACACGGTGATATGTCAAAATCATATCATGTGCCTTATCAATGTTTTCAGTCATTACGCGAGTCGGTCTCCAGATTGATTACACATTGTTTGTCCATTTCTAAACCATAATGGTGTTTGGAGTTCTTACAAATACGCACATCGACTCAAAGTGTTAATTTTTCATGAATTGCTTAAGCTTTCAATTTTTTAATGTTTAAAAAGTTTCGAGCACAATATTTTTAATTAAAAAATTGAACTGTTTTACACAAAAGACCAAAAATCAATAAGGTGAAAGTAGATTCGAACCCACTCTCCGTGGTAGGCTGCGAAATTTTTAAGTTCCTCGCGTTTTAGCTGCACCGTAACTTTTACCTCTAGCGAATTAATAAACCACACCCAAAAACGTAGTAAAAATATTCTATTTCTGTTATTTAAAAAATTATCTACATCACTATCATCAAAAAAATCACTACATCCGATTAAACAATTTTTGTTGTTATTGGCGTTAGAAAGTGATGAACAAAGTTAGCACAGTGAGAAAGAAATTAAACTGTAGGTTCCTATAAACAATTGTAGACGACTGCTAAGAACCTCTTTAATTTAATAGAAACATTGAACTATAGACTATCGTAACTTGAAGGGACCCGACGTTATTCGCTTGTAGCGGAAAGTGAGTCAGGAGCAAAAACAAAGATAGCCGGAGTTTGTAGTATTTGCTTCACTGTCTAGCGCATGGTAAGAATAGGACGCGTGACCAGGTAGTTGTGCTTTTACCAGTTTTTACCTGTTTAGTACGGAAATAAAAAAAACGCATTTGTCTAAGTGCATCACTGAAGTAAAGTATTGTATAGTTTATATCCATATTAGTATCATAAAAATTGTTTTAAATTGTGTGGCTTATAGTTGCAATAATTTGCATTATGCAAGAACAAAGATTTGTTAATTATGGTTGAAAGCAATTCGAAGAGAGAATTGGAGCCCTTTCAGAAGCGGCAGGATCTGCGGGGAGCACTTTCTAGAGATAGACTATAAAATTACACCAGGATGTAATAAAAAATTACTAAAACCTGATGCCATACCAAGTGTTTTTCTCTTTTCAAAAACATTTGATAAAAAATAACAATCCTTGTAGAGTTTAATTTTTTTATAAAAGTTTTTTTTATTATGAAACTAAATAAACTTAAGTGTGGAAAGTAATTTTATTTTTATTTAGGCATCTGATACAAATGAAAATCAAACTAAAATTAAACGATTTGAAAAAATATACCATTAAATTCAAAAGTGGCATCATTTTGTGACAAATTCCAAAAAAATTGTAGATGCAGAAACACAAACCACAAAAACAACAGGTAAAACGAAGAGATTTAAAAATAGAAGACATGAAAGAGGTTTTTTGTATTAAATAGTCTACATATCCTTTCAGTAGTGAAATATGAATTAGAATAAATTTTCTTAGAGTGGGTGCGATTTTTTATTAAAATTTTGTGCTTCTTCTTTCTTCAAATAAAAAATTGACTGTTGTTTTCGTAATATTGTTTTTTAGATAAATGATTTTTTCCTTCGCTTAATTAATAAATTGATGAACTTCATTCCGTTTCCACAATACTCTTACCTATAACGTATAAGGTAGAAAGAGATGAGAATACTACAATACGGCGGGTTGCATAAAAATGCGATTGCTTCAGTGGTTTGCAAAGTCGTGTTACGCTAGTGGGGAGATCAATGAATAGAAAAGATAAAGTAAAGTAACTACAAAATTTCAGAAAACGATTAAAAGAACAAAAAATGTAGGTCGCGCTTCTTATTGAATATTTTTTTGGTTTACGCCAACTGCATCACAAAAGCTGGTCGTACATTTAAACAATTAAAGAAATAAAAGTTTCTAATTAGCACCGGAGTGGTTTCGAGTCAGAGTTGGTTTAGTAGAAATGTTCTTATGGGGTGGATCAAGCGCCGGCTCGATGGCGGCGAGTCAGAAATAGCCAAGTTCAATGTTAATTTCCTTTTGTTGACCAATTGAGTTATTATTAGCCTGTAAGTGGGGTACTTCGTCTGGAGTCTTATCAATGCGTGAAAATTAATTTTTGTTTAATTAGTCGCTGCTGTAACAGAGTTAACCGTACGGTAACAATAAAAGTAAATAGAGCGTATTCTAAATAATTATAGCAACGTCGAGAATAAAACAGCTAATTTCTTAATTAACTACTGCTTTGTTCCAGTTTAGTTTTAATAACGCAATGTTTTACAATTATAGCAGCCACATAAGAAAATGCCACTATGGTCTTGGATAACTGTCCTAAATTAATCCAATTAGGCCGAGTAGCTCGATACGTTTAAACATACGCAGTGCACATGTTGCATCTAATTTTCAAGAAGCGTTTTATAATATTCTTAATTTAATTTTCGCAGAACCGTCCAATAAAACGCCAACAGTCGATCGAAATCGAGCGAGGTTGTGCAAACCGCACGTGACGATTTTATTTGTATTTAATCACACTTTAAAACTGATGATTAACCATTTTAGCGCCAACAGAAATAGGCGAGGCGAGTCTAAAAAAGGCAAACAGGCAAAATTCGCGACCTTTGTCGCCTAACTAAAACAAAATTGCGCCAGTTTTCAGGAAAAAAACAACATATTGATGCGTTTTGGGGAATTACCACAACAGAAGGCGCAGGTTAGCCGAAACTAACCGCAAGCCGGGCTAATTAAAGCTTTGTGGTTGTCTATAGTGAATAAGTTAATTTTATTTTTGTATACACACGCAATTGGGAGTCGATATGTACAAGAAAATTTGTAAGGCATGTCAGATGACGAAATAACTGTAAATTGTTATTATTGTAGTGTTACTATTATTATTTGTTCCTCAATGCGATGACCTTAAGAAAGTCGCAGCGCTGATACGGCTATAGAGCGTTCACTTTCTAATTGATTGAGATAACGACCTTTATTGTTAGACAAAAGCGTTTCGATACCCCATCTTATTCTAATTTATAAATCAAATACATGCACATACGATATGGGCATCTGAGTTCAATACACTGACCGAAAACTTGAGAGACGTGCGCAGAGTATAAATAACCGTTTCGGCGTAGTTAAAAATTATTCAAAAACTTTAAACAGTTTTCACTCGACCCTTCAACTCGACAATCAATTTTAATTCGAATCAAACATAAATTAATCGAGAAACATCTGCGAAGTTCGAAGTTCGATTCATGGACACTTTTTCTATTCAGAAGATTTTTCGAAATTTTCCTGTAGTTATTGGAAAATAAAACAACAAAACAAATTGCAACCTATAAATTTAGAAAAAAAAACAAAAAATTAATTATAATAAAACGTGTTTTGATTGAATTAAATAATTTAGTGAGAGGGCATTACGTGTGGGTGCGTAACGACATTATTAAGAACGTCGAGGAAAGCGTAATATTAGATTTTATCATCCCACACAACTTTTTGCTGCGCTATTTCACCAAGAAAACAAATTAGCAGATAATGAGCTGTTCGCTTAGATTTCGAGAAATAATTTGAAGCCAATTACAGGTGGCCGGAATGTAACGCGACACCAAACCCTACAACAGCCACCACCACCAGATAACAGTAACTACGATTGAAAGCAATCTTCCAAATACTGCAAAATTTTCTTGAACCTTTTGGTCAGAACATTGTTGAAAGTTTTTGGAAATCAACTTTTCCCGTTCCTGTCGTTTAAAATTCCTCATGTTCACTGTGAACTTTCTTCTAAATAAACGGAAACCGTTAGTGTTGGGTTCAGTGTAAACAGTTTGTTATAAAGTAAAATTTCAAATAAAATCCTAAATATAACCACGGCGTCGTTTATATCGGGCCAACGTCTTGAATCGAATCGAACGATGTTTGAAACAAAGAAGTTTACGTGCCGCCCTTAGGGTAAACCCCCTGTGTTTTCTGAGACACGCAATGCAAAATACGGCCGTATTCGGGGAAATTAAGCCATAAACACTCAACTGTTTCGGTGCCAACTGCACATGAAATATTCATAAATTGAGGAGGTGATTCATTACTCAATCAATACGCGTCTTGAAGTTCTAATTCTATAGCGCAGGAATTTCGGAAATCATTCAAAAAAGAGTCGTGTTATGGTAAATCCGTAATTGTAATTGAATACGGGGCAATGCCCGATGACCAAATTTGGTTTTGGAAGTGCCGTGGGACGCGCTACGTTAATATTGGCTCGGCCCGGCCCTGCACATGAGTCAGTCGTTTTGTAAGGTCGAACCAAACGCTATTTGATTGAGAACGAAACTGGTATAATGGCAGAATATAATAATATCGAGTTATTGTTGTCTTTCATGGCGAGTTCTATAGTTAGTGTGTCTATAAAACGAACCTTGAGGTGAAAATAATACATTTTGGCAGTTAGGCCTTCTATTCCACATACATGTAATTAGTCGCCGAGACGTGTATTTTTAGATTTTAAAATTCTAGGCGCCTAAGTCGGACGTCGAACCTTTTGCCGAATGCACAGGCAAAATAATGAACTTATTTACACGTATCCACCGATTTATTGTCGCATCTAAATTTCGAAAATTCTTTTATCTCAATTCACCCTAAAAGAGTTTTAAATATTTTCAAAGTGTCAACCTGCATAGTTTCAATTCTATAATAATATTGACATAACACAGGTAAAGACAAGGAATGCACCAAGACATAAAGTTTCTTCGTTGTAGCAATGTAACTACAGTTATATGTGTAAATGAATGTTTTCTTACATGCAGATATTTATTCAAACGTCCTTCTGTTTCACTGTTTCAATGATGAAAAGCGAATTTTCAAATTATTTTGGTCAATGAAGATGATAAACAAAAAAATTTTGATTGGTTCCGTCCAATTGTTGCAGCCCATTCACGTTTTCTTGCAACAAAAAGTAGCCAGAATTTGAAAATCAACGAAAAACAACTTACCAAAGATACCCTTTGTCCATGGACCAAAATTTCAACTTCCTTGGCCAAAGGGTAACACCATCATCGATTCGGAATCTAGTTCTGGGTTACTGACTGCCTTTGTCCATGGACCAAAATTTCAACTTCCTTGGTCAAAGGGTAAAAACCATCATGGGATAGAGGAGAGTTACTGGGTTACTGACTGAGAGTGAGACATTATGAAAAATGTAATGTTTTGATGTACAATGCAAAATTTGCTGCTACATTAAAGTGTTTATGAACGGGAAATGGTTTGGTTGTTGATTTTTTTCGAGTTCGCCGTCCGTCAATATTTGTAAGGAGCTATGTTCAAGGTTGTCCGCTGCGATTATATAATTGGCATTACCTATAACAAAGAGATTAGAGTAAAGTTTGCTAGTTAGTTGCATTAATTGTTGATCTTTTTAGGCCTCGGTTTGTTCAATTATAGAAGTTTAGGTAGTAATTATTAAGTTGTTCAAACGTGGCGCCACGTAGCTACAAAAATCAAGCTTTCACCCCACATTTCACAATAGTTTAATGTGTTTGCTCTCCGGTTAACTTTCCATTTACATTAATAACCGATTTATGGTGACTGCAACAATACGGCCGTTTCTGAGAACCTAACAATGTTCCTCTACCTGGCCGAAACGAAGGACGAATTTTTCTACCTGTCCGTTCTAGAACCCAGAACTTCCAAAGCTCGTTGCCGCCGACCAACAGGAAATTTTATGGGGTTTCTTTATGTAATCATTAAAAACTTGTCGCGAAGCCATCATTTACCGCTTAGAATTAAACATAAACCCGTTTATTGCACAATGATTTACATTTTTAACAACGTGTTAATTCAATTTTGGGACCAAAAGCGCCCGGCGACACCCAGCGAATTAAAAATGAAATACTTTGCCACAAATTACCGTCAAAGTATAAATCGGTCCAAAACTTCAAGAAATTACCACCAATAATTTATTCGCAATAAATACAAGAGCGTTACAGAAATGTTCATAAATCTCCGAAATTGCGACTTCCGCCGAAAACAAGTCAATTCCAAACCTAAGACGTCACCAAATTCAGATACCACTGAATGTTTGAAGTTTTCTTTCTTACAAGTGTTGTAATTTGTAGGAAATTACTTCCGTTCTCCGAACGTATTTCAAATAAACAAAAACACTTCCATTTGGTTGAAACTCTTTCCGTACAACTTACAAGTGATTTGCATTACAAAGACTGTTCTGGGGTCATAACCGGGGGCTCATTACTGGAACCCAATTAACGACAAGTAGGTATCCGGTTTGAGTAAATTTCGAAAATTTAACTATTTTATAGAAATTTGATGCCGAACCAATGTTTATAAATTAAACAATAGTTGTATTTATTTAGTAGAATTCGGTGCTACTCTGAGAGATTGTGATAATTGAAACAGTAACCGTGTTACTCAATTCAAGCGAAAAACATGATAACAAAATTAAACATGATTTATACACCTGCTTACTTGTTGAAAATTGATTTACATAATTGTGAAAGTCAACAAAAGATGAAACCTGAACGGAGAAGTGGCAACACTGATTTTCCAGGTAAAAAGATTTTAACCGTCCTTTTGGGTGGACATGGAGATAAAACATTTTAGTGTCTGGTGCCAGCTTTTATTAAGATTATGATTTACAACTTTAGTCAATTACCGATATTTGCTCTAAGGCACTATTCCGAGATACCTACAAACTAATTTCCGCACCGTTAACTTTGAGATAACTCCAAGGTAGACCCAAAAGATTTACAACAGGTACCTGAAACGCTATAAAAGCAAATGTTGTCCCTGTCACTGATTCGAAAAAACCGACTCTCCCACGAATCCGCAAAAGAAACCCTTCTCTAGGGAGAAATATTTTTTGGGGTTTGCCATAAAATAAAGAATCGCTTCTGTTCCCGTTATTGAAAAATTACGCACAGAGGTGCAACGAAACAAATTTTTACAATATTTACAAGTACCTGCAACGCTATAAATGCAAATATTATTGTCTGACTGTTTCGAAAAATCCGAGTCACCCACAAATTCGCAAAAGAAATGCTCTATGAAGAAAGATTTTTTGGGGTTGCCATAAAATAAAAAAATCATTTCTATTAGTCATTCAAAAATTCTGTAACAGGTGGAAACATAACAAATTTTTAAGATTTACAACAAGTACTTGCAACTTTATAAATGCAAATATTGTCGTCTGACTGATTCGAAAAATCCGACTCTCCCACAAATTCGCAAAAGAAATCCTCTATGGAGAAAGATTTTTTGGGGTTTGCCATAAAATAAAAAAATCATTTCTATTACGGTAATTCAAAAATTCTGTAACAGGTGGAAACGAAACAAATTTTTAAGATTTACAACAAGTACTTGCAACGCTATAAATGCAAATATTGTCGTCTGACTGATTCGAAAAATCCGACTCTCCCACAAATTCACAAAAGAAATCCTCTATGGTAAAAGATTTTTTGCGTTTTGTCATAAAATAAAAAATCATTTCTATTACCGTAATTCAAAAATTCTGTAATAGGTGAAAACGAAACAAATTTTTAAGATTTACAACAAGTACTTGCAACGCTATAAATGCTAATATTGTCGTCTCTGACTGATGCGAAAAATCCGAGTCTCCCACAAATTCGCAAAAGAAATCCTGTATGGAGAAAGATTGTTTTGATTTTGCCATAAAATAAAAAATCATTTCTATTACCGTAATTCAAATATTCTGTAACAGATGGAAACGAAACAAATTTTTAAGATTTACAACAAGTACTTGCAACGCTATAAATGCAAATATTGTCGTCTCTGACTGATTCGAAAAATCCGACTCTCCCACAAATTCACAAAAGAAATCCTCTATGGTAAAAGATTTTTTGGGTTTTCCCATAAAATAAAAAATCATTTCTATTACCGTAATTCAAAAATTCTGTAATAGGTGGAAACGAAACAAATTTTTAAGATTTACAACAAGTACTTGCAACGCTATAAATGCTAATATTGTCGTCTCTGACTGATTCGAAAAATCCGACTCTCCCACAAATTCGCAAAAGAAATCTTCTATGAAGAAAGATTTTTTGGAGTTTGCCATAAAATAAAAAAAATCATTTCTATTACCGTCATTCAAAAATTCTGTAACAGGTGGAAACAAAACAAATTTTTAAGATTTACAACAAGTACTTGCAACGCTATAAATGCAAATATTGTCGTCTCTGACTGATTCGAAAAATCCGACTCTCCCACAAATTCACAAAAGAAATCCTCTATGGTAAAAGATTTTTTGGGTTTTGCCATAAAATAAAAAATCATTTCTATTACCGTAATTCAAAAATTCTGTAATAGGTGGAAACGAAACAAATTTTTAAGATTTACAACAAGTACTTGCAACGCTATAAATGCTAATATTGTCGTCTCTGACTGATTCGAAAAATCCGACTCTCCCACAAATTCGCAAAAGAAATCTTCTATGAAGAAAGATTTTTTGGAGTTTGCCATAAAATAAAAAAAATCATTTCTATTACCGTCATTCAAAAATTCTGTAACAGGTGGAAACAAAACAAATTTTTAAGATTTACAACAAGTACTTGCAACGCTATAAATGCAAATATTGTCGTCTGACTGATTCGAAAAATCCGACTCTCCCACAAATTCACAAAAGAAATCCTCTATGGTAAAAGATTTTTTGCGTTTTGTCATAAAATAAAAAATCATTTCTATTACCGTAATTCAAAAATTCTGTAATAGGTGAAAACGAAACAAATTTTTAAGATTTACAACAAGTACTTGCAACGCTATAAATGCTAATATTGTCGTCTCTGACTGATGCGAAAAATCCGAGTCTCCCACAAATTCGCAAAAGAAATCCTGTATGGAGAAAGATTGTTTTGATTTTGCCATAAAATAAAAAATCATTTCTATTACCGTAATTCAAATATTCTGTAACAGATGGAAACGAAACAAATTTTTAAGATTTACAACAAGTACTTGCAACGCTATAAATGCAAATATTGTCGTCTCTGACTGATTCGAAAAATCCGACTCTCCCACAAATTCACAAAAGAAATCCTCTATGGTAAAAGATTTTTTGGGTTTTCCCATAAAATAAAAAATCATTTCTATTACCGTAATTCAAAAATTCTGTAATAGGTGGAAACGAAACAAATTTTTAAGATTTACAACAAGTACTTGCAACGCTATAAATGCTAATATTGTCGTCTCTGACTGATTCGAAAAATCCGACTCTCCCACAAATTCGCAAAAGAAATCTTCTATGAAGAAAGATTTTTTGGAGTTTGCCATAAAATAAAAAAAATCATTTCTATTACCGTCATTCAAAAATTCTGTAACAGGTGGAAACAAAACAAATTTTTAAGATTTACAACAAGTACTTGCAACGCTATAAATGCAAATATTGTCGTCTCTGACTGATTCGAAAAATCCGACTCTCCCACAAATTCACAAAAGAAATCCTCTATGGTAAAAGATTTTTTGGGTTTTGCCATAAAATAAAAAATCATTTCTATTACCGTAATTCAAAAATTCTGTAATAGGTGGAAACGAAACAAATTTTTAAGATTTACAACAAGTACTTGCAACGCTATAAATGCTAATATTGTCGTCTCTGACTGATTCGAAAAATCCGACTCTCCCACAAATTCGCAAAAGAAATCTTCTATGAAGAAAGATTTTTTGGAGTTTGCCATAAAATAAAAAAAATCATTTCTATTACCGTCATTCAAAAATTCTCTAACGGATCGAAACGAAACAACTTTTTAAGATTTACAAGTACTTGCAACGCTATAAATGCAAATATTGTCGTCTTTGATTCGAAAAATCCAACTCTCCCACAAATTCGCAAAAGAAATGCTCTATGGAGAAAGATTTTTTGGGTTTTGCCATAAAATAAAAAATCATTTCTATTACCGTCTTTCAAAATCTCTGCAACAGGTGGAAATGAAACAAATTTTTCTGCGTGCGCATACTTTATGAAGGGTTTTGTTTTCTGAAAGTAATTGTGAAACCAGTAGGGTTACACCGCAATTATTTCAAAAAAATTATGCAACTGCCCATTTCTCAATTTAATTTCAAATAGAAATCGTTCATTACTCAAAATGATGAAAACATTCCCTTGTTTGAGCAAAAACTAAAATTTTGAGTAAGCAGCATTCGCCTGATCTCAGCCCTCAATACCTCAATTGCGTTCTTCTGAAAAAAAATAAACTTATTTATCTATAAAAGCGATTTTGACTATAAACTAAAGATTTTGCAAAATTGAGGGAACGGTAAACTCTTTTTTTAAAAAAATTCCGATGTAACTCCACCAGTCATAAAAGACGTAAAATTTGCTTTTGTTTATTTGCATCCGTTTCCTGGACAATCTGACGCAGTAATACTTTTGTTTTATAAATATTGACACCCGGTATCTTTCTTAAGGAAATATACGTTACGTTTTCTTAGTAATCAAGAGAAAATTTTGTGAAAATATTCGGACATCACAACGTCCGAAATGTTTTTTAAAAAGTATTTAAAGAAGTTTTGGTAGAAACCTGAAAAGTTTTATAAACAAAACGCGTATTTCCTGCAAATCCGGAAGTACCTACAACTTACCTTAAATGCAAATTACGTGTCATACGGCCACTTGCATGTGTGAGTAGATATTCCAATTTAACTCGAGATTTCTGAGGAGTTCTTTTTTAGACAGAAAATGACAAAATTTCTAATTTTATCTAATTTTAGTCACCATTAGTGATAATTAGCTGAACTACAAGTTTTAGCAATAAAACACTTGGGTTCCTAATAAAACGCAACTGGTAATAAAATATAACCGATAAACCGTGTTAGTTGAAAACATCAAAAATAACAAAATTTTAAAAACCAAACGAACCAATTGCATCGAGTTTCGAGGACATTTCTCAAAAATTTTCAAATAAAATTGCGTAATACAATTGAGTGTTAAACAAAAATAACATCATTTCGGCTTAGTTCGATAACACGAGTTACATAAACCACAGCATCATTATTGATGGCTAATTTGATAAACATCTAATTGGCACTGAGCAAAAAACAAAATTTTGTATAAAGTTTCATGTTGTTTTCAAAGATTAACGTCCAACTGAAGAAATTAATTAAAATTTCGATGAACACGGAGTCATCAATAAATCAATAAACAAATAGATTGCAATACTGTCCAACTATTTAAAAAAAAAACAAATAATTGGAGGAAATCTGGAAAATTTAGCAAATCCTTCCAATTAGTGACACGTAACAGGTGGCGTTTCGACAACCCCTCTGCTAGCTATATTTATGTAGGGTGTGGGTCGAAAGGTTATTGCGAGGGTTTTTTGTGGGAACAAAAGGGCGAGATGGTATAACACTTGTAACACAAGGCCACGTCCTTGCAACTAAACAAAGATTCCTATTCACGTAAAAGGGTAAAGTAAGTTGATTTTTGAATTTTTTTTTAACTGTTGGTTGTGAATGTTTTTTTAATCGAGTTGAACAAGGTTTGATATAAGGAACTGGAGGTTTTGTTCTTGAGACGTAGCGGCGCGGTGGGACGGCTCTTGTAAAGGCAAGGCCGTGCTTGCTGGCACCGTCAAAGACCTCATATCCCGCAGATGATCATGATGGATGTTTGTAAAATAATTTATATTTCTTAGTAGCCGTAAATTAAGATAAAAACTCGAGTGGGTTATCGCATGGAAGGGATTAAAGTGGTTTATTTTCAATAAACCGACACAAACTCGAACAAAGTTAGTTGAGTATTCCTGTAATTGAAGATAAATTTGGAAAGATTTTTAGAAATCCAAACTATTTGGTGAATTTGTTGGAACGTTCATTTAAATTCGAAATGGTTACATGTAACTGTTAGGTTTGGTTGGATGTTCAAAAGGCGTTGTAAATTGGTAATAATCGAACGGTTGTTGATATGTATGTAAATAGCATTGTCGTAAGGCCGTTTCCTGGCTAGAAAGTGGTCGTAACAGGTACAAACAGTAATCGTTAAATATGCAGATTGTTGTGAAAGCAAGCGGCCTCCGCGAAAGAGGGCGGGTTGGCCTTAGCGGAAGATGCTGCGATCCATGCCCGACGAAGTGAAGAAGAAGCAAGGCAAGAATCGAGAACTCGTCTGCCGGTTTGGTCCACACCTGTGCGAAGAGATCGGGCAGGTACTCACTTTAAATAATACAGTTGTCCCTCCGGGGTGCGGGCCTGTTCCCAACCCGCCGGTAAAGGTGTGTTGTCCTCGGGCTTGCTGGCCACGTCGTAGGACCGCTGCTTGATGTGGTGATGACTTGGGGCTTGGGCCTGACCTACGGCGTAGGTTTGTTGAAGGGAAGCTGGCGAGCTGTGAGCCCGGTGGTGGGCACTTTGTAAAGGTACCGCGTTCACGGAGGCCGCGGTGGGACCCGGAGTTCCGCCACTGGCACTGCCACCAGAACCGAAAGCCGAATCGACAGAGTTCTCCCGTGAATGGTTAATCGATTTAGAACCGGTGGAAGGTGGGTTGAAAAAAGAATCGGGGAGCTTCCGCATGCTCCAAGGCACCTGAAGGGGCCTCTTAGAGTCCGGTTTCAGAACGCTGTCGAAGAGCGCCTGCAGGTCCGTTTCCGAGTCTTGGTCCACCCGCACCACCTGTTTGGCATCGTCCTGATTTAATGCCATTTTAGGCACCAGGACTGACACTGCACTATCACCAAATCCACACGCAATCACTCGCTACACCCAGCGCCGCCACTACTGCCACATTCACCTCAACCGCATCGAGCTCAGTTATCCGCTCTCCTCAGTTCTAAACTTCTCCAATCGCCAAGTTCTATCCAAGTTTACAACAGTTCGAAAAAGATTACAACAACTGCGCAAGTCCAAACACCCCCACCCCACCCCCCGTTCTACGACGAGACGAAACGAAACTCCCAAAGACGCGCGCGGTTCGGAGGGAGCAGCAGGACAAGTAGAATAGCCGCGCTATTGCAGGAACTACTATAGACAACTTGCAGGACAGGTAAGCTTTTGAATAGGACTTACCTATGGCCGGTGAACTGTCACGGTCCTTAGGACGTGAGCTCATCTAACCGACAAAACCTGTGTCATACCAGCCTGTTGGACAACTAGCTGGTCTTCCTGCTTTGGAATCTCCTCCTCATACCCCATACACCTGACTTTCAACCCTAATACGCATGCTCAGTCACCACATTATTTAAACTGATATGTGAGAGCATCTTCGTTGCGGCAACTATTTCTTTAATTCATCCTGGCGCCATCTACCGGCGTTAATTATATTTACATTCCATATTTACAAATAACGTTGCCAAGTGTTTACGGTCTGTACTACTACGTCCTTATCCCATCCATTCAAGAAACAGTGGGTCATTAGTCAGTACCTGAATTTAGCATATTTAAAGTTTCGAACAGGGTTTTTTGATACCGTTACAACAGAAATAATGTTTTCTTTGATAAACCGCTCAAGAATGGGGCAATAGCGTAAAAAACCTGCAAATTCTTGAAAAACAACTCGTAATTAAAACGTAACCGTGCGGACTACGTAGAAGACCAAAAATTTAAAAGGGTGCAAAGGTTTTAGAATTTTTTCGCTTGATTATTTTTAACTATTTATTTATCATAAACCAAAGGGGGCAAATGGGGTTTGGGAGCAAAATTGGTTTTATCGGGTTACCCTGTTTTGAAGTTGTACTGTACCTCATACTCTCATTATTCCATCAAACCGCTAAAAAGAAAAAATGTGCTCAATGAGAACTTTGGTTATCTCATCGGTTGTCGTTGATTCTGCAAAATATGAATCTTTCTTGGCTACCACACCTGGACATTCATAAGATTTGATAAGGAGTTTTGCTCTTCTCATCACATATCCCACAGTCTTAATTTTATCTCGCCTTTATGGTACTTAGATGTTTAGCGTGTAGTTGAAATACGTCAGGGACACTTTCTACTCAACTAAAATAATTTTCAGTTACCAAACCCTTGGTTTTTTAATTAAAATGCTCAACAACAAATTACATGTACATACATCAGTGTACGTTTTATTAACCTCATCACCCGCAAGATTTTGGAAGAAGATATTTGCATCCGGTTCAATTAACCGTTTGGAAGAGTGCATTTCTACAAAACTATGAAACTTACTGGGATCTCGTTTTTAAGAAAATTTAATGTTCTGTAAACTTGAAACAACTAAGTTGGAGTAATTTTTGTTATCAAAGTCTAGTAATTAATATATTATACCATTTTTCTAAAAAATAAAAGGCAGGAAAGGGCCGTTCCACAATTGTTCAAGCGGAAGGCACCACAGCAGTGAGACTGGTACAACGGTTGCTACGTCCGGACTCCAATCTTTTAGTAATTTACTACGTACTTTGTAAGTGATATTATTTTGAGAACGATTTTACAATCGTTGCATCTCAAAAAATTATTTTTTAGATATTTTGAGCGAAATAATATAAAATTGTGCGTAAAGAGGTAAACCAGTTATATGTTTCCCGGAAATCGACACTTCCTAAAAGTTTTATCCACCCACATGATGCAATAAATAGAGTGGAATTTGAAACAGTCTTGTTGGAAAGGTCATGCAAAGAGGCCTAAATTAGGCTACATAAATACAATACATCGGGTGATATAACAGGAGGTAATAAAGATCATTTGGACAAAAGGCCAAAATTAGCAAAAAATTAGCAATCTATTCTTGGAGGGTTCAAATATTGTTTCAAGATATATCAATAATGTAGAAAAAACTTGAAGTGGTAGAAGGGTGACAACTGTCAGCTTTACCCCCAAAACAACGCCCATGCTTAGGGAAAAAACATTAAAAATATTATAAAACAACAACAACTTATTAAGGGTTAGATAAGAGGAGTAAAATCAGAAAAAACTGTTGAATTTTTTTGCAATTGGCAATAGATTGTTTTTTAAATGAATATTTGGTTGCATAACGAATTATCGTCGAAATCAAGAAAATTGAATAACTTGGCAACATAGGCAGCTTAGTGACAGTTAATGACAGCTCATTGAAACGTGGAGAAAAGGTAAACGCGTGGCGTCAGCGAACGTGGAGATTCTGTGGAAGTGGATAGTGGAAGTAGAAAGTGGAGGAAACACAGCTTTATCGCCAACGTAGCAGTCAGATTTGTTTCAAGTGTGTTTCGGTGAAACAACTGTCGATTCTTGAGTGAAAATAGTGTAATTTTTAGCCAAAACCATGTCTAAATCACAAAACAAAGGCTTCACCAAAGAAGAAGAGTTATTATTGCAAGATTTTAGCCGTAATGTATCCACAAAATCATCGGCTCTATTCTACGGCAATGCTCTAATTGTGTCAGCTGTACCAATATGGTTATTCTGGAGAATCCACCTAATCGACATTTATTCTTCATTGATCCTCTTCTTCATCATTACATCTATCTCAACTTATTTGTTGGCCTTAGCTTATCGCAATACAAAATTCACGTTAAAGCATAAAATCGCAGTAAAGAGAGAAGAAGCTGTTACGAGAGACCTAACGAAGAAGCTGGCTGAAGATAAGAAAATGAGCAAGAAGGAAAAGGATGAGAGGATCTTGTGGAAGAAGAATGAAGTGGCCGACTTTGAAGCCACCACTCTTTCAATTTTTTACAATAATGCCTTGTTTTTGACAATCGTAATTATATCCAGCTTCTACTTGCTTCCATCATTCACACCACCAGTCAACTACTCCCTGTCAATTGGAGCCACTGCTGGCCTACTCGCTCTCATATCCACAGGGTCACAGTAATCAAGTTTTTTTTTAAATTATTTTTTGTAGCTAATAAACAGTTTGTACCGCCAATACTTTTTCTGCAATTGTTCAATCCACAATCTCAACTTTCTTTTGTAAGTTGTTTATAATAAAAGTGTTATTACTCTCAAAATGATTATTACTGGCATGTAAATCCATACAACTAGGGAGTTGGGGAGACTTATCACTTACAACTGAAATTCAGTGGAGCTGTATATTGTAGCGTTATACATATACAACTTCTTGTACAAGAATTACTGTGGGATTTTGTTATTTTACGCCAAAATGTTTGACAGAACAATGCTAAACGCGTTTCAAGATTCTAAACAATTTAAATTCTATGGAAAATTGTACAATATGTAACAGTTATAAGTAGAGTAACAACAAAATAATACAAAAACTACATCTAGAAATTTATCTAAGGGTCGCTATCATCATCCCGCTTCCTCTTCAAATTGACTCCATCAATGTCCATGGGCGACGTCCCATTTGTTATAGGCCCAATTTGTATGTTATGTGACGAAATTTGTATTTTAGGCTTCAAAGTAGTTTTCTGTTGAAGCCCTGGACTGGCGGTGATTTTTGCTTTTGGAACAGTGACTGTTTGTTTTGTTACTCCCATTGGCGTTCGTTTAATGTAACTGATATTAGGTTTCATTGCAATTTTAACACCAGTTGACCCAAAATTCGGTTTTGTTTTCCTTTGAGCATTAGTTTTAAGACTGTAGTTACAGGAAGCTAAACAATGTCGGTCTGGAGGTAACCTCAAACCACAGTGAGGCTTCACTAAAGGTAATGGGGTATAATTTTTAATATTAGCACAAGCGAGAACTACTTCGCGAGGAGGTGGTGTTGTAAAGCTTGATTCCATTGTTAACTGTAACGCCAACCGAACGTCGTCTACATCCAAAAATTTCTTCTTCGAGTTGTTTGCGTACATTCGAGCTTCTTCTAAAATCGATGTGGCATATCTGTAGACGAATTCATTGAGTTGGATTAAGGTTTTAGGTTCGTATTCAGTGATTCCCATTTCTTTCATAATTGAGGTTATGACCTGCCCGTCTTTAGGAACATTCTTTGGCTGGGTCGACGCCGACTTATCTTTATCCGTCATTTTATCAAATCTAATGCAAACGAGCGATAAATAAAACCAACAATTAATTATGAACAACTTACTACTACATGAACACTTCTCTTCGAAAATCTATAATTTAGTAACTTTTAACCCTTTTGGTGATTTTCAAGCCGCCATGTTGCCAAACCTGCTTTTCTATTTGAAAAAACGTTCATTATCCATAATTCGCACTATTTCCATTCCGCATAAACAACATAATTATGCAAAACATTAAATATTTAATCCAAATTACAACAATTAAAACTATTGCAAAACATTTCAATGGAAATAATGTGCAATTAATTTTAAGTGTTTGAGTTAGTTTACAGTGACATGTCAAACTAACGGAATATATATGACGTCAATTTTTTAAGGTTAAGTCCAATTAAATTTGCAATAATTACCAATTGGAATGGCCTGGCTGCAAAATCTGGCTGGAAAAGCCGAGGACTTACTAAATAAAATCGATCAAAATGCAGCAACAGTTTTAAATGAAGCTAATCCGAACATCGACAGTATTGACGTTGTTAATGAGTGAGTACTTTGCACAGTTTTCTTTTAATCCTTATTGATTGTCTGTTTTCAGAAAAGAAACCCCACCATCCCATAGTTATGATACAAAACTGCCAGAAGAGCCTTCGAAAAGTGACGTGAATGCATTTCCAAGTCGTAATAGTTCAAACAAGAGTGCAAATTCTTCCAGTAGTTTCTTTGTTGAGCCTGACAGAACTGTTGGCGATATTGCGATTCAGACCTATTCAGGTGAATAATTATTATTTTTGTTTTGTTGTCTTTTTTAAACAATTTTTATGCAGCCTCTACTGCGATTGAGGATTTGGAAAAACCTCCCAAGAATCAGTCTTCAGCTCTCAGTAACAGGTAGTGAAGTGATTGTTTGGAGTTGTTTCAACTATTTATTGCGTTTTTAGTTTGAATTTTTTTGAAGACTTCCAAAATACTCAAGAGGAAATAAGTAAATTGCAAAGAGAAAATGCTGAGCTTAGTAAGCAACTACTCCACTTACAACACTTGTATTCAGAAGTCAGGAATGAAAACACGAATTTACAGAGCCAGGTTGAAATATCAAATTCTCTAGTAAATGCAGCCCAATCAGAAATGGAACAATATAAAGCAAGAGCACAACGAATTCTCCAAGAAAAAGAGGAGTTAATCAACATAAAAAACGAAAATCCTTCATCAGAAAACCCCGATATTTTCCATCATTACAACGAAGAATTGAAGTTACAATTTTTAAACAATCACAAACTTCCTAGTGATTTCTTTAAATTCCAGGAAAGAACTCGAGTTTCAACAAAACAAAAACCAAGAATTATCAGAAAGACTCAAAAAACAATCCCAATTGGCATTGTCTTTACAACAACAAATTGTGATGTTACAAAATTCTTCAGTGCAATCCTCACAGACTCTTGAGCAAACTTTAGGTGATGAGAAAAAAATTCGAGGGATAGCTGAAGAGGAATGTAGATTAAAAAGGCAGGAATTACAATTGAAAATAGGGGAAGTAACACAATTAAAAGGTGCAATAACTGCCAAGAATGACGAAATCGCTGAATTAAAACGTCTTCTTAATCAAAGATCTAACAGTGGTGATGAAGGTTTGGAAACAAGAATTAAATCATTAACTGAAACGTTAATGTTGAAACAAAATACTTTGGAAACTGTCACGACAGAAAGAAACGCATTACGCATACAACTTGAAAAATTGGAAGTATGTTTGCAATTTTTTAAATTAAAAAAAATTAAAACTTGATTGTTTTTAGAATGAGTATCAGAATAATTTAACGCAATTGAAAAGAGCTCAAGTGCGTGTTATTAACGTTAATGACACCGATGATGGTAATAACAATTGTAATTATATTTTAAAATTATAAATGATGTTACATATTATTACTTTTCAAGTGAAATCGCAAGTTCCACAATTTATGAGGGTATCTCCTCTTGATGCTGGAGTTACTAGGAGGGTTAAGCATGCATATTCAACTGTAGATGCTATCAGTGTAAGAACAGGAATTTTCCTAAGACGATACCCACTTGCACGAATTTTGGTGTTTTGTTACATGGTATGGTGTTGTTTTTTTAATTAAAAAAATTAATTATGTGTGTTTCAGGTACTTCTGCATTTATGGGCTCTGATTATACTGTTCATCTATGCGCCTAGTAGCCGTTGATTGTTTTATTGTACATTAAGATGATACAAATTATATGTGCAAAAGTAGTGTAGTTTTTCAAATAAGAATAACGTTAATAGTTGCTTGTTTTTCATTAAGTTCCATTGTTTCAACAACTATTGCATGTATTTTTTCTGATTTAACGGTGAAATTTAAATTAATATGACCAATATCAACAAAGTAGCTAAATTGCAAACAAACGTCACCGCTTTGTAGCGCTTTTAAGAGTAGAATTTTTAATTTATCTAAATCAAGCAATTCAGATTTATTAATAAATTAATTTGAAGAAGCATTTGCTCCTTGCAATGCAACTGCAATTCATTAAAAATTATTGCAACCTCTGTGCACAAGAAATAATTTTAACTTCAATATATTGTAAACCAGAATATCGAATGATGACGAGTGACGTCATTACTACACATGCCATAACTATCAAGTTGCATCTCAATTTTGAAATAGCATCTGAATTATTATTTGAAACACGATGGTGGTCTTGTACCAATAGAAAAATTATTTTTATGGATTTGGTGGTAAAATTCTTGCCGTTTTTCAGTTGCCACTAAAGACTTCATGTTTATTACGCCACACTTATTCAGAAACATTTTAAGTCTATTATAGACAAGAATCCATGTTAATAGTCAAGTTGTAGACCTTAAGTCCACCTTTATTCAGGATGAGACTAAGACATCGTCATTATGAAGGATTTGAGGAAATGTATCAAAGCTATTTGTTTAGTTTTTTTTTTAACTGTTAATCATATAATATTGCAACTGATTCTACAGTAAATGTTTCGTTGGTGAGTTAAAACTGCAGTATATACATATAAAAATCCTATTTACACAGTTGTACCATAATCGCAGTTTGTATTTACTTAAATACAGGATGGTTGTTCTTAGCATTGTCCAATTCCTTTATGACCAAGGCAATATTGAACCGCAGCTTATGAAACGTTCTAATATCAACATTAACGCTTATTCGTCTTCCATCTTTGAGTTGAAGGCACAATATCACACTAGCAGGAATCTTCTTAACCAGAGAACTACAACAGTTAAATCAAATTTAACCTTTCAATCCCGAAAATTACCTGGCACTAAGACTAATATCAATTCTCCATTTCAATGAAACCAATTTTCCAAAATCAGCTCTTTTTGAATCAAGAATAGTGCTAACAACTTCGCTTCGATTATTAACTAAAGGCAGATTCTCGATGAAATCTGTTGGGAAGCCCAGATCAATTAGTTTTGCGTTAAATTCTTTATTTGTCGCTTCGATGAAGAAATGGATTATTGCTAGATAAACCCCTAAAATTTCTTGTATTTTCCACGCAGATATGCTGTACTCATTTGATAATTTTTCTATGGCTTTTGAACGGTCTTGTACTGAAGGTTGAATAATGGAAAGAGCCACTAAAATGAAGAACTAAAAAAATGATAAAAACAAAAACTTCTCAATTACCTTTTAACAATTTATTTCGGCAATCGGAGGGAATTTCGGAAATCGCTGAAATTGTGGCTTTAGGTATTTCGCTTAAATTCATCTTAAATTTTCATTATTTTCATGGCACTAACAATGGCTAGGTTAACTATTGAGATAACAAAAATAGATTGCGTCTGGCTTTGACAACCACTAAATTGCTCAAGAAATTGCAATCAACTTACTGTTTTTTGTTAGTTTTGTGGTTATTGCCAGCCGTCAAGTTGACACGTCACGTGATGAAGATGGCGGCCTTGTCATAAGTGGTTTGTGTTTTTGCCATAATAAAAAATGTTTAAATGAGAAGTTCCACTAAATCGGCACTTTTCACCTCAACTTAATCACGCAGTTTTAGAAAAGCGTACAGGTAAAACTTGTTCGATTTCTAGAAACCTCCAGGAAACCCTCACAAGTCCAAATGGCGCGCTCAATTCCGTCGCCTAACCTCACTTCACGCAGTGTTTTTGTTTGTAAAACTACAAAGTTTATTTAACATTTCTCCCGTATTTATCCACGTACATACCTATAACGTGTCGTTACTTATAATTGTGATGTGACTAAAAGTTTTTTTCAGAAATTTATATTCTCCCGGAATTTTAGCAACATTTAACAACCTAAAGTGATGAATGAAGAGTGATAACATGGCAGAAGTAGCTTCTTCTGATAAAGATGGGAAAGATAACGATTCACCCAAGAAAGACAAACTATTTGATCCTTCTGTTGATATGCTTGTCAATGATTTTGATGATGAACGAACACTAGAAGAAGAAGAAGCTTTAGCAGCAGGAGAATCAGAAGATCCCAATGCTGAACTGTCTAGCTTGCAAAAAGTTGATAATTCATCAATTTAGACTATTTTAAACTAACAGAACCATTTTAGGAGAGTAATATGCCATTAGAAGAACTATTGGCGCTTTATGGCTACAGAGGTGAGAACCAAGAAAATGAAAGTCCAATTGAAGAAGACCAAGATCAGTCAGAACCCATGGAAGAACAAGAAAGTGAACCGGATCCTCCTGATCAACCTTCGAAGCTGAGCGCGTTGTATGAGCCTATTCCTGAAAGCGATCAAGAGGCTGCTAGACTGCTGCGCTGTAATTATACAATTTTTTTCTTTTTTTCGATATTACATCTTTTTGTTTTGTTTTCTTCCCAGCTGTTTCAAGAGTGAGTGAGGAGGAGGAAGAAGACTATGACTACAGTCCTGATGAAGATGAGTGGAGAAAGGTTAATAAGGTTATTTCTTTATTATTATTCACTACTAACATTTTACATTTGCATGGCAGTTTTCAGTAGCTAGTCCACTACAATGAGCAAGTGGCCAATTTTTTAAAATGTGTTTACAACTTAATTCTACTGTTTTTTGTTTCTGAAATTATTTAGACTTATTAAAAGAAAAGTAGCGCGCTTTGTAGATATTTTAATTTGCAAAGACAAATTTAAGAAATATTTATGGTAGAACTTGATTGCTTCTCAGTTTGAATTGTACTTTATATTTTCCAGCTTTTTAAAATTTATTTTAGTAATTTCAAGTAAAACTTTATAATAATAAAATGTACCTTTGAGTTTGTTGCCATAATTACATTACGCTTCTCAAATACTGATAGATTTAGCAGTACCCACTGGAAAATGACGCTGAAGAAGGATCAGCGCATAGAACGCACAAGTTAGGTGGCGAAAACTTTTCTTTTTCTTAAAATTTTTCAAATTACTTAGCTTGGTTGTTAGTTCGAAGTCAATTATAACAGAATTTCCGTTACTTTCTGAAATTCAATTTCAAACGAGAATCAATTTAAAGTTAATTTTATTTTCGGTGCCGGACCACCTGCCAAAGGTCGTTCTGTTCTTTAGAAATGTTAGTTTTGAATTTATTTCAGTAGCTAGTCGCACGAGTTTTCAATTTAGTAAATATGAGTGTTAACTAGTTATATTTCAGACAATTATGGTGGGGAGCGATTATCAGGCTCAAATCCCTGAAGGCTTGTGTCACTATGATGACGCTTTGCCTTACGAAAATGAAGATAAACTTCTTTGGGATCCACTGATGATTAACACAATTAACGTTGAGGAATTTCTAAAAAGAGCAACTGAAATATCAAAACCCCCCATACCTATGGGTAGTCATTTAAGGGACGATGAGCAAGCGCTGTATTTGTTACAACAGTGCGGGCATAATGGTGAAGAAGCTTTAAGACGTCTGCGCATGAATGTGGCACCCAGTTCCGAAACTATGAGTCTTTGGTCAGAGGAAGAATGTCGAAATTTCGAGTCTGGAGTGAGGGCTTTCGGCAAGAACTTCCATTTAATCCAACAAAATAAGGTAACATGAAAATTGATGCTTTATGATTCATAAGACTGACTAATTCGTTAATCAAGCACCGTCCTTCCAATTTTAGTAATAGTTCCACAGTATTCTTTGCATTCCTACTATATTAGTAATTTTTTTTAGAATGTACCGTTTTCTAGTTCCAGGGCATTTATGGCTAATATTCACAACTTAAACGTTATGTAATTCAGTGTTATGTGCTTTAATTTTTGTCTTCAATGTCTGCATTCATTATTCATTTTGCCCAGTAAGTGGATTCAGACGTTCAAGTCATCGACATGGTCGACTTGGTGTCATTGTTGTTACATATTTTGTAAATTAGCGTTTAATAAATTCATACCTTTATTCTGTATTCATGTTTTTATTTTCAAAATTGCTGTGTTGTCGTTCCAACGTGATTGAGGCATCACAGTTGACAACTTTGTCTGAATCCACGAAGAAAAGCGCTAAATTTACAATTAGTCTATCGCAAAAAATTAAACCCCTTAGATCCAATAAACAACCAAGTCCCGTTGCGTTATTGCTTTATCAACTACAGGACAATTTTTTTCAAACTCAAATTTTAAATCTAGAACAGAAACATCGAAGTACTCTTGCACGAAAATAAACAACAAGAATACAAGAAACATCAGCATTTTTTTATAACCATTGGGGCTAATACTTTGACATTGGAGGTGGTGGCGCAGATTCCTGTAAATAGTTGTTAAAAAATTGTCCTGTAGTCGCTTGTCATCAGTTAAATTTTCTTCTAAACGAACTATGGTTGAAGGTTCGTACAAGGTCAGTGGGCGAGTTAGTTCAGTTCTATTATTTGTGGAAGAAATCTGAACGGCACGATATATTTGCTAACAAAACGAGGCTAGAGAAAAAGAAATATACTTTGCATCCGGGCCTCACTGACTTTATGGATAGATTTTTAGAAGACCAGGATGGTAGAGATCGAAGTTCTTCACCTAACGTGCAGTGTAGTGCATCAGACAATAAGAAAAGTGTTTCTGATAATGTGTCGCCCCCGCCTAAACCCTCGGTGGATACATAGTAGCTAAGGTTGTTAAGTAGTAAGCGAATGAAATTAACATTTTAAACGAATGAAATTAACATTTGATACTATTTAACAACATCAATGCAACTGTTTCCATATTTCGCTCGTCATATGGAAATTGTAATTTATTTATTTATATTTTTATATTAATATATTTAGTTCCCTGGCGAGACATATTTTTCTATATACGAGATAAACAGAACAGTTCAAAAGGGAACCCTATATCCAATTAATTAAAACTTTTTGTTGTTCTATGTGAAAGTAATTTATTTATACTTTGTTTGCTTTATTTATGTTGTTTATCACTTATATAACTATTGTTTTAGCTAGATTTTAAGGAAGAGCGGGTTGATTTTATATTAGACAGTAGATTTTTATAATGTAACCGGATTTATGAAACAAATGCCAACATTTAGAATGACTAATCCGCTATCAAAGTGGTCTAGAAAAACAGTCTGTTTTGTTCATGCAAATTGAATGTGATGTCATTGCTATGTTGTATTCTCAGTTCAAGATTCTTTTGCTAGTTTCAAAAAGTTGTTTTGTCTCCTAATTTGAAATTAGAACACATAGATTAATCTCAAAATCTACACCTTCTTGAAGCTAACCAGTCAAATATTTTAAATAAGTGCAAAACTTCTGAATTTATGTAGAAATAGAAGCACCGGAAAGAAAAGGTTTAAGTTTCAATTTCAAATTGTATAAAGTTGTCACTATGATTATTTACCAAAAAATTATTTGAAATTGTTTCAGAATTAATATTTTAAAATAACCCTCATTGTTAGTCAGTGTATCCGGATATTGACATGTTAGCAGCATCCTGTAAACGTAGCGATTTTTATAAAACGAAATTTTTAGATATTAATGTCCGTTATTGCGCCAGTTGTAAATAAGTAATCTTCAAATAATTATTTATTGTTTTGTATACTAAGTAGTTTTTTATTATTTTTAGACGTGAATTTGATGTTTTAGTTTTTAACTGATCGCTTTATTGTGTAGCCCACGTTAGTTTGTGCTATATATTGTATTTGTAAGTTAAGAATAAGTGGTAAAATGGGCGTACTTTTCACAAACTAATTTCGGTACAAAATAGAAAAATATGCATTCGCATTATAATTAAATGGTACTAGGATCCTCATAAATTTTATAGTGTTCAATTTCAAAACGCACACAATTAGCAACTAGAAATACATAAAGGGCCTATATTTTCATAGTATCTACTGTAGGTTAAAATGGCATTGTGTAAATCACCAAAGTACAGTTGTAATATTTAAATTGACGAATTGTTTTAACCGATTTTCAGAAGCAATTGTTTCACTAAATTAGTACAATAATTTTTCTAGTCCATATTGCGACTAAGCGATAATTTTATCAATGAACTAGTGCAACAATTGAATTCTGAGAACGAAAGATTTACACTTGAAGCATGATTTACTGTTTGTATGGGATAATTTAGTAACTTAGAGAGTATAAGTTTACTTCTTATTGTAGAAACTTTTATTTTAATATATTAAAGTTAATGCGTTTCGTTAATTCTAAATATAATTAAACCTTTATTGTAATTGTACAAATAATTGTCCGAGAAATTTTGGAATACTATAGACAACATTACTCATTATCACAGTTGTTAACAAATTATTCGTTTACAAGTGATTCTAGATTTGTTGCTGACTGAGTACCTATATCAGTCGCATATTATGTAATGAGGTTGACATCGGCACTTGTGATATTATCTTTTATCAATTTTTATAGCTCAGTGCGTACTACTACTACAAAACTATTACTGCCTATGTTGTGAATTCATCAATAAAAGTTATTTTATTACAAACTAATTTTTACATTCAACAGCAAAAATAATCCAATCCTTTCAGTTACTTACCTTTCTATTGTAACACTTATTCCTGTTTTGTACATAAGTTTTTGTAGCCTTTTCCAGTCACTAAGTTGTAAAATTCTAATTTACGAATGGGGTTGGTTAGTAAAACTACTTTTAGGAACTAAACAAAATTTATTTGATCAATTTTTTTCGTTAGTAGTAATACTGTTTAAAGTACAAAAATTGAAGATAAAGAGTTTCTCAAACGTGAAACTAGCATGAGTATTAAATATAACATTATATATAAAAAAAGTCACATCTTCGAATAACACATTGAATAGGTAATGTTAAATAAATATCAGTTCTGTTACTATAAAAGTACTTTGTAACTCGTAGGAGCGAACCACTTACAAAGTATTTTGTGGCCAACCCAGTTGAATGCAGTGATATGTGGGAAGGGTACAAGAAAAGACGTCCTGAAGAGCTATAACAAATGTTTATTTAAATGAATGACATGGGCTACAGCTATAACGATGAACCACACACTCAGAGTTAACACGCACACACTCGACTGAGATCTGAATGTAGAATAATGCACGAAACCCTTGGCCTATCTAACATTCAAAGTTTAGAGAAAATACTTATGACAAAAAAATATCACCATTTACCCTGTGCAAGTCTCTGTTGTTGTCAAAATGCAAGTGACCAACTGTACTCAAGCGGACAGACTTGCTAGGTACTAGCTGAACATATGGTACAGGTACACAACATGAATACACAGTGACGGAAACCAATCAGAAGCCGCCCAAATATGGAGGGTAGCCAGGTGGATGTGTGGGCGCGGGCTGTGGGTAACTGTAATACGGGTAGTTTGGGCTGGGCATGTGCAAGCCGGGGCCGTAGCTTTGAGCGTAGGGTAACTGTGGGTAGGCCAGAGGCATGGGTTCATAGTGACTGCTCCAAGTTGGGGTTGGGTATAAAGGATATCCTGAAGATGGGGGATAATTGTACGGGACAGGACTAGCTCTTGAAGAAACGTTGTAATTGTTGTACTGGCCGGAATATTGGTCGGGTGCTTCACTCAACGGCGCTTCTCCTTCTGTTATACTCGGAATTTGATCTACTAGAGACTCAAGACCCGATAGGCTTTTTGAAGCGATATCTTGGGGTTGTCTCGGAGATGCGTATTGAGTTTCGTGTTGAGGATCCATGTTGTAAGAATGATACGGATAATGGGGCTGTTCGCTGTTGTTTGAAGGAGCGGGGCTACCAAGACGACATTCAGCTTCGTCTGCCATACTTGTGGGTGGTTCAAAATCCGGAGGTCCTAAACTAGGAGAAGCCGGAGAACCCAATTGTTCTGAACTTATAGCAGCGCTAATTTCAGAACTTAAATCAGAATGGGTGAAAGGTTGCGAATGAGGACGCGGGGACTGGCTGTACGGCGGTCTGGGACTCTGACTGTATTGAGGTCTTGGGGATTGAGTGTAACCTTGAGGTTGGGGTGCGTATAAATTGCTTGAACTATTAGGAGGTGTGAGTGCTGGCCCCATCTGGTAAAAATTATTAGGTGACTGAATTGGTGACGGATTCGAATAACATTGAGTCATGTTGGTCGATGTATTGTTATCTGGCGGTGGAACATCCATGTTCTCTACCTTGACTTTTTTAGGCCGGCCCCTTTTCTTTTTTGGAAAATCACAGTTAGTTTGTTGAGTCGCTGGAGATTTACGAACCACCGGTTTAGGAGGCGGTTCTTCACCTTCAACTTTGATTTTTTTAGGCCGACCACGCTTCTTTTTACATGGTACAATAGTACCATCTTCTTTTTTAATCACAGCATTACTTATGTCGGTGAGTTCGGTCGAATACGGATCAGGCTTCGGTTCGGCCTCATAACAAGACTTAACCCTCGGCTCACTAAAAACCATCTCGGATTCGTCGATTTCGGTTATTACACCGTTCAAATAATCGCGAAACTTTTTCAATGCCGCGTAAAACGGCACCTTATCCGCTGCACGGGGTAATTGAGCACATCTTGCGCTTGACGATGGCATCACCCACATGTACTGAAACACAAAACACATCAATAACCGACAAACACAATGTCATCATCCATTTTCCCAAACTCACCAAAACTTGACCCGATTCTCCACCAAGAAACAGCAAAACATTTCAATACTGCATAACCCATTAGATCAGAATCTTCATTCAAAAGCTTTCACAACCGACCTCCAAATGCGGATTTCTACAATAGCTGAACGCTACATCAGTTACGTTCAAACTGAGGGTTCGAAGGTAAAGCAACACCAATATATTTAAAGGTTTTCATTGCGCTAAGAACTCATTGAAGGAGATACAGGTTCAATTAAAGTAACAATGCAACTTGGAGAAAATTGGAAACTGGAGCCAGAAAACAAAAGAAAACCTGACCAGACTCGCTCGAGACATGTTCATTAACGTAACACCTCAAAATGATAAAAAAAAAACTGGCCGCCTTAATAACTTTGTCGCTTTTCTCTTATCACAGAAAGAGATTCGTACTAATTCCAAATTATAAAAATTTTCGGTGTTGTCAAAACATTTGGAAATTGTTTCAGAATTTCGTGCCGCTTTAAAACTACAGAAACTTTTCACCCGTCTACCTCTAGCAAAGCTAATATTAGATCTCGTTTGTTAACAACGTTGCCAATTGCCACTTCGCTATGTGCGTTTTATCAAAGACCATCGCAACTATTTCATGTTTATTCTAATCATTGAAGAATAGCAGATGGATTTTAGGTGGAAACGGGGAAGTTTATTTTACCATAAAGGATTAGGCGGGATCTACTTATGACATAATCACCATTATTGTCACAACATACGTATGTAATTCAACAAATTGTTGAAAACAATATATTTTGATGCTCGACTAAACGGGTGAATACACAAAATGAAAGAAAACGTTCTTGTGCATTTAAGAAACTCACGTTATCTAGTGGGGTATGTTTCAAACTAAAGCACAAAGTGTTTAAATAATAATACAGCACGTACTTTAAGTAAATAAAAAATTGAACAAAAATTTAATATTTGGTACTACGTAGATGATTCGCTGGTTGTTGGCAGTTAGGTTTGTGATCAACTGTAGAGAATATTCTTAATTACTTCGTAGTTTTGCTATATAATTGAGATCACTGTTCAATGTGCAGCGTTCAAGTCTATTTCTCTTTATTGCTGTATTTAAGTATTTCAAATGCAGTAACGATATATGGATGAAATTTAGAGAAATAAAAAAGGCAATAATTACTGAATTATCAGATGGGTTTGGGTAACATCAATGTTAACTCTTTTTGATGACATTAATTTTAAAACTTCTAAATTACTCCAAATCTTTAGATTCACATTGTACTGTTTTTTCTTTCGATTTCCTCAGCTATAATCGTCGGAGAACCTCCCATTAGATTACTAGCGAATTTTAAAGATCCACAAGGACAAAGGACTAATCTCTCGAACATGGGTAAACATAGTGAGAATAACACAACTCATAAATAATTTCGCCGAGTCAACACTGCAAAAATATTCGCTCTTGAACATTGAAAATCGATTTTTCGCGATAACTTTTATTATTGAGCAAGATACTTAGTTTTTGGGTCAATGTCGTACTATTTGAGCTATTTAGGTCAACAGGTTCAAATTTTAGATCTAATTGTTACAGGTCACTAACCCTAATCATTTTTGTAAATCAGATTTTTCCTCTTTTTTCAAAATCAAAATTACACTGAAAATTGATAGGCAGGTGCAGAATTTATTTAAAAATTAGTATGTTACGTTTTGAAGCAATTCGAAGGGTTTCTGGCCGTTAACCCTTCGATCCTATAATTCAGCGTGATCGAGATAAAACGATTGAAACGCGTTTTTCGGTAAATTTCCGTCAAATAACGTTAACATGGAACTTCCGCAGACATCTCGAAATGAAAGAAAACGTTTGGATGCATACAAATGTATGCGTCAAATTGCCATTAAAATTATTCTTAGCGAACACACATTTTGGTTTTTCTGTTAGATTAAAATTTTCACTTCAGTTTATGCAATAACGTTAACAAAAATCATTATTGTATGAGTACAAGGGCGCAATTTTGAATCACGTACATTCAAACCTGTTTCTTGGCCTCCCTAATCACCAAACTTTAACCCCCTTAATTATCTTTTGTAGATGCATCTTAAAAAAATATTTTACGCGACATTAGTAGAAACAAAAACTATATGAGAATGATGTACCATTCAAATGAAATTAGCGGAAACCAAAAAATAAATTCCTATCCTTCCAACTTTAATTTACAATTTTCCAATTTGTTGAAATTCTTGATTTTCTATTGGGATGCTACCTCGCGTCTATGTATCTATTAAATTCAATTGTCTACTATTTTAGCAAATAAAAAAAAATTTGCTGCAAATTATGAAAATTGACCTTAAATAAGAAAAATCGATTTCTTATGAGTGATTTTGAAGATTCTTGAGAGCCACTATCCTAAAGAGTTTTAAACTGTACGATAATAACGCAAAAACCATCAAAATCTTAACAATAAAAAGTTATCGTAAAAATCGATTTCCATGTTTGAAGGATACCTCGCAGATTTTTTGTCCAAACCGGAGAGATTGTCTACGGTTTTTGGGTCCGCAAACTCGGAGGTGTTGGAACTACGGATTTTGAAATTGCCGCCATTTTGAGGTGTTATGCAACTAGATTTCGCAATTAATTGGGCGTTGTTTTGCTTGTTCACGGTTGCAAACATATAGGAGGATAATTAGAATTGATGAATGGGTCGCGTAACTGCTCTTGAATAGTATTTTAGTCTTTTGGTGTCTGACATTTTCAAGGCCACGCATAAAATCAATACTCCCGCAATATGCGGTGCGAGCGTGTGAAAATGGATGTTTAAAACAAAAACTAGTTATTTCGTATACTCACTGTATTGGTGCCGTCGACTAAATCAGGTTGTCTGCCGAACTTGAAGTCTTTTTTGCCCGAAAAAACTTCATAAATAAGTTTACCATTGAATACAGCAATTTTAGGTCTAAATTTCCGCAATTTTTCTAACAATATTTGACTACCCTCTTTAATTTCTTTACGAGTTAAATCTGCACTACCCTTAGTGGCACGCTGTACCATATTTGTAAAGCCAATGCCTACTTGAAGTAATTTATAGTCTTCATCTGCTGACACTTGCTGCTGGGTTAAACCTGACAAATATAAACACTTCCAAAAGTGGTTGCCAGGACCTGCATAGTGATGACCCTTATATGCCGCGAATAGACCTGGATTTATTCCAATCTATAAACCATAAATCATAGAAACCTAATAACATAACCGCTACTAAAACTTACTATGATAATATCTAAATTTTCGGTAAGATGATCCGGCAATGTTCGTTTGGACACCTCTTCTTCTGGCATCCCGTTAAATCGATCGTGTTTTTTTCGTTCTTTAATAGGCCGTGGTACTCCCCCGTTCATATCTTGACTGTACTCAGGCCTAGCAAAATTCAGTTAACAATTAGACTTCTGCAAACCACACAAATAACAAAATAATTAAAAAAATTAAAACAAACTAAATTCATATTATTAAAGCTACGTCACTATCATAGTAATGCAACTTATTTTTAGGATTGCAGCGATAAGACCAGTTATCACCGCTTTACGCAACGCGAATCTGCAGTATTTCCGATAAAGTTTAAAGCAGTTAGGTCAACAAAATTGCGGCCCACAACCAATAGAGTGACTAATGGCAACAAAGTTTCATTGAGAAACTATTTAAATCACTCATTTCCGTAAAACAAAGCAAAGAGGGTTAAAAGTTAACTATGGAATAAACAATGTGGAAAGTTTGGTTCATTAAATATGTAAAAAGGCAACAAACTGTTGCTTCTCCTGTAAATAGAAGTTGACAGGTGTTAAATTGGCAACTGTCACATTGACAGTTGTCACGTTGACAATTGTTAAAGTTTGACACGTGCTATAGTCAAATTTTTTATTATAAATATTTAAAATTTTACCACATCTTTGTTTATAAGTCGGGACGTGATTTGGGGTTCATTTTTAACGCCTTCTCGCTTGTTTCGGGGTTGTTAATTGGGTCCGAATTAAGTTTTACTTACTGTTCGGGTTTAATTTTCTTTTTCCGGCCACGCTTCTTGGGGCCGGGCATGAGTTGGTTGTTAATGGGTGGCAATGGGTTCATGAGGTGCGGAGGTCCTTGTGCAGAAGGAAGCATCGGTATGGGATCATCATCGATGAAACTGTAAGGATCCTCGAGTTTTTCACATTTCACTTCATGATTAACACTGGCAGTGTTTGAAAGCAACATATCAGCACTGGTTTCATAACCATCGTCATGGGGTTCAAGTTTCATGTTTCTACACATAAAAAACGCATCCATTAGTGACGTTGTTTGGAAACACTCTCAGTGATAAGAACAAACAACTAGACTTACGTGTAGGTGAGGGCGTGTTTCAGCGAATCGTATCAGACATGCACAGGATGAATAGGATGGATTCAAGGCCTAGGGGATGTTCGAGTTGTGTTGTTGCAGCTATTAGGCAACACGTAAACACCAGAGCATTGAAGGCTAACTGGTGTTGTGCAAATCACTGTTCAACTCGGCCCAACACACAACACAAATCGAGCGTTTTCTAGCTGATGAGGAATGACTATTTTTAAAAGAAATTACGTAGATCAGGTAATTCGGTAGTTGGGGGCTAAAAAACGGGTTAAAACGTGCGATAGCTGAATTAGTCGAAGATGCGCCGAAAATAGTAAAAGAGTAGCGTAATAGGTAAATAAATAATACAAAGGAGTGTTTACATGGTCGCGTTCTGACGGGGGAGGAAGGGGTTACAGCTAATTCCATCACTTACAGCTTGTACTTATTGGAGAAAGTCACGGGGTGGTTGTATCCGTCGTAGGCAATTTGTCCGGTTCCAAGTCCGGAGCCTCCGGTATCCGGAGCCCCGCCGCCGCCTCCGCCCGCCTCCATAGTCGCCCCCAACAAGGTTGAGGACTCGCGGAATAATGTTGCCACCTGCATGGGCGGCCGTCCCGAGCTGTCGCTCGTCCAAAAACCCGAAAACCACACGCACTTTACATCTAGGTCTGCACTAGCTTTATAAAAACCCAACAACAACCTCACCCTTTAAAAATAGTCCCAACTCTGTGATTGGTTCAACGAACGTTTCTGAAAAATCAATAGAATGTTATCGGCCTGTATTTTTGTGGAAGCCTTGCTCCGGAGCTCATTGTCGGTGTCTCCGTCGGCGTCGCTTTCTCCGACGCCCGACGTCGCTTTTTTAACAGCGCATTCTATCAAAAAACACGCCAAACTAAAAAAAAATTACAATGACATAACTTCATTACGTTCACACAGAAAACTGCGTTACCGTCAGTATTATTATCACCACCACCCGCCACTAGAAAGCGCCACCGCTCAATTTCTTTTCGAAATTCAAACTCTACCACAAGAATTTCTCTTTCTCGAAGTTTCTTCCAGTTATTACTTTCACTACTCAATTTAATCAACACGCGAGGCGTGGAGATTTGGAAATTTTACTAAATTCATATTGTTTACTTATTCCTCTTAAAATTTGACTCAAAAATATGTTAAAAATAATTCAACGTTAAGTTGAATCAATCAATTCCCTTTCAAACGCGCGCCCTGACTGGCTATTGCTATGTATTTGCCCCTAATTACGGCGCTACCACCAAACGAATTTGAAGTTACATGAAAACATTGACAAATATTTTTTCTAATTTTAATTTTCAACATTTATTTTTAATATGTATAAAGTGTTTGATCAATAGATTAATTGATCACTAAAAAAACTTAATAAATATCGTAATTAAGAACATGAATTGAAAGTTGCAGTTCGTCCTGTTAGTGTTAGAAGAGGTAGAAATTTTGATTTTTTACCAAAAAAATTTACACAGTTACAATGAGCTCTTGTCATTGAGTTTCTTGTTTCTGAGAAGTTTTTATGGAAATTCCGTCAAAAAAGACTGGGTCATGATATGATTTTTCCCAAAATTTAATTAGCAATAGAAATTCTATAAGCTAATTTCCTAACAATAAACTAAAACAGCAGTATTTTAGTCATGATGAGAACACTTCTACTGAACTAGCATCCGGTATTCCATCTGCTATCTAGTTTATCCAGAAGTAGTTGTGAGAGTAGAGGGTATTTTTATTGTTTTTATTGGTGTTATTCGACTAGTTCCTTCATTATTTTTTTTATTTCTTTATTGCGGCGGTGTTATTTATTTAAATAACACTGTTTACTTTGCTTTTGCAAAAAGAATGTTTTTTTTAATTTTGAAAATTTTATGGATTGAGGTAGAAACAAATTTAGGTAAATTAAACGTTATGTAAAAACTACATTTTTTGAAAAATGGTAATTTTGAGGTTACCTCAAGTTTGTAACAAATCTGTCAATAATATAGTAAAATTGATACAGACCAATTGTTTAGATTTGATTCTTCACAAAAGAATGTTTTTGGAATTTTGATAATTCTTATGGATTGGGGTAGAAGCAAATTTGAAATTTTGGCACCAACTTTGTGATGCACTCGCGACTCGCGTGAATTTTGAATTTTGCACCATGAATGAACTGAAGATTTTAAATTGAGTGCCAATGTACGCCGCAAGTGTGTCCAGTCCCAGTCAGTAATTCAACCTGGTTTACAAGAGGTTCAAGCAAAAGAGGAAGAGCCTTCGTCTGACGGTTTTACTGTTACTTGTTACTTCGCCTAGTGTGATTGTGGCTCAAGGATTATTTTGATACGTCACCGACATTTATCCACGTAAACGTCATCTATTAATATAATAGTTAAAAACAACAGGTAACCTACAAAGTAAATTATGTTGCGCCCAGTTGTGAATGTGATTGGTGCCTTATGGTTGTTGTAAATTTGAAGTGGGCCATTTCGTACGGCAACTCATCGACTTTGATTTGTCTCACGATATAACGGAATCATCGCTGCGAGAATTTACAGTTTTACTAATGAGTAGTGAAATCATACTCTTATCTATTTATTAATGACTCAGTTTCACCACAGAATAACATTCCTTCACGTTACAACCGTCTAATTGTCGCTTATAATCAACCATAACAATGTGGATGCCCACTCACGTTCAAGTTACAGGTAAAAACAAACAATTCCTAGCCCAAAAATAGTTTGTTAACAGTTTTTTTTTTAGTACAAAGAGCTTCCGGATTATTAACCAAAGGAAAACACAAAACAAATGACTGTTTTGTCACTATTGCTTTGGGGAAAACAAAATACCAAACTTCGATTAAACCAAAAGCTAGCCCTGATGTCGAATGGCATGAGGAATGTGAACTGTAAGTTAAACTTTGCGTTGCACCCACGCCCTATAATTTAACAAAATTGCAGCCCTATCCCTGATCAAGGCAACACTGCCGAAATTGTTTTAACAGCTCTACACCAAAATGGTTTTGGAGTTGATGAATTTTTGGGCCGCACTGCGATACCTTTGAACACTTTAGACATTTACGAAAGACCAAAAAACAAATGGTACTCTCTCGAGAGCAAGCCGGGTGAGTAACGGGAAAATCTAAAAATAGTCACCAGAAACTAGTGTTTATTTATATATTAGCTATTTATTTATTTTTAAATTTGCCAACATTGCAACCTTCACATATAGTAAACAATTCAATTTCCTAAACAATGCAAATTTCGTAATTAATCACTGTGTAATTAATCTGATGATTCAAGGTAAAACCGCGAAAGCCAAAGAAAGAGGTCATCTCGAAGTTAAAGTTGGATTTACGGTAAAATCAGGAAGTTTAACGGATTTAAGTAAAAAAGAAAAACACAAATCTTCTATTGGACAATTGTCACATGTTGCACAATCGGTTGGTGGAAGTTTATTGAGTCTTGGCAGTGCCGAGAAAAGGAAAGGGATCAAGAAATTTGCTAAATCAATCGGATCAAAAATGCATCTTAGAGGAAAGAAAAAAGATGGCGATTTGGATGACAATTCTTCAATTGGAAGCGTCGGTAGTTTGCAGAGGAGAAACATCAACGTGGACAAGTTCAACAGCCGCCAGACAAGAGAAGACGCTGATCCAGGAGTTGTCAGCGATGAAGACGAGTTTACTGTAAGCCTGCACTCTGCACCTTTTGTTTATTTAATTTAAAGGCCAAAAGAAGCAAATAGACACGCTTTTTACTAGATAGGGAACGCTTCCCAAACCTTCAGTTTTTAAAGCAAAATCTTTGTATTTTCACTTTTGGGCTGAAGCCTGAAGGATTATACAGGGTTAGTCAAAAGTATGGAATCAAGTTTCTTTGGTTCAAGCTATTAGATTCAAATAAAAACTATTTGGCAATTTTTTTACAAAATAGTGACGTCAAAAAAATTTACGTTTTATCAATTAAATGCCCAATTTGGTGTACCTGGAAAAAGAGGACGTGTCCCAACACACTGTAGACAACGCTATTAAAATTTAGCTTTTTGAGTGATAGTGACAGTAACTGTCTCACATTCTATGGTGCTGTAGTAAAAAGTGAGATAATGGAAAGTATGGATTTTTATTTAAAATTTATATTGTTAATAACCATTTTAGTTGAAATTTTTAATTCTGAAGGAGATAAAGATGAAAGTAATTTCTGCAATGTAATATTTAAATTTAGATTTAACAAAAATGTGCTTTTACCGCTATACATGAATTATGAATCCCAATTTCTGGCAACCAACAATACAAGCATGTAATACCAGGCAAATAACTTATTGAAAAACGAGCATAGTCCAAACTGTTGGCAATTATATGTAGAAGCAATTAAAATTTCCCACTGACTGCTTCTTTTTGACAAAATTGAGTTAAGCGAGTTCACCTTTTAATCATAAAGTTAAATATTTTTTTATTACTTTTCGAAATATCGAAATTTGTATTTTTTTTAAACCAAAATATTTTAAATTTATTTACTCGGAAATAAAATGTTTTTTGAATTGTCTTAATTTGTTAAAAACTTTTAATGAAAAATTTTAATTATCTAGACTTGTGTTACTTTTATATATTGATAATTTTTTTGATGAAAATATTTTTTTATCGCAGTTCGACGATTTGTCTCACAAGAGCTCTGTGAGTTCTTTGAGTCAGCCGGGACAGGGGTTAAGTACGTCAGTAACTTCAGTCGAAAACCTCCCTGGGGATGTCTCAAATAAATCCAGCACATTACCGCCAGTAAAACCCCCAAGGATTGAAGTGAAACCGCAGGATGAATGGGAATCGAAATTGTTTGGAAAACAACAAAAAAGTACAATTTAAAAAAAAATGCAACAAAAATTTTAACTAGGCAAATTTTAGATTTACTAAAACCAAATAGTAGTGAATCTCTAAACAGGAGATCATGGGATTCGTCCAAATTAGCATCACAAATTGAGGAAGAACCAGCGGAAACTTTAGAAGTTCCCTCTAAAGAAGACACTGTTAGTCTCAAATCAAACAGATCACCTCTACCAGTCAAAAGGGAAGAAAAAGAGGGAATGTTTTCGAAACTGAAACATTTTCGAAAAGGTAGTTGTTGTTAATGTTATAGCGCCAGTGCATGTTGCTTAATTTTAGATAAACATGAGGTAGATGCGAAACGTGATAAATTACCTAGTGAACGTATTATTATAGGAGGTGAAAACGAGGTTGTGGTCTCATACAATAATCATATTTCCAACGAATTGTTGCAGAAATTTGAAGGAAAATCACGTGAAGTAAGTTTTTCTTATTCTGAATTACTACAATTTTAATATTAATCAAATTTGTAGGATCTAATTTTGTTAGTTTGTAATTTACAATGCGATTTAGAGTCGCAAAAAAAGAAACTAAAAGATTTGGAGGATTATCTAGACGATTTGCTTCTGAGAGTTATGGAGACTACACCGAGGATCCTCCAAAACCCCTACGTAACCTGCAAATTTTCACACAAGAAACTGAGGTAATTAATCAAATTATTTTTGAAAAAGCAGTTTTATTAATTTATTTATTTTCAGCGGGTAGAGCTTCTCGTCATGATCAGTGCCGGTTAATAGGTGCTAGTTTCGATAACTGGAGGGCTTTTATCAAACCTGTGATTTATGTTATTGGCCATTTTAAGAATTTCACCACGTTGAATCGTTAGTTGTAAAAGGATGCTAAGATACTAACTTCCGTCCATTTGCCTTTAAACATATTAATTTTTTTGTATAAAAATTTCGCAGCAATAAGGCCAAGTGCTGTAGTTTTAAGAAAGAATTGTTTTAATACTGACTGGGTCACGCCAATTACGTGAATGTTTTATAATTTTACTCTTTGTCTTCCCCTGAAGTGTTAATTAAGTTTTAATTTATTTTCCACTAATAACTTATTTGATTTATTCATAGAATACTATTGAAACTGTTAGAGGTGCTAAGGATTTGATGCATTATATTTTATATACTGAAGGGAAAATAAATATTATTAATCCAAAAAAGATTTATTCAACAACTGATTAAAGATTCAAAAACAATAAGTAAGGATTTTGGATCTGTTTTTTGAATAATTGAGCAAACCTCGCTATTGTTGCTCCATCTACTATTCTATGATCAGCAGCTCCACTCAAATTAATTATTTCTTCAGCCACTACGTTATTGGAATCATCAAATCTTGGCAACACCTACAAAATTAATTCAACATTTCGTCTCGTTTGTATTAGCAATTCTTACTTGTATACTTCCTAGAGCGATTAGAGCTACTTGTGGTGGCATTATAACTGGTTTCATGTAAGTACCGCCGATCTGCAATTATGTTATTTAATTAAAATAAAAGCGAAATTGGGAAAGTACCGCTCCAATGTTTGATAGAGTGAAGGTTCCTCCTGTTAAATCCTGCGTGGAAAAATTGCCATTCTTTCCTGTTTTTAACAATCTGTTTAGCTCGTTGTTAATTTCAATGATACTGAGACGTTGAACATTTTTTATAACTGGCACCCCTAATCCTACTTTTGTATCCATAGCAATTCCGATATTATGTTCGTTTCTATAAGTGACATTTTCACAATTCTCATCGAGAGTGGCGTTTAAAATAGGATATCGAAGCAACGCGTTTGAGATAGCTTTTATGAAAAATGGCATAAAAGACAATTTCAGATCTTGACCTTCCGGCAAATTTTTGATGTTTTGTCGCAACTCGGACAGTTTTGTTACGTTAATTTCGTCACCATACACAAGATGAGGGATTTTCTATAATTATTAGTAAAGAAGTGTCAAAAAGAAATGGAAATTTACCAAAGAAGCTGTCATTGTTTTAACCATTGCTTTCTGGAAAACTGTTAAGCTTTCGGTTTTATCGCCAGTTAGTTTTGCGGCTTTCTGTTGAACATCCTCTCCGCTACTAATATCTAAATACTTCAAAACATCTTCTTTAAGAATCCTGCCATCTTTGCCAGAACCTGTAACTTCAGCTAAATTCACCTAAAATTTTACCAATTATCGGAGAACTATTAAAATTACTTTCGTTACATTGTATTCTTTCGCTAATCTTCTAACAGACGGTATACACAGAATTTCGATGTTATTACTAAGTTTTTCAGAATCTAAAAACGATTTTTTTTAAACGAAATATCAAGGACGCTACTACCTTTAACTTCTTTAATTTCTACGTTTTTTTGCTCTTCTTTTGCTATAGGTTTTTCTTCTTCATTTCGGCCATCCTCTGTTTCTATATCAAGAAGCGGTTTTCCTACTAAAGCTATTTCGTCAACTTTATGGTGTAATTTTTTGACGATTCCATCGTATCTACTTGTTATTGTAACTGAAGCCTTATCGCTCTGTACTTCGCAGATTTCATCAAATTGAGCAACTTTATCCCCAACTTTAACAAACCATTCTTTAACAACTACTTCCCTTATCCCTTCACCAATATCGGATAAATTAAAGGAAGTAGTAGCAGCGTAATTTGGAGACGTATACACATTTTTTATTAGCAAACTCTTCTTACTGCTCTACAATCAAAATGATAACTTAATTATTCACTTCAAATACGCTTGTCATTGTTTTATCGAATAAATTTCAAGTACTTACCAGCAGTTTCGAATTGTTACTGACACTTCTTAAAAGTGAGCAAATTTCTCTTGAGAGTAACATCTTATTCTTAATTGTTTTAAATATGTACTGATAGAGTAATATTTGGCTTGTAGTCTTATCTTTCAAGGCGATGGCTCATGTGTTGAGTAATAAAATTCCCGTTCGATTAAATTAAGTCATTGTTTTTGCACTACCTAATAACTTTATAATTTTAATTCGATTGCCACGTATCTGTGATCGATCCAATTTAATAATTGCATCTCAACTACCTTGGTTCTACTCGTATAATAATCAAACTGGAAAACAACTTCAAAGGTCAAATCTCTACATCTCGTTATCTCCTGCGGTAAGGTCGACTACTTCCATTCTAGTCTTACCGTTAAAAAATTTAAACAGAAATTATTTAAAAATTGTTAGACGATATTTTTAGAATAACTCGAGTGTAGAAATGACGTCAATTGCATGTTTGCTAGATAAAGGTGATAAGAGTTATCGTTTTCATCTCGTGAAAGCGGCTACATCAAAAAGTGCAATTGAACCAATTTTATTGGGAATGGAAGAAATTGCGCCAAGTTTTTAAGCCAAACATTTACAAAATCTTCGAAGTTGGTAGAATATTCTATTCGTAAAAAGAAGTGGTTGGATAATAAGGGTTGGTGCTAATAATTTGTTGATTTTACAGCAAGTTTTATTTGAGAAGTAATACAAAAATAAATTAAATAAATAGAGTAAATAGAAATTATACAAAAGAAATAGAAAATGTCATACTTAGACTAATGGCAGTTGTGTCGATGATTCAGCCATTAAATTGGTTTATGATTAAATCAGCGGCTCAAACTGGCCTTAGAGGCGCAGAAAAGATTTTCTTAAATTGTACTAAAAATTCGGATTTTTAACAGTTTTTGTAAAATATTTATATTTAACAATCAGTCATATAGAAACTTCTGGACTTTAGCAACTACCTTTGCGACAAACTTAAATAAACGAACTTCATTAAGTATCCAGTGAAACTTAACAAATTTCACTCAAAACTCTGAAAATAGTCGAGAAGTCCTTACAATAATTCAACTAAATAATTTCGAAAGCCTCAGTTCCCATATCGTCCCCTTCACTGCTATCCATAGAATATTCTAATTCAGATGGAGGCATTTTTTTGGGTGAAATCTGGGCATCGCTGCCATATCCATCACAGAAAGTAAACATAGGATATTCGCTTCCAGGACTCTCCGACCTCGTTGGGGGTATTACCAACTACAACCAACATAATTAATAAGAATTAATAATCTAAATCTTTTTACATACAGGTTGTACTGTTTCAATCAAATTGAAAAAATCTTCTTTGGTAGCGCAATAAAACCCGATGCAGCAAGAAGGATCCATTTTCCCTAAATGAATTTTTCTAGGAGATCTACAATGGAAACTGTTCAAAGAAAAATCAGAAGCCCACACGTCCACCACCTCTTGACAGTAGTGGGGGTCCAAATGTATAAGTTTATCATCTGCAATTAAGTGGAGTTATCAACAAATTGGCAGCAAACAAAAGAAGTACCTTGATACCCTATGAAATATAAGGAATGTTTTGGTCTTCCACCAATAATACCGATACATTGTTTTAAACTAAACAAAGTGGTCAAACAGGGAGCGTAAATGGAGTTAAACTTTTCAGCTCCCAGTCGAACAGGAATCAACAGTATAAGAGACTTCCATTTATCGTTTTTATCGGTGCATTCTTCCAGAACATCTTTAATGTACACTACAAAGCATGGTGGTCAAAATATGATTAATTGGATTTTGGATTTAAAAAAATTACCCGCACAATCTTGAGCTACACATACGGTGAGAGAGTCGAATTCGTAATTGTCCTGAGACGCCTGCTTGAAGGCTTGTCTACAAAATTTAAAATTAATGGTTTGAGCACAAAAGTTAGTAAAACCGACTTGAAAAGATGCGCCACGAAACCGGGCCCATACCAGTCGCCGGCTTTCTTCCCTGAAGCCTCCCCTAAAGTGACAAGAGTATGAATGGAAAACGGGCTATTTCTGGAGGGTTTGTCCCCAAACCATTTAATGATTTTGCGGTGGTTAACTGTTTCAATGAAACTCTCCCTGGTCTTTGGTTGTTGATCGGGTTGCCACCGCCATTCTAGAAATATAAATATTTTTCAAATTTGGGGAATTATGGAAATTGTCCCCTAACATAAATTAGAAAAATTTAAATCGATTGTTTTGGTACCGTAAATAATTTTGGGGGAATAACGTTAAATAAATAAGTAGCCAGATTAAGTTATTGATTCGAAATACATGAAATAGTAAAAGCAACAATTGTGAGAATTGGCCTGACCTCTGCTCAAGAAGTGGCAAACTAGGGCTTGTGCTATCAGCATTTGGCCGCTCCTTAGCATGCATCCCCAACCGCAATCACTGCTGTAATTTGAGCCATTTAATAGAGGAAATTCCCTTCGATATGTCATCCATAATCTGCTCATAAAATCCGTTTTAAACCCTTCAAACCCTTCATCATCAGCACCAGCAATCTACAAGAAATTACTAAAATACAAAAAAAAAAAACAGAAAAATTACCTCGCTCTGACTTTGAAAAGCAGCCACATCAGTTCCGAGTTCAGTACAATCTGATGATGGACTTTCTATCCTTCGATAACATTTTCCCAGCAGCCATACAGGAGATTCTTTGGAGAAGTTGGTTTTTAGTTTCATTCCTATCGAAAACATAACGACGTTAGCATACATTTTTAACTTTTTTAAACGCATTGGAGTCAAATTTAGTTTTAAATAGCGAAAACGTGGATGTAACAATAAATTTAATGTGTGTATTAAAGTTGGAACTTTCGTCATAGATTGATTAAACCCCCAATAATGGTTGTTGATAGCGACACTATTAACGATCGCTAGCCAACATTTGCACGTAGTTCAACACTCCAAACGCAACTGAAATTATCATGGATACTTCGCATTATTTATTTAACTGATAGTCAAGTGCAAAATATGCTAGCACCGAAAAATTATTTGCTTATTACGTGTAATTACAACTGTTAACATTAGCACTTTGGTGCGAAGGACAATTAATTATTTAACTCGTGAAAAAAAATTTTTTTATTCAAATATTAATTATCTTTTGTTAGTCACAACGGTACTACGTTTTCATAAAGCAGATAAAATATTTTATTATCTACATGAACTGGTTCTTAACTCATAAAAGTGGGTTTGTATTTTATTAATTTATTTTTGGAATCTTTTTGGAGCATCACAGCATCTCAGGTGTGGCCTCCAAGTCAACAAATACTCCAGAAGCTCAAGATCTATGATCTAAATACATAACAACATCAATTGTTCTCAGTTGCCTTATTTTTTGTTTCAGCAAATATCGTTTATCTATGTAGGATGTAGATTAAAATTAACAGGTCTAAATTTATAACAAGGAGAGGATTTACGGATTAAAATAAAATCCAAACCCAACTTCTATAAAGGTGAATCTATTTCAGTGCATCTTTTACGGTGAATTGTTTCATTACTGCAGAAATTTAAAAGAATTTCTCTACTTTACTATAAATTGGGGATCTACAACTTGAACGAAGCTAGGAATTAATTTTCAACTGTGGAAAAATTTGGTTTTTACTTTGTTATTAGTAAATAAGACTTCGAAAACTAAAATAATTTCTGATATAAATCACAACGGTAAAAAAGGAGTCAAAAAAAGTTGTAGTGGTTTGAATGAGATTTCGCTGATGACAGTTTCTTGGCAGTTAGTATCTTTTGGTTTAGTGTTGGAGCTTGGTTTTTATGCAAATTTTGGCACAAACTGTCGTGTTGTTGGTTCAGGGTCTTGGAGCAGAACCAGCTGGCGTGGGTTAGTCACTAGGAACGAATTCAAGGGGATTTTAAGGTTAACATTGATTCTTACCATATTTCACGTTATTCCACATGGAAAGAAGACGGTTTTTGACTTTTCCTTCAACATCTGTGTTGTTTCCATCTTCTTGCAGCCGGTTGTCCCCAGAAGTGGATGGGAAGTTAAGTCTTGGAAAAAAAATTGATTTGTCCCTCGAGACCACTTGCGTATTCATCATGAAACAAATTCACATTTAAGTAGTAACCACTGTTAATTACCACAAATCGATAAATAAGGCTTAACCTTTCAAATTACATTATGAAATGGTTTATTTATTTTTTATTTAGATATCTGACAGACGGCCAACAACAAATTACTAATCACAAAATAAAGAAACGGGATCTAACACGCAACTGGTGTTCCATCTCTTTCATATCGCTAGAGAGGAACAAAAATGGGAAGCGAGAAAGATTTCTTTAAAAAACAGTGTTAAGAAACACCAATAGAGTAACGCTAAAAAACCCACAAAGCCACCTATCAAAACCCCAAATTAAGGCGCAGGATTCAAATTTGACCTAATTTACATTTTCGGAGGGATATTTTAAAGCATCAAGAATAACGCAAAATCAAATTAGCAATAACGTTAACTTATAAAAAATGCATATGTGTAACTTTTCTATATGCTTCAAAAGCGTATTTTTTATTAGTATTTTTTATGTTTTGAGTAATTGAATTTTTTTAAGTTCTACGGTCCATCATTCAGAACTTTTAGCAACATTTTAAAATTACCCCAGAATTCGCTTCCACATTGAACTCCAAATTTATATGACGAAATTTATAAGATTGGGATCTCATATTCTTGTGTCTCCTGCAAAGATGGAATTATATTTTCACAAGCTATTCATGTATGTGTAACAAACGCTGAACGCGTATAAATGAATAAATGATAAATATGATATAGCGGATATGCCAACTCCATTTGTACTACAGAAATTGTAGAATTTGATAGAAAACATATCGCAAAATTCAATAGTGTAATTTTTTTTCTAACTCTTATATTGTTGAGTGAATGCGTTATTTGCAGTTCCTAGCTCCGTCATTCAAATACTTTCGGAAGTATGACAGAATTACACGCAAAATTAAGTTCCAAATTTAATTTTGAATATTCATGTGAACTCGTTCAAACAACACATGTAGCAGGCTTTAAATATATAAAAAAAATTTTTTTAACTTTTTGGCGAAAAAATTGTAAAACCTTCTATCTTTTTTGGGTAAATTTGATTTCCGGTTTTGATGAAACTTTGTGCACCTGTGAAGAATTGAATTCTGAACGTCGGAGAGTGCTCAGTTGCTTTGTAGTTCATTTCACTTTTTGAAATATCGACCTTAAGGTCGTTAATGTCAAAAAGGCAATATCTTCCGAATGAAACTTAAGAAGTATTTGTTAACAGATTTGAAATCAATGATTTTTTTCGGTGTTCAGCTTTTTTCAACTAGTATTTAAAATTTTGAAAATTTAATTTAGTCATCCTAAATGTAGACAACCAATTATACACAATTGTTGAGTTTGACAAAGTTTTATTAAAACTCCATGAATAACTCAAAAACCATAATTAGTGAAAAATTAGGAATGCCAGTAAATTCAGCTCTGTCTCCTAAAAGACTTATTTTGATTTAAACATTAAAATAAAATAATATTTAAAAAATATAATAGTAAACGATCTGAACTCTTTCAAACTAGTAATTTAGATTTAAGCTTTTAAAAGACAAATCTTAAGGTACTCTCAATTTTTCTCCACCTCAAACAGTTGGGGAGTTATTTAAGATTTTCTGAACATTGCTATAAAGTTGAACATAATTTTTCAAAAAGTACCAGGGTTAGAATTATAAAAACCAAAGTTTAAGAATACTATTAGGGTTCTATTATCAAGAATAGAAATTAATTAAAATCAACAAATTTAAGCATAGCAGAGTTAAAACTAAATGCTAACCACTATCTTAACACAAACAAATCACAGGCCTTTCAACATGGCTTAATTAACTAATCTAGGTGACTTGTCAGTTAAAACTTTGCTGCTAAACAGAAGGTAAGCAAATGAACTAAGTAGAAGATCAGTCCGAATAGAGTAGACTGCTATAACCATTGACAATACGATTTTTAAAACAAATTTTACCACTCTTGCAAATAGTTTGGCCAATACAAAACCAAATATGGAATTATTTCAACCGACAGTTTAAATGTAATAGAGAAAATATGAAGCAGAAGAACAAAATTCTTCTTTGAAGAAGCCACATTTTTCTTCTTAACTCCATAACTCAAAAATTCTACCCAATCTTTTGTGTCTCTTGCAAAGATTGAATTAGAATTTAGAAAGCTATTAATGCAAGAGTGTATACGCTAAATTTCTTCGTAATTCAAGTGTTTCTAGTCTGGAAGGAGATTTGTAGGATGTGGACATCAACTGGAGACTGGAGGACATGATGTAGATGACAGGAATTTAACTCTAAATTCATGACTCTCCATTAAAGTGCTCTGAAAGTGATGATATTAGTAAACTTATTGTGGTAGAACCAAATGTCTTATTTGAACACGTACAACAGTTGAATTAATGAGTAAAGAAACTAATTGAAAAAGATAGAAAAGTGAGGTTATCTGTCAAAGTCTGATCTGTATGTGCTGTTGTCTATACTGTAGGGGGTAAATTAAATTTTATAAACAATTTTAGAAATTCTTAATATTTATTTCCAAAGTATAAAAATTGCATAAATCGATAGAAAGAAAATCGCAAAATTTAATAGTGTAATTATTTATGTCTTAACCCTCATACTTCTTGAATAATTGTATTTTTTGCAGTTCGATACATGCTCTATCATTAAAAACCGTTCGCCAGTATTTCGGAACAACTTGCAGAATTGAGTTTTAAATTTAATTCTGAATGTTTGTGCAAAGTTTCATGTGAATTGAACCTAACAACACATGTAGCATGCTTTAGATATCATCTCCTCACAGATATTCGAGATTCTTAATATTCATCTTAAAAATATAAATCCCGCAAAAATTGAATAGAAAAAAATCACAAGATCGGAAAGTGTAATTAGTTTTTTCTAAACTTCAAATTTTTCGAGTAATTAACTTTTTTTTTTTAATTCTTAGGTCGATAATTCCGAAACTATACGAAATATGTAAGAACTGCTAGCAGAATTGAATTCAAAATCTAATTCTCAATCTGTGTGTCAAATTTTATGAATATCGGAGGAAAAATATGATGTTTTCAACTTTTTGGCGAAGAAATCATAAGACTATAACCATTGACTTTTTACTAGAGATAAATAATCAATGCTATAACCTTTCATCTTATTTGGGCAAAGATATTATTTTTTGAGGATTTTGATAAAATTTTGGATATAGATGTAGAATTGAATTCTGAACGTCGGAAAATGGTCAGTTGTTTTGTAGTTCACATACTTTTTGAAAAATTGACTCTAATTATGTCAAAATGGCCATATCTTTGACGAAAAGACGAAAAGACAGAAAAATGACGTGTTAAGATTTTATAAATTAATGATTTTTTTCGGCAAGGATCTGTAATGTTTGGATTTTTTTGACTAATATTTAAAATTCCCAAAATTTAATTTAGTTAGCTGGTATATAGGCAACCACTTATACGCAATCGCTATATATAAAGTTTTCATAAATAACTCAAAAGCCATAACAGCTATCCGAGTAATTAAGTAGACATAAGGCAAACAGTTTCTTGCAGGAGATGTAATCATCAAAACTTGCAGTGGAAATTGATAAACACTTCACCTAAGTTATTGTTACCCCCTTTTTTTGAAAGACTAAGAGATGAAAGGTTTTAGGAAGTAAACAATTATTTGAGTCTAGATATCCATGGAGGCGTCCCCATCGTAACTTAGTTACGAACTCCTTTATAGAGGGATTTTCAAGAGGGCTTTAAAGAGAAATCTCTGTAGAAATAGGTAGAACTGAAAGGAACATTTCTGAGGGATACATTTTAAAGATTACAATTTCGGGGCTGGTAAAATGTATAAATAAATAAATTTTCCGTTTAGAAGTGAGGTTAAGCTATCAAATTTTAAATATTTGTTTCAGAAAATTGGCGCTGTCGTCTTGAAAATTTTAAATTCCACCACAGCCGTAAAGGAAACCAGAGTTGTTCGAATTTCTTACAAGTTTTATCATGTTGTATATTAGTTGTATATAAAAAAAAGTCATAGCGTAACAAGTCGGAAAGTATTTACCTTCTATTAGCTTTTAAATTTTTTAAGGCTCTATTGAAGCTCTTTAAAAAGTGACGCGTGCAGGGGGTTACCTTACATTTGTGTGTATCGTTATTTTTTAAGCAAATGAGCTGAAATTTCGGTGATACATTTATGAAGGATGCGGCTAGGCGGCCAAGTTTTCGGACCTACAAAACTGTCTATAGTAAACGAGATATTCAATGTTGAAATACGGTCATATTTAAAGAACAAAATAAAATATTTGTAATTAAAAATTTAACACTTTGATAGCCTAGCCGCTTTGCCGTATTCTTCATAAAGTTATTTCCAAAATTTCAGCTAATTTGGATTAAAAATAACGGAGTAATTTACATATGCTTAACCCCCTGCACGAGCATTTTAACGAATATTTATTTGTGCCAGCCCGATCGTCCTAGGCAGCGGACGTGTTGACAAATTTTGTGGGATGGAGTAGGGAAGCCGGTAGTTGACCGTACCGTAATAAAAGACCCGAAATAATTCTAAGAACTGCGGTACTTCAAAAAAATAAAATTTTATTTTCCAGCTTACCAGCTTGTTCAGCACTGACTGCATTTATTTTAGGCAAATTAGTCTTTTATCTCGTTGGTAGCAAGAACAACTCCAATTTTTACTTCCATACTTTTTTTTATTTACAGTATACTTGTGTGTAAAATTTGTGTATTTTACGAGAAGACTTATGCTTAGTGCACATAGAATAAGTAGAAAAAATCTCTACAATTAATTATATTTTATTATATTTCATGTTGATTCTAAATTCGTTTTATTACAAAATGTCATGATACTGATCTGGTAAACATTTAGGTAATGATGAAACGACAAGGACGTTTTGAGAAAAATTGACAAAAAAATTCCGTTCTTCGAAGGGTAACTATTTTGTTAGCATTACTATTACAATATCGGCCGGTATCTGTACAATCGGGATCGTAAAGTTCTGGTAGAATTCTAAGAAATGCGGCATTTCAAAAAAATAAAATTTTATTTTTTAGTAACTATCTTACCCAGTACTAACGGCATTTATTTTAGATGAATTAGTCGTCTGGTCAGGTCGTTGGTTGCAAGATCAACTTGAATTTTCACTTCAATATTTTTGTTTTTATTTACAGTAATTACTTCGGTATACTTGCGTGTCAAATTTGTATATTATTCAATATGACAAAACAATTAATTATATTTTATTATATTTTATGTTGATTCTAAATTCGTTTTATTACGAAATGTCATAATACTGATCTGGTGACTATTTCAAATAAGCGACGATGGATCATCTCCAAGTAAACATTTAGGTAATGATAAAATCTTCACTTCAACTAATGGGGTACTTCCACGAAATTATTTTTTTGTCTAAAACTGGTCTACTGAAAATACTTGACTATGCAAATAAACTTTTTTCCAATATCGTTATTTGTGTATATATTTCAAAAGTACCCTCTAAACAATGCAATACAAATTAATTTATTTAAACTAATTTGTCCGGGACCGAGTCTTGCTTCCAGATTATGACTCGGCGGGAATTTGTAAAACGACAAGGATGTTTCTAACTATTCTACTAGCCTGGCAAGCAGAATAGTTTTTTAATATTTTTGGCATTCCCAATGGTACTCGTTTTGTGCTCGCTAATACCGGTGCTTTCTCCAATTGTGCCTGTTTGTAACAAATCAAAAAAAATTAAAAAGTAATTCTATGGCAACGCAGACGGCCACTAGGTAGCCCCCCTGACTTTTTTTAGAATATTTTTATCTTATTCAATTGTGCTCGTTTTGTGCTTTATGATAACGCTCTTTTTTTCAATTGTGCTCGTTTGTAACAAATCAAAAATAATTAAAAAGTAGGTATATGGCAACGCAGAACGCCACTAGGTAGCCCCCCTGACTTCTTTAGAATATTTTTAACTTTTTTAGTTGTGCTTGTTTTATGCTCAATTGTAGCGCTGTTTTTTTCAATTGTGCTCGTTTGTAACATATAAAAAAATACATTAATCCTATGAAAACGGTGAACGCCACCAGTTAACCCCCTTGACATTTTTAGAATATTTTTATCTTATTTAGTTGTGCTCGTTTTGTGCTCAATGATAACGCTGTTTCTTCAATTGAATTTAAAAGAAAAATAGCAATCACAGTATAAATTAAGCAAATACAAAGTTTTACAAAAAAGTGAAGAAAAAATAAGTTAACAAAATAGGGCCAATCGCTTCTACAGTCGAAGGGAAAAAATCAAGTTTGCTCTACCGCAGAAAGGCCGTCGCGCACTTTCTCAAAGCGAAGTGAGCGCCGGGGCAAATTATAAGAGCTAGCTGGTGGCGGTCTGCGTTGCCATAAGATTAGTTTCATTTTTTTTTTTTTTGATTTGTAACAAAAAACACAATTAAAAAAAACAGCGATATCATTGAGCACAAAACGAGCACAAGCTATAAGCTATAAATATTCTAAAAAAGTCAGGGGGGCTATCTATTGGCGGTCTGCGTAGCTATAGGCCTACTTTTTAATTGTTTTTCATTTGTTACAAACGAGCACAATTGAAATAAAGAGCGTTATTATTGAGCACAAAACGAGCACAATTGAATAAGATAAAAATATTCTAAAAAAAGTCAGGGGGGCTACCTAGTGACCGTCTGCGTTGCCATAGAATTACTTTTCAATTTTTTTTTGATTTGTTACAAACGAGCACAATTGAAAAAAAGAGCGTTATCATGAAGCACAAAACGAGCACAATTGAATAAGATAAAAATATTCTAAAAAAAGTCAGGGGGGCTACCTAGTGGCCGTCTGCGTAGCCATTGAATTACTTTTTAATTTTTTGTTGATTTGTTACAAACAGGCACAATTGGAGAAAGCACCGGTATTAGTGAGCACAAAACGAGTACAATTGGGAATGCCAAAAATATTATAAAAAAATGAAAATAGTGGGGGGCTGGCGGTCAAATTGGCCCCCGGATTTCTTTTTTGAATTTTTGTTATTTAGAGACTAGCACAATTGAAAAAAATATCAGCACAATTTAGCACAAAACCAGCACAATTGATGTCACAGAAAAAAAAATAAAAAATCAAAAGTCGGGGGCCAACTTGACCGAGCTAGCAAAAGGGATAGGGACTAACTTTGTTACTTTTACAATGTCGGCCGGGATCGGTACAAGCGGGACCCAAAATTATGAAATAAAACATTCAATAATTCAAAACAAAACCAATACCTCTAAGAATCTCAATTATTAGTTTGTTTTTGTTAAATAAACTTAAATATGTCGGCGTCAAGAATCAAATGCAGAATTCTCCGTGAAGTGAAATCGATTGAATAATCGATACCCAATCCTGTAAATATGTAGTATATGTTCTAGTCGCGCCGGTAAATAGCCGTAAAATTCTGCACCGCAATAATGTCCACATTATTATTATTTGGGATCATTGCAAGCGCCCTGCTGGTCACGACCATAGTCGTAAATAATGCGAGAAAGATCGGTTAGGTCCAAATGAAAGAGATAGGCAATATAAGCACCGCCCCCTGGCTGACGTGTAATTCAAGTGGGATAGAGGCAACAAGAATCAGTTCTGTCTTCAATTCAGCCTTAAGCTTTTATAATGTAAAAAATGACGTAGAGAAAAAATTAAGGAGCATTTGTTAACGTAGGCAGCCAAATATACATGCGAGACCAAAAGTAAGGCAATGCCGGTAATGACATTTAAGCATCCTGTTTTACCAACTAACTGTCAAATCAAAGTAAATTGGAGGGAATTTGTTGTTAACCATTTAATTAATAAAATCAACTTCAGTGAGTGCTCGAATGACTAAAAATTGTTTGAATATCCGAAAATAGTAATAAATTTCCCAATAATTCTAAATATCTAACATGACAAGATAAATAACATAAAACATGGGAATAACGAATCTCCTTCCTTTCCTGGAGAAGAGTACCAAACCTTGTCACGTTTCTCAGTTTAAGGGCTGTACAGTAGCTGTAGATAGTTACTGCTGGCTTCACAAAGGTGCGGTATGTTGTGCTGATAAGTTGGCACGAGGTGAAGACACTGATTTGTAAGTTCTAAAATTTATTGATATTTTTTACATTTTTCTTTGTAGGTACGTCAATTACTGTATGAAATACGTAAAAATGTTACTTTCATACGACGTACAACCCTTAATGGTATTTGATGGTAGACACCTACCAGCAAAACTCAAAACAGAAGAAAAACGCAGACGTGATAGAAAAAACGCTAAGAAACAAGCCATCGAATTGTTAAGACTAGGAAAAAGTGAAGAAGCTTATAGGTTTTTTAGACAATGTGTAGATGTTACTCCTCAAATGGCGTTAGCTCTCATGAAAGAGTGCCGGAAGTTGAACATTGAATGTATTGTTGCTCCATATGAATCTGACGCTCAATTGGCCTATTTTAATTTGAAAGGAATTGTTGAAGTTGTTATTACTGAAGACTCTGATTTGTTGTTGTTTGGATGCAAAAAGGTCACATAATTCTTTTTAAAAATTGTAAATAATGCAGTAATTGCAGGTGCTGTACAAAATGGATATAAATGGAAGTGGACAATTGGTGGAAGCTGACAAAATTCACGTATCAATGAAAATGAAACCAGAACAATACTCTTTTGATAAGTTCCGCTACATGTGTATATTATCAGGCTGTGATTACCTTAATTCCCTTCCTGGAGTGGGACTTAAAAGGGCCCTAAAATTTGTAACAATGACTGCAGAATCAAATCCTGAACTAGTTAGTTAGGAAAAGAAAATTTTAATTTTATAAAACGTTTTGTTTTAGTTTCTTAACAAAGTTCCAAAATATCTAAATTTACGTAACGTAACTGTCAATGAGGAATATAAACGAAACTTTTTGTTGGCAGACGCGACTTTTCGCCACCAAATCGTTTATGACCCTTCCAAAAAAAAATTGGTGCCTCTCAATGACGTTAACGATTGCGGAACTAAACCTGAATATTGCGAAAATGCTGGTGAAGTTTTCGATAACGACAAAGCATTCCAGTTAGCTTTAGGTAACTTAAATCCAATGACATTGGAAAAAATTGATGATTTTCACCCAAAATCGCCACAAGGAAAATTGGTTTGGTTTAAGGTTTTCTTTAATTTGTTAATATAAATGAATTATTGCAGCCTACCTCAAATTACTGCAGTATTTGGACTGGTTATCGAAAATTCGATATAAAATACACTAAACAGTTAGAGAAAACTGCGAGTAAAGATTCTTTAATGAAAAATACTTTGGATTCTCAAAGCATTCAAGACAGTGTAAAGCGTGATAATAGTTTAGAATCTGAAACAATTGAAAAAGCTGCTAGTGAGTATGATTTTCAATTAAAGAAAGAATTGGAGCTTTATAAGTTGCCTCAAACTCAAATTGAGGAACCAGAATCTCCTGTAGCAGAATCCGAGAATGAAACGTCGCCAGTATTAGGAAATTACACTAAAAATCCATTTTTGAAACGCAAAATTAGCAAGTTTAGTCTAACTGAAACTAAGAAAGAAGTTGTTAAAAGTAGATTTTTTTGTGTACAATCAAAAGAAGAAGCAATCGAAATTACTGAAGAATCAACAAGCGATAGGGCTCAAAACTCTAAATATAGTGACGAAATTACTGTAAGTGATGAAGTTACTTCACACTCAAAGAGTGAAGAATCTGTTTCAAATGGCACAATGTTGTCAACTTTAACAAGTCTGGAAAATATATTGGAGCAGGTATAAGTTGTTTTTATTTTTTATCATTATTAATGCAATTGTTTTAGCCTATCGTTAAGAAAAGGAAAGTTGAACTTCGTAGTTTCAAGGGGAAGGCTCAACATACTAAAAATCAACCCACTATTCGAGATATGTTTAAAAGAATGAAGACTGTGTAATATTTTTATATTTTTTTAATAAACTAAAATTCTTAATTTGTTGTTTAATTTAATGTAAAATAAAAAGCTGATAGAATATTCAATTTTTGATAACCCTCGAAATGTTTCAATGCTAACCAAATGCCCGTTTATAGAACAACTTACACAAACTATCAACTTTTAAAATTAAATTGTGGGTCTTACATCTTAACTACAATAATTGAGCAATTTTAATTCGATACATAAAAAGTAATTTACTGTCTTTAAAAGTAACTGCGGTTCAAATACACGTAGAAATTAGGTTGAAAAAACATCCAAGTGTTGTTTTTCTCCAATTATTGTTAAAATGTCAATAAACAAACAAAATTGAACTTCTAAATTCGCTGTCAAAGCGATATGTAAATGTAAACAAACGTAAGTCGTAACTTGAAACAGGTTAGTGCGCATGCGCGTCCTCGCCGCTTTGAGGGTCAAGTGATCTCTTTACGTTCCTATGATCCTGGTCCAAAGTCGAGTTTTCAGGTTTTGCGTGACATGGTAGTTTTGGAACTATAGTGATTTCGAATTTTTGTCTTTTTTTGTAATTTATTGTTAAACATTAATTGATTAGTATTTTTAAGGTACCGCAGACGTTCAAATATGGGAAAATTATCACTAATTAATCAATTTATTGATAATTATTGCTAAATTCTTATTAATGTAAATAATTCAAAAGATTTTTTCCTTGCAGTTTCTCAAGTTTGGAGAATTGTTTATGTGTAATTGAAACTTTTACTAGTTATCTATTTGAAAACCATAAAAAAGCAGAAAATGATGAGAATAGAAGAAAAATTTAAAGAGGACTGCTAGCTGGCAGGTGAAAAGAAAGCGTTTAGAAATATGAAGTTTACCATAGAATACATTAACTTTTAACATTATGTTTAGCAGTTATTATAAATATACATAATAATAATTAGAGTTTTATTTCAATTACATGAGTTAAAAAACAAAGAAACTTTCTTTTTGATGTTTAACTTTTGCAAGACTTGGAGGTGAATATTTAGAGTTGCCTATGTACAGGGGGAAAACTGTTACGTGAAATTGCAAAAATTAATCGACGCTTCCCCTAACAAACCAAATTTGATAGAAACATAAGAAACTTGGTTTTCTCAACACAAAAAATTAATAACAAAGATAGAAAATTTGAATCTTATTAATTGATGAAATTTTTGATTTCTCAATATTTGAGTTGCTTTTATTACTTTATGTTGACATAATTAGGGTTAATTAACACCCTAACATAAACGTTAATGTTAACTCACAGATGCGGTACAATGAGAAAATAATTTCTAAAAATGGAAATGGCGCGGGTTATTGCTGAGGACAAAATTCCAAAAATTCTTTTTGTATCAATAATCGTTGAAAATTCCGCTTTTACTGCAATCTCAAAAAACGGGACAGAAAGCATTTTTTACCTGGTTAAAGTTAAAACTAGTGAAGAGATAAGAATTCCAACAGATTAGGGTGTTTTTGAAATATTTTTATTACCCTCTCCAGTGCAATTACTACCTGAGTTGTTCGGGGGTGATTCATGACCTTTTTCGCATTTTCAGTTCAGTTGTGGATTTCGTGAAGTGAAGATTGAAGGTAAGAAGTGGACTCATTAACAAGTTTCTTTTAAAAATCAAAATTTAATTTAAAACATAAACATCTTTCAAGTGCGTATTAATTCAGCTGCACGGTTTGTTTTCATTAGGCACCCCTTTAATAATAATTTCCGATTCTAGAATGGCGTCAAGGAAAAAGCTCGTTTCAACCCTTATCCTCTCCACCCTGTGCCTGATTTGTACAGTTGCAACAAGTCCTACAGAGAAGAAGGATGACAGCACCGAACTCACATCCCCAAAATGGTCATTCTACAACGTCGCCGCTCTTAGCACCGCGGTATTAGTGGTGAGCGCCGGATTCTCCGCTCTCATATCCCTTTTCTTACCCCTATTTGCGTACAAGTTATGCTATCTTCTCGGGGGTTGTACGGATACTCTCGACGTTTACGTTGATCAATTCCTGATGACCGATCCCCGTAGAACTAAAAGGGCAACTACTGACTATTTGGAACCACTACTCGCCACCCTCGCTGCAGCTTACGAAAATTATGCCGAAAGTGGTCTAAAAAAAAAGACCGACAACCCCAGGTTTTGAATACAGTTGCCCTCGTCGCCGAGCTGGCACCACTAATCATCAACATCTTCAAGCTCGGCTTTTTGGTGGTCCACGTCATCATGCAACTCCACGGAATGGTCGCCAACCTTCTGAATCTCATCAGCATGCTGTACGTTTGAACGTCCTCACTGCAGTCACGTTTAGGGCTTGAATAAAATTTGTGAATAAACAGCGTTTTTCTTATCCGACTTTGTGACATGAAAACCTGAACTTCTTACAAAAATCTTTCCACAATTATATATTTGAAGTAGAAGTCAATACTCTGGTGGGTTTGTTGCTTAATTTTGTTGTAATTTTCTAATTAGATCTAAAATAACCGGGTTTTAGCTCAATTTTTATTAAATAATAATAATATCATTTTATAGAGCGAGCTTAACGAAAAGAAGAGTCGCTAGAATCCCGTTATTAGATAATTAATTTGAAATTTGAGAACTTAGTTATAACATTAACAAACTTGTCAACTATTTGGAAATTATCAACACTTCCTGTCAGATTTTATTGACTGATTAGACCAAAGTCTCACTTGTGACTATATTGATATTACAATTATTTAATCATTCGGGCATCTATTTCGCAGAACTTTTTCTTAAACCAAATCGAAGTGAATGAGAGCTTTTATGAAAAATTTTCAATGCCCTAGATATTCGTTTTAATCGAATTCGACGGTCTGATGAGACTTGAAGGTAGAGAGAATAAGTTATCAAGGTCTGTTTTTATCGAAAAAAAAGAAGAAAAAACGAGCTTTAACGATTTAAATTTATTAAAATTATTCGAATACCTGAAGCAAAACGACCAGAAAAGTTTGTAACATTACGGCCAATTCCAGATTGATTAATGGACTAAAAATAATTTAAAAAATAAACTCGCTCACATCACTTTACGTATTAATTTTTTTGATCAGGTAAATTAGAGCCACAAAGGGTCTAAATGAATCAAACGGATTTTAGTTCTATTTTAAAAACCTTAACAAGAGGAAAGCTCGTTACTATCAATTTTTTTATTAATAATAGTTAACGTTTTGAAATGTCCGCAACTCAGGTGTATCTAAGCACCGAATTAACCAGACCTGTAGCCCATCCTCAGATAATAAAAGCTTTTAGTCCATTCACCTATTGGAGCTCTATCAAGTTGCCCCCTCCCTCAGGTAATTTTTAATAGTCATCGTGACCTTGCACCTGGCATGAACCACCTGTAGCAAAGCTTGCACCCCTATGGTTAAATAAATATTTAACTATAGAGGTGGGAGGGTCAACTTGACGGTCCCCCCCCCCCAGTCGATAAATAACACTAAAAATGGCACAGAAAGCTTGCACCACCCTTGCACCAACCACATAAGATAAATTTTTAAACGATATAATGGACTTGCACAGAACTTGCACCACCCGTCCTGTGCCTTGCACCCACCCCTATGGTTGCCTAAATATTTAATTATAATTGTGGGGGATGTTTACTCCACAATAAGTTTCTCTCCAATCTATAAACTAAAATAAAAATAGTGCACATCGCTTCCAATAAACTTGCACCATCTTGCACGAATTCCTTTTTACCTTGCATTCCTCTTAGTAAGTATTTCTTACATTTTATAAGTCGGTGTGGGAGAGGTTACCTTGACGCTCTTGAAAAATTCTCCTTAAGTATGTGAAAGGAATTTTTAAACGATATAATGGACTTGCACTGAGCTTGCACCACCTTGCATCACCCGTCTTGTGCCTTGCACCGTTACCTAAATATTTAATTATAATTGTGGTGGATGTTTACTCCGCAATAAGTTTCCCTTCAATCCATAAACTAAAATAAAAGTAGTGCACATCGCTTTCTGTAAACTTGCACCACCTTGCACCAAAGCTTTTTTATCTTGCATCCCTCTTAGTAAGTTTTTCTTCCATTTTATAAGTCGGTGTGGAGGAGGCTACCTTGACGCTCGTGGAAAATTATCCTTAAGTATGTGAAAGAAATTTTTAAACGATATAATGCCCTTGCACTACTCGTCCTGTGCCTTGCACCCACTTCCTATGGTTGCCTAAATATTTAATTATAATTGTGGGGGATGTTTACTCCACAATAAGTTTCTCTCCAATCAATAAACTAAAATAAAAATAGTGCACATCGCTTCCAATAAACTTGCACCATCTTGCACGAATTCTTTTTTACCTTGCATCCCTCCTAGTAAGTATTTCTTACATTTTATAAGTCGGTGTGGGAGAGGTTACCTTGACGCTCTTAAAAAATTCTCCTTAAGTATGTGAAAGAAATTTTTAAACGATATAATGGACTTGCACTGAGCTTGCGCCACCTTGCATCACCCGTCTTGTGCCTTGCACCGTTACCTGAATATTTAATTATAATTGTGGGGGATGTATACTCCGCAATAAGTTTCCCTCAAATCCATAAACAAAAATAAAAGTAGTGCATATCACTTTCTGTAAACTTGCACCACCTTGCACCAATGCTTTTTCATCTTGCATCCCTCTTAGTAAGTTTTTCTTCCATTTTGTAAGTCGGTGTGGAGGAGGCTACTTTGACGCTCGTGGAAAATTATCCTTAAGTATGTGAAAGAAATTTTTAAACAATATAATGGCCTTGCACTACTCGTCCTGTGCCTTGCACCCACTTCCTATGGTTGCCTAAATATTTAATTATAATTGTGGGGGATGTTTACTCCACAATAAGTTTCTCTCCAATCCATAAACTAAAATAAAAATAGTGCACATCGCTTCCAATAAACTTGCACCATCTTGCACGAATTCTTTTTTACCTTGCATCCCTCCTAGTAAGTATTTCTTACATTTTATAAGTCGGTGTGGGAGAGGTTACCTTGACGCTCTTAAAAAATTCTCCTTAAGTATGTGAAAGAAATTTTTAAACGATATAATGGACTTGCACTGAGCTTGCGCCACCTTGCATCACCCGTCTGGTGCCTTGCATCGTTATCTGAATATTTAATTATAATTGTGGGGGATGTTTACTCCGCAATAAGTTTCCCTCAAATCCATAAACTAAAATAAAATTAGTGCATATCACTTTCTGTAAACTTGCACCACCTTGCACCAATGCTTTTTTATCTTGCATCCCTCTTAGTAAGTTTTTCCTCCATTTTATAAGTCGGTGTGGAGGAGGCTACCTTGACGCTCGTGGAAAATTATCCTTAAGTATGTAAAAGAAATTTTTAAACGATATAATGGCCTTGGACTACTCGTCCTGTGCCTTGCACCCACTTCCTATGGTTGCCTAAATATTTAATTATAATTGTGGGGGATGTTTACTCCACAATAAGTTTCTCTCCAATCAATAAACTAAAATAAAAATAGTGCACATCGCTTCCAATAAACTTGCACGAATTCTTTTTTACCTTGCATCCCTCCTAGTAAGTATTTCTTACATTTTATAAGTCGGTGTGGGAGAGGTTACCTTGACGCTCTTAAAAAATTCTCCTTAAGTATGTGAAAGAAATTTTTAAACGATATAATGGACTTGCACTGAGCTTGCATCACCCGTCTTGTGCCTTGCACCGTTATCTGAATATTTAATTATAATTGTGGGGGATGTATACTCCGCAATAAGTTTCCCTCAAATCCATAAACTAAAATAAAAGTAGTGCATATCACTTTCTGTAAACTTGCACCACCTTGCACCAATGCTTTTTTATCTTGCATCCCTCTTAGTAAGTTTTTCTTCCATTTTATAAGTCGGTGTGGAGGAGACTACCTTGACGCTCGTGGAAAATTATCCTTAAGTATGTGAAAGAAATTTTTAAACAATATAATGGCCTTGCACTACTCGTCCTGTGCCTTGCTCCCACTTCCTATGGTTGCCTAAATATTTAATTATAATTGTGGGGGATGTTTACTCCACAATAAGTTTCTCTCCAATCTATAAACTAAAATAAAAATAGTGCACATCGCTTCCAATAAACTTGCACCATCTTGCACGAATTCTTTTTTACCTTGCATCCCTCCTAGTAAGTATTTCTTACATTTTATAAGTCGGTGTGGGAGAGGTTACCTTGACGCTCTTAAAAAATTCTCCTTAAGTATGTGAAAGGAATTTTTAAACGATATAATGGACTTGCACTGAGCTTGCACCACCTTGCATCACCCGTCTTGTGCCTTGCACCGTTACCTAAATATTTAATTATAATTGTGGGGGATGTTTACTCCGCAATAAGTTTCCCTTCAATCCATAAACTAAAATAAAAGTAGTGCACATCGCTTTCTGTAAACTTGCACCACCTTGCACCAAAGCTTTTTTATCTTGCATCCCTCTTAGTAAGTTTTTCTTCCATTTTATAAGTCGGTGTGGAGGAAGCTACCTTGACGCTCGTGGAAAATTATCCTTAAGTATGTGAAAGAAATTTTTAAACGATATAATGGCCTTGCACTACTCGTCCTGTGCCTTGCACCCACTTCCTATGGTTGCCTAAATATTTAATTATAATTGTGGGGGATGTTTACTCCACAATAAGTTTCTCTCCAATCCATAAACTAAAATAAAAATAGTGCACATCGCGTCCAATAAACTTGCACCATCTTGCACGAATTCTTTTTTACCTTGCATCCCTCCTAGTAAGTATTTCTTACATTTTATAAGTCGGTGTGGGAGAGGTTACCTTGACGCTCTTAAAAAATTCTCCTTAAGTATGTGAAAGAAATTTTTAAACGATATAATGGACTTGCACTGAGCTTGCACCACCTTGCATCACCCGTCTTGTGCCTTGCACCGTTACCTGAATATTTAATTATAATTGTGGGGGATGTATACTCCGCAATAAGTTTCCCTCAAATCCATAAACTAAAATAAAAGTAGTGCATATCACTTTCTGTAAACTTGCACCACCTTGCACCAATGCTTTTTTATCTTGCATCCCTCTTAATAAGTTTTTCTTCCATTTTGTAAGTCGGTGTGGAGGAGGCTACCTTGACGCTCGTGGAAAATTATCCTTAAGTATGTGAAAGAAATTTTTAAACAATATAATGGCCTTGCACTACTCGTCCTGTGCCTTGCACCCACTTCCTATGGTTGCCTAAATATTTAATTATAATTGTGGGGGATGTTTACTCCACAATAAGTTTCTCTCCAATCCATAAACTAAAATAAAAATAGTGCACATCGCTTCCAATAAACTTGCACCATCTTGCACGAATTCTTTTTTACCTTGCATCCCTCCTAGTGAGCATTTCTTACATTTTATAAGTCGGTGTGGGAAAGGTTACCTTGACGCTCTTAAAAAATTCTCCTTAAGTATGTGAAAGAAATTTCTAAACAATATAATGGCCTTGCACTACTCGTCCTGTGCCTTGCACCCACTTCCTATGGTTGCCTAAATATTTAATTATAATTGTGGGGGATGTTTACTCCACAATAAGTTTCTCTCCAATCCATAAACTAAAATAAAAATAGTGCACATCGCTTCCAATAAACTTGCACCATCTTGCACGAATTCTTTTTTACCTTGCATCCCTCCTAGTAAGTATTTCTTACATTTTATAAGTCGGTGTGGGAGAGGTTACCTTGACGCTCTTAAAAAATTCTCCTTAAGTATGTGAAAGAAATTTTTAAACGATATAATGGCCTTGCACTACTCGTCCTGTGCCTTGCACCCACTTCCTATGGTTGCCTAAATATTTAATTATAATTGTGGGGGATGTTTACTCCACAATAAGTTTCTCTCCAATCCATAAACTAAAATAAAAATAGTGCACATCGCTTCCAATAAACTTGCACCATCTTGCACGAATTCTTTTTTACCTTGCATCCCTCCTAGTAAGCATTTCTTACATTTTATAAGTCGGTGTGGGAGAGGTTACCTTGACGCTCTTAAAAAATTCTCCTTAAGTATGTGAAAGAAATTTTTAAACGATATAATGGCCTTGCACTACTCGTCCTGTGCCTTGCACCCACTTCCTATGGTTGTCTAAATATTTAATTATAATTGTGGGGGATGTTTACTCCACAATAAGTTTCTCTCCAATCCATAAACTAAAATAAAAATAGTGCACATCGCTTCCAATAAACTTGCACCATCTTGCACGAATTCTTTTTTACCTTGCATCCCTCCTAGTAAGTATTTCTTACATTTTATAAGTCGGTGTGGGAGAGGTTACCTTGACGCTTTTAAAAAATTCTCCTTAAGTATGTGAAAGAAATTTTTAAACGATATAATGGACTTGCACTGAGCTTGCACCACCTTGCATCACCCGTCTTGTGCCTTGCACCGTTACTTGAATATTTAATTATAATTGTGGGGGATGTATACTCCGCAATAAGTTTCCCTCAAATCCATAAACTAAAATAAAAGTAGTGCATATCACTTTCTGTAAACTTGCACCACCTTGCACCAATGCTTTTTTATCTTGCATCCCTCTTAGTAAGTTTTTCTTCCATTTTATAAGTCGGTGTGGAGGAGGCTACCTTGACGCTCGTGGAAAATTATCCTTAAATATGCGGAAGAAATTTTTAAACAATATTATGGCCTTGCACCACCTGTCCTGTACCTTGCATCCCTATGGTTACCTAAATATTTAATTATAATTGTGGGGGATGTTTACTCCACAAAAAGTTTCTCTTCAATCCATAAACTAAAATAAAAATAGTGTACATCGCTTCCTCTAAACTTGCACCAATGCATTTTATCTTGCACCCCTCTTAGTAAGTTTTTCTTCCATTTTATAAGTCGGTGTGGGGGAGGCTACCTTGTTGCTTTTGGAAAATAAGCCTTAAATATGCAAAAGAAATTTTAAAACGATATAATGGCCTTGCACTACCCGTCTTGTACCGTGCACCCCTATGGTTACTTAAATATTTAATTATAATTGTGGGGGATGTTTACTCCACAATAAGTTTCCTTCCAATCCATAAAATAAAAATAGAGCATATAGCTCCCTCTAAACTTAATGGAGCCACCGATTGGGATCGTTTCAAACAAATACGAATAATTTCTATATTAGTTCTTATAATATTCAAATCTCAAAATTATTAAAATTATAATTACCCATTAACTACTTAATTATCAAATAAATCTTCAATTTGCAAAATAATTGATGACTTGGACAGTTTCGTTCTCTATTTCTTCCAGCTGTGTCATTTATTTATAGTTGTAAATAATGAAGTCAACAAGAATCAACGGAAAAGTCTAGAGCCTCCCTTGCTAGAAGAGGTTGTAGAAAAACAAATATTCCTACAGGCAATTTTCGATTAATATTTTTTATCACCTTAAAAATTAAGAGCAAGAAAATCTTAAGTAATGGCAAAGAATATTCAACGAAACAATTTTAATAAATTATATTTAGAGAACACTGGGTTTTAGATAATTGTTTGCAAAAAACTGTAGTTTGTATTTGTTAACAACCAATTTGCGTTTTTATTTTTTTTTCAACAATGTGGACAAATGCAGAATCCGCCAAAGTATAACAAAGAAGCGTTTAGTGAAAAAAGTCACCAAAGCTCAAGATTTGTAAAAGCTTTTTCTTTGCAAAAATTTTCCTTAAAAGAATGAATAAAACTCGCAACCATTTCATTATAAATGCTTTAAGAAAAAAAACACAAAACGTTGTTTGTGGAAACATATTTTGCTTTTATTTAATTTATGGAGATGCTTTTTAGCTGCCAAAATAGATCGTTGCCCCTTCTTAAACGAGTAAACAAAATATTAACAGTGTTTCATTAAGATTTCCATACATTCAAGATTTTGAAACAATTATTGTTAATAAAACGTAACATTTCAAATTAACTCGAGTTTATAGAGGTTGTAAAAATTGAAATTAATTTGCTTGGTGCTAGTGTAATCCCGTAGTCTTCTGAAAGTAATAAACTACGACTAGTAAGTAACTATTGTTAATTTATTGGGGTTAGTATGATCAAAGTTGTTATTTGAGGGGAAATGGAAGTTAATAAAACATTGCAATAAAAATATATATTTTAATACGAATAGATTAAAAAAATATGCAAGAAATGCACTTAAAAAATAGGTGACATTGAGGATCGATGCTAAAGACTTCTTTTTGTGGCGGTTCCTGATGATTGGTGCGTTGACAAGATTAGGCGAAGGTTGCAAGAGTTGTCGAGGGAAAAACGTCGCGTCAATGTTGGCATATTGGAAGGAACGCGGGCTCTAATTAGGAAAGGCAGAAGGGCCGAAACAAGGGCTGTTCACGTTCCACTTGCAATTACAGGAACCGTTGGCAATCCGCCCTCTATGGCAGGGTGAGAGGTTGCCGTGGCCATTTTCAAGTGTTACGCACTGCACGATTTCATATTCTCTTTGCTGAATGAGTGCGTCCAATTTAAAAATAGCCAGAGGCAACCAATACAATTCGAGAGTCACGTGCTAGGGCATGAATCCAGAGGGTCAAAGGAGCTGAACCACAAATCTAGAGATCAAGAGTCTATCGACATGCACCCACGTTATAGTTTTGTTGTTGCGTTAGCGTTAGGGGTGGTTGGTGTACGCACCAATTTGCATATTTATTATAATACACCACACAGGGGATCCCACTAAATAGCTTCATTAACGACGGCTCCTATTAGTGCTGGTAATAGCAAATGCTCCAGAATATATGCTTAAAGTGCGGGTGTGCGGTTTCTAGATGCGCTCATGCGAATATGCAAAACAACACTCTACTACATAAATGAGTAACATTTATTACCACTCTCTGTATCTAGTATAAAATAACAGCCACACCCAATTAACTACATAAACATCAACAAATAACAGTCTTTGAAAATGCGATAGGTGCCTTAATGCAAATAGACCAATTGGTTCTACAGTTTAGCAACTAGTAACACTGTTACACAACACAAACACACTTCCTATTTATTGTTTACATTTTACAATTTATTTTCAATCGTGCTGACTTGATGGATTCTAAGTGGTTAGCGCAAATAATGGTAGTTACAAGTAAAATTACTTAAATCGTACAAAATAGGTGTCTATAATACAATTTCAGTAGTAAGGAACGCTTGAATCACTCTATCACAAAACTAATCTACCCAAGTGACTATGTGAGTAATACTTGATATCGCAGCCAAATTAATTATTTTTGTCAAACCCTCCATTTCTAAGAGACATTCTTCTGTTTTTCGTTAAAACAAAAGCGATTCCAATTACGGTCATCAATGTAACGTAAACAACTGCAGCGTTGATGGCAGCAGCAGCCCAATTGTTGGTTTGAAGTTCCGTTTTCGGTGAATATTCCTCAAAGTTAGCAGCTCGAGGAACTCTTTGTAAATTAGGTGAAGGTTCACAACCTGATTCTCTCACGTATTTGGCCCAAGTTCTGTTAGTTGCCGTCAAAACTCTTTGTGGTTTAATAAAAGGTCGTCTTCCGGGCACTGTTTTGTTCATGACAATCAACAAAGGTTGTTTAGTATCGTAATTGCAAACTAATAAATTTTTGCGTTTGTGTTTTCCAGCTGTCACGTGTTCTGCCCCGATTGTTGAACCTTCCAATATTCCTAAATTATTTTTTTCTAAATTAGCCCAGTCCCACAATGAGGCGATGGAACAATCGCATTTCCAAGGGTTTCCGATCAGTTTCAGTTTTTCAACGTTCGGGTTGAGGGCGATGTCGTTGGGTGAAAAACTTGATAAATTATTATGTCTCAAATCAAGAACTTCGAGTTTGGGTAATAATTCAAGAAACCGTAAATCTTGCGGGATGGAAAAGTGATTTCCGCTCAAGATTAGCGATGTGATATTTCTCGTCCAAAAAAACGCTTCAGGTGGCAAGAAAGTTAAATTACAGTTACTCAAGTCCAAATTTTGAAGTCTCGACAATTGTTTAGGTAAAAGTGGTCCAGTTTTCGATACTTGTAACGGATTACCTGCCAATTGTAGTTCTGTTAAATCGGTGTATGTTAAATTGTTGAAGAATAGTGTTGCGTTGATTGGTCGTCGCAGGCCACAGAAATTTAATTCCAAACTTTCCAGGCGAGTCAAATCGCCAAAAAGACCCGCTTCCAAATTATTCAAATCATTCCCGGAAAGAATCAAACGCTTCATGTTTGTCATTTTTGAAAATGTAGTTGGAGAAATGTATGATAAATTACTGTAACCCATGTTGAGATATTCGAGTTTGTCCAGTGGCGTCAATAGTTTGACGAAAGCGTCGTTGAGGGGATTGCGAGAAATGTCGAGTTCCTGGAGACTTTTGAAGTTGTTGAAAATATCGGGTAAGCGAGTTAAACCACAGTTACTTAAAGACAGTTTCTCTAAATGTGTTAAAGGGGCCAAAGCCACAAGTAAATCAGATGCGAACAAAGAATTTCCTGATAAATACAAACTCCGGATTTTCGTGGCGTTCGTAAAAGCGTCTTCGGAAAGTGGCAGTCCCAGATTACAATAAGACAAATCCAGAGAGTCCAATTGTTGAAGTTTTCCAACAGTATGAGACACATCGAAATCATCGAGAGAATTCTGTGCCAAAATTAAAGTGCGTAAATACGTATTGTTACTAAAAACAGTCTCGGGCAATCTCTGAATACCGGAATTTCTCAAATCAAGATACTCTAACCGGCCCAAATAATCCAGAACCGACGACCAATTAGTAGTTACAAACCTATTAGCACTCAGTTCGAGGCTTTTCAAGTTACCCAAAGACATGAACGCGAAATCCGATATATAAGTCAAATTACAATCGTTCATTTTGAGCGTTTCCAAGCTAGTAAGAGGCTCAAACACCTTATTATCAATCACACTCAAAGGATTTCCAGACAAATCGAGGGTACTCAATGAAGTCACATTGGAGAAAAATTGGTGATTTAAATGTGTGAGCCCGCAATTGCTAATATCCAAATACAGCAGCGACCTTATCGACAAAAAAACTCCCTCAACCGGATCTAACGGATTACCTTGCAGTTCTAACGTAATAAACCCCGGTGAATCACTGAAAAAAAAAACATTTCGCTATATTTTAGTTTTCAATAAAAATTACTTACTCAAAAGTGTTGGGATCGACTTTAGTGATGAGGTTGCCGGAAAAATCTGCATCAATGAGGTAGTTGAGGCCCGCGAAAGATTCTTTTTTGAGTTCAGTCATGCGGTTATCAGCTAACTGAAGCCGTCTCATTTTAATTTCAGATGGAAACGGTTTTACGTCAACGATGTGGTTATTGTTGAGATCTAACACGTAGACATTCAGGCTAAGTTCATCGTAAGGTATTTCGGTTAGATTGCTATCAGAACAATCTGTTACCCAATTGATACGGAAATAATGACAATCACAATCGTCGGGACATTCCAATTCGGCTAGTTCACCATTAAAACTCCACGTTAAGTTCAAACAGCAAATCAAGAGTATCGCCAAAGAATTTTTCATGGTTCTGGAAAAGAACAAAACAACGGAACGTCACACAACTGATGAAGAGTTAGGACCGTGACGGTACGTCTAGTAAATCGCGCATGATTAATACTGAGTGCATTCGGTGACTGCGACAATAAGCTTAATTTTTAATATTGGATAAATAGTCGCAATTTCCGCCCTAAATGGTCCAAATAGATCAATGGAAAAAAACAAGCAAATACAAATAAATTGGTTTAACCCTGGAGTTTTGATCAACACCGTCCGGCCTTGGACTAAATAAGCAATTTTGGACAACAGTTTGAGACGCATCGAAAGCCCCCCAAAAATCTCACAATTGCAACATATTTGCTAAATTCCGCCTTTTTCCTGAATTCTATCAATAGCTTACGGCTTCTAGTTTCAAGAAAGTTCTACAACATTATTGGCTATTTTAAAACTTTAGACAACTAATTACTACGAAATTTGAGTTTTCGGGTCAGAACACGGCGAAAACGCAATTATTCTGCACTATTCAAGAACTACATGGAAAATTTTGCTGTTTTTGCAAATTATCGAGTGGTCAAATAAGTGGCACGGTAAACTAATGAATCGAAAGTTCTTTAAACCTAAAAAATTTAATTGATTGGAAACGAGTTTCGGTGAGCTTTCCATTATGCTTTTGTTACATAACGTCATTGCTGGTCTACGAAAACGTACTAAAAGAAAATTTGTAAACTTCCTTTAAATTTGCAGCATTGTTGCGTTTGAAGGAAAATGGCAAAGTTGCCGAATTAAAGGCAGCAACCGCGATAAGACACATCAAGGTTGTTTTTGCAATTCGCGTTGGTTTGTCCATTTTTCTTCGTCGCCTCAATTGACGAAATTGAGTCATATTTCATCGAATTAAGGACGGCGTGACAGAATTTCATGATTGTGTTAATTTTAGAAAACGGCAATTGTTCAATTGACACCTTTATCACCGTTGATGTTATTGTTTACAATAACTGGCGTAGTTGTCAAAATTTTAAAAGTTAACAAATTTTATGATGCTATCAAATTGAAATAACGCGGTTTCTGCGCACGCAGTTCCATTCAAAACCGGCGCATTGCTGCGATTTCTAACCTGAGCAATAAACGAAGAGGATCAGTTTTGTAATTTCTCAAAGCTCCTGCGTACACAACATTCAATTATATAGGTAGAAAACCAAGTAACTTACCCCATGTTGCACTGATATGCACTTTGCTACGTTCACCAAACGCATATCAACACACTGAGAATGTTAACTGAGCTGAATAATGCAGCAGCAGGAGGCAACGAAACGGATCGACGTTGAGCATTTTGCAGGAGTGGAAACTTCGGCAATCACGAAGGTACACGAGTGGATTCGGTGAATCAAGTAGCTTTTTCCACGACAATTTGAATCACGTCCACTTTAATTCACTTTGTTGAAATGGGAATTGTTTATTTATTAAAAGAAAGCGTTACCTGACATAGCCCTACCGCGTAATTAGTTACAGCAGGAACGACTCGAATCCCTACTTATCCTTCTCCTTAAATAAAGCTCAAATTTCGACAATCGTATTAGCAAATATTTTATGCAGGACCTTCGTCCTGGCGATTACGCACCGTTATTTACATTAAAATATTCAATCCCCTAATTAATTTTTAAAGCATCGATCGTTTCCTCTTTCTGCTTTCTTGCTTGTGTGCTTTACTTATCAAGCGGCGATTTTGCAGGTAAATAAGCACAGTTTCACCTTTAATTAGGCACGATTTGCGTCACAAAAGCGAGGGTTCACCCAAATTCCGGCCTATTTTTTGCTGTTTCAGTAAATTGAATCCAATGTTTGAAGAAAGTTATAGTTCTAGTCGTTTCTGTGAGTTTGTAGTTGATTTCTTAAAGGTCGTTCACAGTATCACATGATAGTGCTTCATCATCCTTTCAAAAGAATAATATCGCAATTAATTACATCTTATTGCCTTGGTTTTTTCTAACATTTTAAGTGGCACGCCTGATTCTTGCCAATATCAGTTAAATTATTTAGTTAATCTAACCAACAGAACGCGATAATGGGGAGAGGGTGAATTAATTTCGCAAGATTCTCGAAAACCGGGTCACTCGCTTAATTAAATTTGAATTTACTATTTTTATTATCATAATTATTGCGGATGTTTAACGTGTAATTTACCTACAACTAGGAAGGTCATTTATCACATAACTCATTTACGTAGTTAGAATCTGTGTAGCGTAGCTACAACGCTGTACTCGCGAAGTTCACCATTGTCGTCATATCGTCTAACTCCTTGGCAATGACGCTTATTCCATCTTTTTATCGCGTGAAGTGATTCATCAAGACAAGACATCTTGTGTTGGCAGCTATTCTGGTTACGTCTTCACGTGCAAGACATGGCGTTTCACTCCTATCGCAATTTCAAACGTCTTTAATATCATTTGATAAGCTTGTCGCGATTTTTATAAATGACTGTAACGACACGCAAAACATAGTTTTTGGTAAGAAGACAAGACTGCGTTGTTGTTTCTTGATAACAATAATTATTGCTACGTTATATTAGTTGTTTTAAAATTTTAACGTGTTGTTTACTCAATATCTGACGAATTATACTACAATCGTCGTAGATTAATGAATTATTAAATTCTGCTGATAAAAGACAGAAAAGTATGGAAATTAAATAGGTCAAGTGAACCTTCCGGCAGGGACAATTTCAAATTGCGCTTATGCGCTAACAATCAACTTAATTTCTTGAAATTGAATCAACTTTCTTTCAATTTACTCCAAATCGTCCTCCATATTCACAATAATTTTTTAGTACGTTTGTAGTTGGTCGTGGATCGGCGGCACCAATACAAACAAGTGTCGAAGCCGATCTTTTCCAGAACCAACCATTGACAATGCGACACCCGGAATGCAACGAATTAAATTTTTAGTGTATTCAGCAGCAATATAAATTGATTGTTGACGTGACTTACGAAATATTATAATAAATTTGTGGTCAATCTGCCATAAAAACAAAAATAAATTGAAAATTAAGAGCTACAATTATTCAAACGTGTTCGTCCAGGTATTCATCTACTTATCTCTCACGTGTCCAACTATAACTTCATCCAGACGTCCATCCAAGTGTTTATCTGCGTATTCATCCACGTGCCTATCCGCGTGTCCATTTGTGTGTCCATCCACGTGGACTTGTAATATCCTAGTAGTAATTGTCTGTTAAATAAGTTAGGAAATACATTGGTAGACATGTGTCAGCTGTTAGGTATGCAAAATTTATTACGTATCGCTGGAAAAGTATTAAATTGTAAAGTGTTGTTTCTTAAATTTATCTTGCAAAATTATTGCAACTACTAAACAATTCTAGAAACAAAGACGCAATATACTGATAAACAGAAAATTACAATAAAATTTTGATTGTAGAAGAATTTTAGCAGTGTGGCTTATTATAGTAGAAGTCTAGGCTTCCGGGGCAAGGCTTTGCTATTTAAAAATTAAATTCAAGCATCGCATTGGTCGAAGCAAAAAAAATCGTTAACTATTTATTTGTTAGGAGAACGCTCGTTCATAAACGTTAACAAGCGTTTTAGACTGCGTTGAGATTCTTTTATATTTTAAATCGGAATGTGGGTATCTCAAAATTTTTGTTTCTATTCAATTGCTCCGTTGAAAATAAATTGTTTGAACCAACAAAGGGAGTATTTTTTGATGTATTTTGCTTCGCCTTTCTCGTTTTCAAACTTGGTATGTCGATTTTCAGAACAGTTTTTCAGTATCTTGAAAGACCGTACAAAAAATACAAATTCTTGCAAAATTCCAATTTTGATGGTTTCTAGAACGCAGGCACATTTGGTACTTATATTAATCGGCTCTCAAAAGGTTTTTTAAGACTAAAATAAATGCCTCGACTTTGAAATTAGGAAGCTTAATTACTTACTCTTCAAAACAGAGAAATTAAAATATTTATTTCATGCCAATTAATCGTTAAATTTTAAAATTTGATTGCGAAGTAGTGTTTTAAGGATCCAAAATGTTAAGGTAAAATAATAAAAAGAGAATCTAATTTTTAATAATATGAGCCGCAACGTGAATATCTTAAAATTACCATTTTTGTTTAATTGATTGCTCAGATAAAAATCAATCGTTGTGGGCCAACGAAGAAAATATTTTCTTATGTATTTTGTTTCGCTCTTCTCGATTTTAGACCTGGTTTGTGCAATTTCAGTATAGATTTGCAATTACTCGAAGGAGTCTACAAAAATATAAATTTTTGGAAAATTTAAAGCTTAATAGTTACTCGAGTTTCTACGCTATATCGAAGAAAAGTACATCATTTTAATGGACTTTCGAAGGACTTACCGGCAAGTATAAAATAATAGTGCGGACGTTGTAAATAAAAAAATTAAATTCTTTTCCAATGTGAAAAACTTAGATTAGAGATTTTAAATTGTCATATCTTCGAAATTAAGGATTCAAATCAAAATATGATTGCACCGTTGTATTATACAAATTTGATGGACTAAAATAATGTAATAAAATGTGTTTCAAAATTTTTGATATTTTCGAATTGCTACCTCAATCAATTAAAATTTTCAAAAATGCTAAAATAAAAACCAATCAAAGTAATTTTATCTAATGTAATTCGTCAACCTGATATTATTTTGACACTCGGTTAGTCAATTATAGAGATAGATTTTCTGTAGTTTAAAAAAGTCAGCAAAAATTAAATTCCTTACAAATTTTGAACGCCCATATCTACTCAAGTTTATACAACTTACCAAATGCAAATAAGCCAGTTTAATCGACTGTTCGATAGCTTTAATACGATGGAAAAATTTTATTTCTAAGTGTGTGGTTTGTCGATTTTCAGCATAGATTTGCACCTTTACGAAGGAGTTTACAAAAATACAAATTTTTACCAAGTTTAAAGCTCGATAGCTACTCGAGTTTACGTTATGTCGAAGACAAGTACATCATTTTAATGGACTTTCAAAGAGCTTATCGCCAAGTGTAAAATAATAGTGAAGACGTTGTAAATAAAAAATCTCAATCCTTTTCTAATGAGAAAAATTTTGATTAAAGACTTTAAATTGCCATATTTTCGAAATTAAGGACTCAAATCAAAATGTGATTGCGCCGTCTTGTTATATGAATCTGACAGACTAAAATAATACAATAAAGCACCATCTAAAATTTTCCATATTTTCGATTTATTTTTTCATCGCAATCGATCAAAATTTTCAAAAATGCTAAAATGCAAACCAATCGCGCTTAACCAACCTAAGTAATTTTTTCTAATGTAATTTGTCACACTGATATTATTTTGACACTGGGTTATTCAAATATAGGGATAGATTTCCAGTAGTTGGAAAGAGTATGGAAAAATTTAAATTTTTAAAAATTTCGAACTCCGATAATTTTTCGAACCTGTACAACTTATCAAATGTAAATGGGCCATTTTAATCGACTTTTCGATAGCAAAATTCAAGTCCTAAGTGTGTAAATAGGAAATGTCAAATTTTCAGTTTTGACAAAAATTTATGAAAATTTTCATAATCCTTTTCATTAGTCGATTGCTCAGATAAAAATCAATAATTTTGGACCTGCAAAAATATTATTTTCTGATGTATTTTGTTTCGCTCTTCTCGATTTTGGACTTGGTTTGTCGATTTTCAGCATAGATTTGCACCTTTACGGAGTCTACAAAAATACAAATTTTTAACAAATTTAAAGCTCGATAGCTACTCGAGTTTCTACGCTATATCGAAGACAAGTACATCGTTTAAATGGACTTTCAAAGAGCTTATCGGCAAGTGTAAAATAATAGTGAAGACGTTGTAAATAAAAAATCTAAATCCTTTTCTAATGAGAAAATTTTTGATTAAAAACTTTAAACGATCATATTTGCGAAATTAAGGGTTCAAATCAAAATGTGATTGCGCCGTCTTGTTAAACAAATCTGACAGACTAAAATAGTGCAATTAAACACCCTTTGAAATGTTAGATATTTTTAAATTTTTTTTTTTTCTTAATCGATTAAAATTTTCATAAATGTTAAGCCATTCAAAGTAATTTTTGTTAATGTAACTTGTCACCCTAATATTATTTTAGTACTAAGTTACTCAATTATAGAGATAGATTTTCTGTAGTTGGAAAAGTCATCAAAAATTAAAATTGTACAAATTTCAAACTTCCATAACTTCTCAAGCTTGTACAACTTATCTAATGTAAATAGTCCAATTTAATTGACTGTTTGATAGTTTTAATATGATGGCAAAATTCAAGTTCTAAGCTTGTAAATAAGAAATGTCGAATTTTTAGTTTTGATAAAAATTTGTGAAAATTTTCTAAACCGTTTTCACTACTCGATTGCTCAAATGAAGATCAATCCTTGTAGTCCCTCAAAGAGATTATTTTGTGGATGTATCTTGTTTCGCTCTTTTTGATTTTGGACTTAGTTTATCGAATTTCGGCATAGATCTGCAATTTCTCGAAGGAGTTCAAAGATACAAATTTTTCCAAAATTTAGCTACTCGAATTAATACGCTACATCGAAGACAAATACATCATTTTAATGGCCTTTCGAAGGACTTGCCGACTAAGATGAAATAATAGTGCGCATGTTGCAAATAAAAAAGTCTGATTTTTTTTTCAATAGGAAAAATTTAGATTAGAGACTTTAAATTGTCATATCTTTGAAATTATAACAAAAAATGTAGCACATACGTTAGGCGGTCGTGAGGATTGAACTCGGGACCTCCCGAATAACAGGTGAAGCGTTTCACTGTTAGGAAGTATAACCTCACTTCTAAGTACGCGGCCCGAATACTAAACTCAGTAAGTGCTCGCGGATGCGCCTGCGTATTCTAATTTTACTTAAATTTACAATAAAATTAGTTGATTATTTTATTAACTAGTTATTACAAAATAATTCAAACAAAGTTTCCTTGTCAGTTCAATTCCTTCCAATTAACAAAACTTTTTTAAAATCATACAATTATAGTTTTTTTTACTATAGGTCACTAACGATACTTTGTGTAGTTTAGTTCAAATATACCCGGCATACATAACTAATTAGAGGGTCTCAAGCGCCCGCGCACGCTTCTTTGGTGTGGGTACGTAGATTTATCGGCATGTTAAATTCTTGTAAAGATCAATTCTATTCCATATAAAACCCATAACTATCTCTCCCTAGAAATTTCTGTGTATTAATTCCGCTGATAAATTTACTGTGGTTCAAAGCTTGACTACCCTTGGTTACCCTTTTTGGTTTTTAACACCGCTAATTACTATAACTATTTGAATTTGTGAATGTATTTTTATTAAAATTAATTAAACAAAGCATACGTCAGAAAATCTGTAACGTCACAACCAAATCCGGACCGAAAACTAAACTGGGAAAATGCTTTCTTGCGCGCGCAATTTACCAAGTATCTTAAAATAATTTATAAACAAAATAAAATTTTAAACATAATTTTGGACTAATAGTTTTGCTTAATTCTTTTCTTATCTTAAGAAACTGTACTTGTGACTTTTTTGATTCTACTTTATTAAGGTGAAGACTGGATGGTTTAAAAATAAGGAGCGTAGCTTTAGGTGAAATAAGTGAGGCACTTTGAGATATTTGTTTATTTTCAGAGTTTAATGGACATTAAATAACGTACGGAAGAAGTAATAGTAATAGTTAGAGAACAAGAGTATTATTGTAAACAATGTACATTGACGATTAGATTTGTTTATCTATTTATAATAAAATATCTGACGGTAAGTGTAAAGGTATCCTAAAGTATCTTGTGTTGGAACGGCTATGCTGGTCCAGAACTAGATGGTGTTAGGCAGCGGAAACATATAGTTAACACAGTATTTTGTCTTCTGTCAACTAAAAACGCAATGAAGTTTTCCAATTGGTTTGGATAATCTTTATTGCTTTTTTTGTCAGAACTTACACCTCATAATTAAATTAAGCTATTTGACACATTTTGGAGTAGCAAAAACGGACACTTTAAAAACGAATCAGTCTTTTCATCCGTATTGAGTTGAAGGGGGAGACTTCACGAAAGTTGCTGTCATGGTTTTGAGAGTCTCTGAACTCTTGGCTTAAAATACACGTTCTCTATAAAATATAATGTTTTAAACGGACCCGTGTCCGCTTTCTATCCGAATTTTAGGAAGAACCTTAGTAACTACCATTGTGGAGTTACACGTAGACGATATGTGGCCTCGTCCTCCGGTTGATATCTAATTGTTCATAATAGTTCATACTGCTGGCACAATCCGCGCTGTAAGGGTCCCAAGATGGTAACGTGCGGTAATCATGATGGATGAGAGGAGGCGCAATTATGCATTTATCTGTTCTATTCTCGAACGGTTCGTTCCTTCCGTTGGAACAACCTCCAGGAACTTTACTAAGACATCTTGTGTCTACTACATCAAGTTCTCGTTCTTTAACAGGAGTTTTTCTAATTGGGCCCCAATACAACACCACTCCAATAATCACAACGATAAACAAAGCAGTTAAAGTTGCCGAAACTGCAGTTATCCAACCAATAGAACAATCAACTTGAGACTCAGTTGCATCCATTAATAAAACATTAATTAGAGGCTCAGGACCTGCACATCTTATATCGTCAAAATCAATAACTAAATCATTGTTATCAATTGTTGAATTAGTTTCAGTTTGTCGTTTCAAATTTTGTTCATGGACTAATATCCATAACCAAGCAAGTGAACAATTACATTCTAAAGGATTTCCGGAAAGTTTCAAAACACGTAATTGATCCAAAGGGAAATGAGTTGCTTCCAAAGCAGTAAGTCTATTGTTGCGAACTGACAGGTAAGTAACTCGAGGGTTTCCATGAAATAGTCTTGTTGGTAATCTATCTACTCCTATGTTATCGTCTAACAATACTTTCTCGAGATTGATGTTGTCAACGAAAGCTCTAGCATCTATCCACTCGAGGAGTTCTTCACGATCCAGTTTCAACGAACGCAAATGGAAGAGTCCCCTGAAAGCAACTGGTGGGACGGTAGTTATGAAGTTACCGCTCAATTTCAATTTTGTTATATTAGATAACTTGGCTAACGACGCTGTGGGTATTGCTGTAAAATTATTATCACTTAGATCGAGGTGATCAAGAGACAACAACCCCGATAAAGCGGATTGGTGGATTTCGTCGATTACGTTCTTATCTAGTAATAAAGTGCGTAATTCCGGCAAGTTTGGCATTTCGCCTTCTTCAACTGATTTTAGCAGATTATTGGAAAGCGACAAATACTGTAAGTTGACAGTATCAAGTAGCGCTGCTGTTGGCATTTTTAAAAATGAATTGTGGTCCAGTTGCAATTCTTGTAGATGTTTAGCTGATTTGAAGATACCTTCTTCTAAGTAGACAAGTCGATTTTCTGACAATTTGAGGGAAACGAGCGAGTGAAGCTCGCGGAACGTTTCCCAGGAAAGTTCCTCGAGGCGATTGTGGCTTAAGTCTAAACTTGTAACAGTTCTTAGACCCTTTAGGGAATCCTTATGAATTTTTTCGACTTCGTTCCGGCTGAGATTGAGACGTTTTAAGTTATGTTGTGATTCGAAATTGTTAGATCCCAACGAGTTGATTTTATTACAAGACAAGTCTAGCGTTATTAAATGGTTATAGAAAGATAAAGTAAAGTGGACGTTAGCAATTTTGTTGTTTGATAAATCAATGTGACGGACTTCAGGATTAAGTTGAATTGGGACGACTTCGAGACTTGCTGAGGCGCAGAAAGCGCTTAGAACTTCGTCGTTGCAGTGACACCTAGCAGGGCAAAGGGCAGCCCTGGTGAGGGATCCGATGGTGGCTAACACCAGTATGGTTGGTAATGTTTGCCACCACATGGGTTGGGTGTTGTTACCCCCCATGCCAGGCGCGCCCGTCCGTCATGGGATCTGGAACAACAAGTCGGGTTAGTGCATGTTCATCAGCGTCGACGCTTAGATTTGATGGCGTTGCTTGGAAACGCGTAATGTCTCCCCGCCTTTATCCGTTCCGGTCACGGGAATTAAGACAAATGACTATACAAAAACCAGGAGATACTGCATACTTGATAAGGATTTGATGGCGGCGCATCTAGCGGACGAAGAAATTGATTATCATCAGGACAGGCAGCTGGGATCTACGCGACGTGCTTCGAGGCCGTGGAATTACGCTCCAGAGCGGATTTAAGACAGCAATTAAAATAAGTGACTGAAACTGTAATATATCAATTTCATGAAATTACTTCAACTTCACTTGAGGGGGCAAACCTCATACGCTCATACGCCAAAACCTATTTTTTACACTTTTTTAAACACGATTCAACAATACTTAGAAAATTAGCTGCATTTTCATTTTTACAATGTTAATTTTGATTGTTCTAAATATTGTAAAACAAATAACTTCTTAATTTTTTTGTAAAAATAAAATAAATTAGTGGCAAAAACTAAACAATTAATTGCATAATTATTTTCTGATTAAGCAAAAACTTTTAAAATTTATCTCTCCTCTTATCCGTACTTTAAAGTTCTCAAATAGTGGCGTATTACGGCAAAAGCTTCCGGTACAAAGTTTTAAAAGAGCGCAGAAGTTCTTTTTTTCATATGCTTTGCCATTTAAAAATTAAATTCGGACGTGGTCAACGCAAAAATTTCTCAAATATTTATTTATTAGCATAATGTTCATAAACAAAAATAATAGTTTTCCAAATTACGTTCAGAATCTAGCAAAAAAAACAAGGTTTTGGTCGCAAAATTGACTTAATACGCCCCTGCTGTTAAACAATTTCAAACCTAGTTTTGAAAATCGATTTCGACACAAAATTAATGTTGTTTTACTTGCTTTACAAGTTTACCTAATTTATTTATTTATATTTTTTAATAGAAACAACCCGGACAACTTCGGCTACAATATTGTTCGTACAGAGCATTAAAGGAATAAATAAATTGTAAAATAACAAAACTGTGGTCGCTTTAAATTATTTTTAATAAGAAAATAAATCAGTAACAAGAACTAATTAATTGCTAAATTATTTCTTGCTTATCTATGTAAAACTTTTTTTTAAATTTCAGTTTAATCTTTTACCTGTGCTTTAAAAATTCTCAAATAAGTTCAAACCGATTCCGGACCGCAATTAATCTTTTTATGTTTTCCCCAATTTTATCAAATTTTGTACCTTTATTTTCTAATATAAAATCTAAAAATGAGTCAGTTAATTTATTTTTTAGCATCTGCATCAACAAATGCAACGTAATTTATAGAAAATCAAAAGCTATATTAGCTTGTATTAAATGGGTACTCCTGGGTGATTATTGTCAACCTTATGGAAATATTAAAGTAACACAAAGTGCGCAACTTTTCCTCATGTAAAATAGAAAAACAAAAAAATCATTCTTTTGCGTGTTAATTTTTTCCAGTGTTAATTAAACGCTTTTTCCCATCGTTTGTTGAGAGTAAGTTGTGCCCGTCATTTCTTTATCAGCTGACGTGCGTTTCTTTACGGCAGTGAAATCATAAATAAACAAATGCATTACAGTTATCCCAATACGGTTTGTGTACTGATTTCTCAGCCTCACAGAAATAAAAACGTAAGTAATACAATTGTTAAGACTTTGAATACTCATCTGCATTCAGTTTCCTTCAGTATGGTTGCTGAAAGTTTGAGTACTAATGTGCGTTCATTATCTGCAGTGCCGTTGAGTACTGATACGCGTTCAGTTCCCTTCAGTCTATTTATTAAGAGTTTGAGTAATGATCTGCATTTAGATCTCTTCTTCAGTCGGTTGTTAAGGGTTGGAGTATTGATCAACATTCAGTTTACTTCAGTACGGCAATTGAAAGTTTGAATAATAATGTCCGTTCAGTTTCCTTTAGTGCAGTAGTTAAGAGTACTGATCTGCGTTTAGTATTCTTCAGTGCAGTTATTAAGAATTTGAGTACTAATATGCGTTTAGGTCTCTTCAGCGGAGTTGTTAAAAGTTCGAGTAGTAATGTGCGTTCATTTCTGTTTAGTGCAGTTGTTAAAAAGTTTAAGTATTGATCGGTATTCAATTCCCTTCTGTACAGTTGTTGAGAGTTTAAATATTGATGTGCATTCAGTTTCCTTCAGTGCAGTAGTTAAGAGTACTGAGCTGAGTTTAATTTTCTTCAGTGCGGTTATTAAGAATTTGAGTATTAATATATGTTTAGTTCTTTTCAGCGAGATTGTTAAGAGTTTGAGTATGTTCACTTCAGCTCAGTGCAGTTGCTAAAGAGTTTGAGTACTGATCGATATTCAGTTCCCTTCTCCACAGTTGTTGAAAGTTTGAATATTGATGTGCGTTCAGTTTCTTTCAGTGCAGTAGTTAAAAGTACTGATCTGCGTTTAATTTTCTTCAGGGCGGTCATTACAAATTTGAGTACTAATATGCATTTAGTTTTTTTCAGCGGGGTTGTTAAGAGTTTAAGTATGTTCATTTCCGTTCAGTGCAGTTGTTAAAGAGTTTAAGTATTGATCGGTATTCAATTCCCTTCAGTAGAGTTGTTGAGGGTTTAAATATTGATCTGCATTCAGTTTTCTTCAGTGCGGTTATTAAGAATTTGAGTATTAATATGCGTTTAGTTCTTTTCAGCGAGGTTGTTAAGAGTTTGAGTATGTTCATTTCCGTTCAGTGCAGTTGTTAAAGAGTTTAAGTATTGATCGGTATTCAATTCCCTTCAGTACAGTTGTTGCGAGTTTAAATATTGATGTGCATTCAGTTTCCTTCAGTGCAGTAGTTAAGAGTACTGAGCTAAGATTAATTTTCTTCAGTGCGGTTATTAAGAATTTGAGTATTAATATGTGTTTAGTTCCTTTCAGCGAGGTTGTTAAGAGTTTGAGTATGTTCATTTCAGCTCAGTGCAGTTGTTAAAGAGTTTGAGTACTGATCGATATTCAGTTCCCTTCTCCACAGTTGTTAAAAGTTTGAATATTGATGTGCGTTCAGTTTCTTTCAGTGCAGTAGTTAAGAGTACTGATCTGCGTTTAATTTTCTTTAGTGCAGTCATTACAAATTTGAGTACTAATATGCATTTAGATTTTTTCAGAGGGGTTGTTGAGAGTTTGAGTGTGTTTATTTCGGTTCAGTGCAGTTGTTAAAGAGTTTGAGTACTGATCGATATTCAGTTCCCTTCTCCACAGTTGTTGAAAGTTTGAATATTGATGTGCGTTTAGTTTCCTTCAGTGCAGTAGTTAAGAGTACTGATCTGCGTTTAATTTTCTTCAGTGCGGTCATTACAAATTTGAGTACTAATATGCATTTAGTTTTTTTTAGCGGGGTTGTTAAGAGTTTAAATATGTTCATTTCCGTTCAGTGGAGTTTAAGTATTGATCGGTATTCAATTCCCTTCAGTAGTATTGTTGAGGGTTTGAATATTGATCTGCATTCAGTTTTCTTCAGTGCGGTTATTAAGAATTTGAGTATTAATATGCGTTTAGTTCTTTTCAGCGAGGTTGTTAAGAGTTTGAGTATGTTCATTTCCGTTCAGTGCAGTTGTTAAAGAGTTTAAGTATTGATCGGTATTCAATTCCCTTCAGTAGAATTGTTGAGGGTTTGAATATTGATCTGCATTCAGTTTTCTTCAGTGCGGTTATTAAGAATTTGAGTATTAATATGCGTTTAGTTCTTTTCAGCGAGGTTGTTAAGAGTTTGAGTATGTTCATTTCAGCTCAGTACAGTTGTTAAAGAGTTTGAGTACTGATCGATTTCAGCTCCCTTGTCCACAGTTGTTAAAAGTTTGAATATTGATGTGCGTTTAGTTTTCTTCAGTGCAGTAGTTAAGAGTACTGATCTGCGTTTAATTTTCTTCAGTGCGGTCATTACAAATTTGAGTACTAATATGCATTTAGTTTTTTTCAGCGAGGTTGTTAAGAGTTTGAGTATGTTCATTTCCGTTCAGTGCAGTTGTTAAAGAGTTTAAGTATTGATCGGTATTCAATTCCCTTCAGTAGAGTTGTTGAGAGTTTGAATATTGATCTGCATTCAGCTTTCTTCAGTGCAGTAGTTAAGAATACTGATCTGAGCTTAATTTTCTTCAGTGCGGTTATTAAGAATTTGAGTATTAATACGCGTTTAGTTCTTTTCAGCGAGGTTGTTAAGAGTTTGAGTATGTTCATTTCAGCTCAGTACAGTTGTTAAAGAGTTTGAGTACTGATCGATATTCAGCTCCCTTCTCCACAGTTGTTGAAAGTTTGAATATTGATGTGCGTTCAGTTTGCTTCAGTGCAGTAGTTAAGAGTACTGATCTGCGTTTAATTTTCTTCAGTGCGGTCATTACAAATTTGAGTTCTAATATGCATTTAGTTCTTTTCAGAGGGGTTGTTAAGAGTTTGAGTATGTTCATTTCCGTTCAGTGCAGTTGTTAAAGAGTTTAAGTATTGATCGATATTCAATTCCCTTCAGTAGAGTTTTTGAGAGTTTGAATATTGATCTGCATTCAGTTTCCTTCAGTGCAGTGGTTAAGAGTACTGATCTGAGCTTAATTTTCTTCAGTGCGGTTATTAAGAATTTGCGTGTTAATATACGTTTAGTTCTTTTCAGCGAGGTTGTTAAGAGTTTGAGTATGTTCATTTCAGCTCAGTGCAATTGTTAAAGAGTTTGAATACTGATCGATATTCAGTTCCCTTCTCTACAGTTGTTGAGAGTTTAAATATTAATGTGCGCTCAGTTTCTTTCAGTGCAGTAGTTAATCTGATCTGCGCTTAGTTCACTTCAGTGCGGTTATTTGAAATTTGAGTACTAATATGCGTTTAGTTCTTTTCAGCGAAGTTGTTAAAAGTTTGAGTATGTTCATTTCAGCTTAGTGCAGTTGTTAAAGAGTTTGAGTACTGATCGATATTCAGTTCCATTTTCTACAGTTGTTGAGAGTTTAAATATTAATGTACGCTCAGTTAAGAGTACTGATCTGCGCTTAGTTCACTTCAGTGCGGTTTTTAAAAATTTGAATACTAATATGCATTTAGTTCTTTTCAGCGGGGTTGTTAAGAGTTTGAGTACTAATCTGCGTTCAATTTTGTTCAGTGTAGTTCTTGCAGAGTTCGAGTACTGATCGATATTCAGTTCCCTTCTCTACAGTTGTTAAGAGTTTAAATATTGAAGCGCGTTCAATCCCTTCAGTACGGTTATTAAAAGTTTGAACACTGATCTGCGTTTAGTTCTTTTCAGTAGATTTCTTAAAAGTTTGAGTAATAATCTGCGTTTAGTTCTCTTCAGTGGGGTTGTTAAGAGTTTATTTTCCCTTAGTACCGTTATTATAATTATGATTACAAAAGCAGAAAAATTTTGTTATATGGTGACCTCATTTTTGAAAGTAGTTATTGTATGCTAAACAAGGTAAAGAATAAATTGGAATTTAGAGAGAATATTAATAGTAAATTGAAAATAAGTTAACAATAAAAATCTTAATGTTTGACACAGAGGCTTAGCCTTGCAGTTTTAAATTACAGAATTCGCCTGCAACCAAGATCTTCGCCAGGCCAACAAAAAAAATCCATTGTTACTACTGAATTGTTGGGTAAATGTTTTATTTAAAATAAAAATTCTAAGCATCCTTATCGATCAGTATTTTTTGACGACTTGCATTTTGTCCCTTTCTTGCCTAAAAATCACATTGCTTTTTTCGTATTTTTCTTATCGTGCAAAAATAATGTTTTAGTAGAGAAAGTAAGGAAGTAAGGCTACAATCGAGTTGGTTGTAGCCTTACAAACTCAACTTGCAGTAAAAAGATGCTAAAGTGGCAATAATTATAACCTCAATATTAATTGTTAGACGGGTAATGGTAGGGCAAGTTTTCACATATTAATTTCCTAATTAATCTCATCTTATATTGTTTAATGTCGTTCTTTGTCTGCGTCTTTCCTAAAAGTAAATAAATTGGGAACAACATAACTCCTCCTTGAATGTAGCGTTAATTAATGAAATTTTTTGTTGTTTTGCAGGTGCGCGGTATCAAAGGGAGTCTGAGAAGAGTGTCTCGTTGCATAATTTATAGGAAATTCATGAAACTTCGGTCGCAATTGCCACTTGTTATTTCTTGAACGGTTTGGAGGGTGGTCGAGATATTGTGGGTTGTTCGTCGGTTTTCGGAATGGATGTTCTTAATAGGGCTTCATAAGTCGGTCTTAATGGGGATGGGAGAATGCGTCGAATTTGTTGTAATTGGGGGAATAAAGCTGCGGTAAGTGGTTGTGGGGTTGTGAAGCGGACGACTGTTAAAAAAAAATTGTTTACAATGGCTCGTAATTAGTGAAGGTGTTTGGGGCTATGGCAACGAGAGATAATGCGTGCGAGTTTCCACCAAAAAAATGTTGAGTTCGTAGACAGAAAACGTGATGACCCAGCTGTAACGAATAGCTCTCTGGTGGCTAATGTTGCCTGCGATCAAAAACTCGTCCCAAGCTCAATTTTCTCGTCACTTTCAAACAACTTTCTTTCAATCTCCAACTCTGAAAAGATTCTGTGTGCCCCTCGACAATTTTAACATACGGCATTCCTCCGATATTTCATATTTTTCCAGGTTGCGTGTTAGTCCGCACAAATTTATAATAACGTTTTTTCGAAATATGTGTAATAAAGTGTTGAGCTGCGGAAAGGGGGAGAGGATAAATTTGTGTTATTGCGTATTTGTGTAGGTGAAGAGATGTTTTTAATAACGGAAGATTTATCGACGAATCACGGACTGAGAGCCACTTTTATATCCGTATATATCAATCCATTTTATGTGGCTAATGATAGATAGTGGAGGGAAAATAAATTGGAAAAGAATATATAAGCGAGTCGAAATGAAAAATCGTAAGGATTTTTCGTCGAGCTGAAGTAGAATCATAACTCATATTTTCGGCGAGTGCTAGTTTATCTGGGCGAGATGAAGCTTGACGAATGGATGAAGGAGATGAACGCGATGAACCCGCTCGATTAAGCCATATATTTTACTTACACGGAAAACTTGAAATCGACGTTCCGATCTCATGAAATGTTTATACGCCATTATATTTCCTGAGACGCTTCCAAAGCGATCGCTACCAAACACCATTATGACTACTTTCAAGATTATTACGTGACAATTCAGGAAAGTGACAGTTAAGATGAATGGCGACAGTTCTCCATAAAAAGTCATCAATGCTCGCGACTCCGACAATCTCTTAAAACACACAGAATCGAACTTAATTTTCAGAAACCAAAGATTCACCAGATTGAAAATTATTTCTGCCAAACTTTTTTAATTACTTTTTCTCAATTTTCTAATTTTAAACAATTTAATTGCTCCGAAGTACGCCAATTGTCCTTAAACCATATTCTTCAATTTTGACTATTTTTACTTTTACTGGCTATGGTAACTGACTAAACCATAGCTAAAATAGCGGGAAATCTCTACTATTAGGTAGCTACCAATTTGCTTTAAACCGATAAAAAGAACTGAAAAATGCTACAACTTTTCTAAAATAATGTTTTTCAAAAATTAAAATATCTGCTCAAGCAGAAGTATGCTATCTAATTTAGATTAGAAAAAATTGGAGATTTTTACTGGTAAAATTTATTTAATTTGGTATTTAGTTTTTATTCACCATTTTATTCTCCATACGGAGCTAAAGAGTATCTTGGAAAAGAGGGGCATTCCCCTCTGTGCCCAATAGCTGTTAATCTAAGCAATTCACGTAATAACTAAAAAACTTAAAACTAAAATTTGATTTCTTGTAATTCTTTCTATTTAGTTCATTTAGCAATTTTTAGAGTTATCTTAATCAAACAAAAATAAATAAATCGGATTTTTTTTCGCAATAGTTTTTTTATAATAAGGCAATGAAAGTTGTTTATGTTTCGTTATGGTGTAAGAATCTCTAAATTGATTCCTTAAGTTTTCATAAAATGTATTATGCAACTGGTTTTGTATAAACATTCTAGTTCTGGTATATTCTTTGCTTTCAATATTTTTATAATTTTTTTCTGTAGTTTATCAATAGCTCAGTAGCATAAGCTCCACCCCTAATTACAATATACTATACACATAGATATAATAAATTGTAAATAACACCTTATACCTTCCAGTAATATGTTTTATATGTGAATCACATTTAAGGTTGAAATCAACAATTAAGCCCAAGTATTTGATATCAACTTTCCGTTTAATGAGACAGTTTTCTTTATGTATTTTTAAGTCTTGTGGTACACTATCAACGTAATATCCAAAAGCTAAATATTCAGTCTTTTCGTTATTTAATAATGTAAGTTTATTTACTTTAAACCATTTATTCATTCATTCTATTTTCTGCCATTAACCATGTTTCCTCTACAGTAAGCACAAAAGTGTCATCAGCAAAAGCAACAATCATTTTATAAGAATTACAGTAAGTTACAAAATTAGTTTAAAATTATTTTGATCCCAGAAATTTAAATTTAAGATTGTTTGCTATGTAATTTAATTCCGAAAAAAATAGAGATAAATTTTGCACCTTTTTGTCACCAAAATAATTTCTTCTTAATTTCAATAAGAAAAAGCATTTAAATCTCTAACTACTTCTTATTAACTAAAACTTACATATATTAAAGTAAATCCGTCCGAGTTAAGAAATTTATTTTCAAAATAACGCATTTTAGCTTCAACAAAATACAAAAGCAATTAAATGAAAGGTAGAAAATAATACTTGAGTGTTAAATAGACTTCGGAACAAGAAAAGGAGAATAAGAAGTCAGAGATAGAGAAAAACATGAAGGAGAGAAAAATGCGAGTTGAGTTACTTTACGGCGCAAGGATAAGCGTTATGACGGATTTCAGCGCCGATTTAATATTGGTGACGTTAAAATCCTGCGAGTTGGAAAGATGACAGTTTAAAATATTCATTCTTACAAAACGTAAAAATTGTTTTATTTATTTCTTTAGCTACAAATAACAACTGCCAGTACAGCACAAATTTATTCCTGTTTTAAAATTGTACTAAAAAAATCTTTAAAATTTAAAGTAGCCTTTGATTCAATTTTTCTAAGTTTTGCCAACTAACAATATTGTCTAGCTGCAGGTTGCTTTACTTATATTTCATTTCATTGCTTCTTCGCAACGTACTTTTTGTCCGATAACAATTTCTCTAGAATTTATTTTTCTTGTTTCTTACGCCTAGAATGATCGAAAAAATATTTTTTTGCATTTTCTTGAAGATTGAGGTCTAAAAAATATCTGATAAAAATCTCAGGTTAATATTTCTATAAATAAGCTATTGGAGAGAGTGAAGCGTGTTTTGCGGCGCCGACCCGATAGGCAAGTATAGCGGCAAGTGACGTGTCTTTTCATATTGTCAACGAAGTATAGACTTGTTATTTAGAAACAATAAATATTCCGTCGACCGTAGAAGACATATACCATGAGTCTGGTATTGATGGTTCCATATAAGTTGACAAATTTAATAATTTATTAATTAATTAATTTATTCATTCCCAAATTTTCAAACGCGTTTTTCTAAAAACATCTTTTTCAAATCGTTACCCAAAATTTCTCGAAAACCAATGTACCAACTGCTTTCATTTTTTTTTGTGATTATTCTGTACACTATTATCTAGTACTTGTCATAGGAATTTTTTTTCGTTACTTAGTTTTTGTTTTATAGGCAAAATAATAACTAATTTTTATACGAAAAATCACTATGCATGTTAAAACGTCCGCCATTTTGTCATTAATTGATATTTTCAAAATCGGCTATGACAAGTACTAGCTTATAGTATCTAGTTTAATAATTTTTTTCGATTTTTTTTTCACATAATTTTTAAAAAAACGCCAGTGTGTGCCGCTCATGCAAAATTTTTTACGGCGCTCCAAGGATCATACAATATCCTTGTATATTTTGTATATTTTTAAATAAAAAAAGCTTAAACATATTTTTGAATGTGTATACTTTTAGATAGTTAAACTCCCAATTCGAAATTTCAAATAGTTTTCCTTAAAAAATGCACAAAAATGACCATTTTTTACGGCTCCTAGGTGTATATCTCCCCTTAAGAATATTTAAATTTAAAAAGTAACTTTAGCTTTATATATAAAATCTGTATATAGTACTATATACTTTACATAAAATATTCATTCATAATGTGATATTAAGCAAATTGTTAGAATAAATGACAGTTTAATCAAAAGTTGAAAATAAAAATGAGAATTTTATATCATAATCGCAGATTTTGATTAATTAATCAGACTATGACTAATAATTTTGTCGTCAGTAAAATTATTAATTTATTTACAAAAACTGAAGAGAGACTGAAATGTTTGAGATATTGGACCACCTGATGATAAATTTCTGAATAATTTTATTTTTATTATAATTTCCGAGATTTCGTCCCGATTCCAGTTCCCAATTTGCCTGCCATAAAGAAATTTCTTAAGCTTTGGGAATAGATGGAGGTGCGAGGGAGTTAATAAGGCAATATTTATTGCACTCGAATTTTTGTGCTCCAGGGGAGAATAGCTAGAATAAAAAACGTTAAAAAATGAAGGTTGTACCTAAGAAATTTGGAAATCTGCTTTCGAAGAATGATTGCTGCTCATGTCTTGGGGGATGCTGCTACCTGGGGGAGCCAGGCATGGACGAGTTCTCACGCACCGCTTTATTCATTAATTACGTGGTGAGAAAAGGCGACTCGTGCACCCGCAAACCTCAATTACACCATTCCTGCAATTCCGTTGGTGATCGGGTGCCGGTCTTTGTCTCATTCCTCATAATTGTATTAGTCAGGATCAGGCAGGAGTTTCCCTAGTGGCGCATCGCTCACCGTCTCCGTTGACCCCTTGGTCGCTCCGAATACGGATCACGCAACTTTGAACATCAATTAGTCGCGCCCCAATATTAATATCAGCTCGGATAAGGGCCCCCACGCCAATAGCCCCATGTCTGATACCTACCTGGCCCGCAATAGCCCAAAACTCGCTTAAATTCATAATAATGACAACCAAATCGACGAAACGAGGTGCAAAAACAACCCTTCTAGGGTAAAATTAAAAATTACCAACATTTCTCTGAATAGTTGATATATTTTCTTTTTTCACCGAAACGTATTTAGGTCGGGTTTTCGTCTTCTTAATTCACAATAATGAAACGCTGCAAGCTGCAAGGACTTAATGGAATGTTCCTGTTGAGTTCGCTATTTTTACGTAAAACTTGACGCGGCGGTGTAAACTGAGGGCATAAAATTTCACAAGCGCTTTTATTTTATGGCCACTCATGTTATCTTTCAATTTATAAAACTACAACAAAGCGAAATAAATTTATTATTTTATAGTCGTCCGTCCAATTGATTGGATGGGTTGAGATTTTGTCTAAAAATAAATTTTATAGATTAACATCGGCTAATGCGCCATTCTTCGGTATCGTAATTAAATAAAAAAATTTGCAACGGGTTTCACAGCAATAACTCAGTTATACAAAACAAACAAGAACTGTGGAGAGATACGTTAAGAACTTCAAGCTTTAATTGCTTGGGACAAGTTAGAAACTTTGTTCGCCGTATTTCGATGTACATCTACAAAAATGTATATTCGAAATTTCCAGAAAAGCAATGAAAGCTTGTTTATGGATTGTTCGGTGGAACTTTGGGATACTTGGAGATAATGAGCCCCAATTATTTCGCGGGAGAAGTGATACAATTAAGTTAGTAGTCGGATGTTCTTCTATAATCGATTTAACTTGATTCGTGGAGCAGATTTTAATTTTAAATCATTGGGTTCTGTCAGTGACACGACAGTTAACGTTGACAAACGATGCACAAATTTAGTGCTAACCGCACACATGGCCCGAATAATTGATATGTTAACGGCAATAATGAAATAGTTAAACAAATTTGTCTACATGCAACCCGCCTACCAATGTACAATTAATGTTAGCGTTCCGATTTTAACTATAGCTGCAACCAACTACAATTTCAAAAAGGTACAAAATAACTTTCTATTATTGCGATGTTTAAATAAAAAGTATTGACTTGTTCAAGATTTTTCCAACAAATTTATACAATTTTTATTCCAGCATTTTCTCGCGCACTCTACATGAGAGAAAATTCCATCACTCTACTTGAAACGGGAATAGACAATAACGGTAGAATATTGCAGAATCGGCAATAAAATTTGCACTTTTCTTCATGCGATTGTAGACTGTAGATTGGTTCTTTCCACGAGTCAAAGCGTTTTCGTTCCCTGCCTTTGAAGTAGAAAATTTTGTTATGACAATTTTTTTCAAATTTAAGAAGCAACTTGATTTAGCCGTTAGAAAAGAATTTATTTCGAGGTAATATACAATCAATATTGAAAATAGCAACACTCAGCCAGACACCTATCTTTCCTGTGCAATGTTTTGAAAAGGAGCTTTCGTGACGTGGTGAGCTCCTTGTAGTCTTATCAAACTAATGCGAAAAGTTTTTATGAAACTTAAAAGCTCGTTTTGGACGTCAACATTTCTCGAGAGGGAAAGTTTAAATATTTGATTATTTTTGAAATATTTTCAAATCAATAAGTTTTCATGAAAAACCAATATTTGAATCGATTCCTCTATTGCGGACCAGTTTTATTGTCGTTGGGGCGGAAAACTCGGATTATATCCACTGGACTGCGCTCGAATCTTAGCAAACAATACCTTCGGAAGAGATGCCATATTTATGAGAAAATACATAAAATTGCCTCAAATCGTTTGAGAGTAAACAAAACAAAATCGGAATTGCTGAAACAGCTAAGAAAAAAAATCAACAATTTTCGAGGGCCTTGACGCGAAAACCAGCCAACAATCCTTTGTTGAAAAAGTTATTTGCATTAATTTGCGCTGAAATTTCTGATAATTTTATAGTTTTTTTTAAATAGCACGCCTCGCTATTGTCGCGTATTTAAAAAAAATTAATGATGTTTAGATGTAGGTCATAAACTCTCAATATATCGATTAATCACTTGAGTTGCCGTCGCGAAACACTTTCAATGACGTTAACATTTTTTTGAGCAAAATTGTCAGAGATGCGCACTATTAACCCTCACAAAGAGCCAAACAACCATGCATCACGCTATTGTTTTCCGTTAATGGTGCTGGAAACGCGTCGGATTTCATGCGTTTTCGCCTTTTCCGTGTCGTCGAAACTGATAACAATCCAGGTGCAAAAATCGCTAACAAAAATTTGCTTAATTAGAAATTTCGGCTGGAGGGAACGCGTTATTGCGTTAGTGCCAACTAGGAGCTTGTTATTAGATTAATATCTAATTGCTGGAAGATAACGTGGGTTGAGAGAACTGACCCTCATTCGCTGCTATTTACCATAATACTTTAAAGCTATTAAGCTGCGCTAGCGAGGAGCTTTACAGTTATTCTTGATATTGGCGCCGGTAATAGCGGCATTGTTTCTAATTGTTAAGCTTTTAGAAGCCTGAAACCCCAAAGTCTGCTCGGATTTCCACGAATTATTACCAAATCTTTCAGGTTGTAAAACAACTGAAATACCGGAAAATACGTTTCGGTATTTTTACGCGACTTGTAAAATAAAAACATTGAAATTAAAGCGTAAATGGACATTTTTCTTGTTAAACAACCCATTTGGAAGGGTGGAAAGTCGCCGAAACTGTTATCTACTTGTTTTTAATAAGAAAGAATCACAATAAAGTTCATGGGCTATAAATTTTTGCGATTATTATCATTCTTACTACTTTTAGGACCACTAAAAAATCCTTCAACTCCGTTATCTTGGAGTCCTAAAGACGCGTCGAGTATTGTAGTTAAGGCACTCATCAAATGTAAATCTGCCACTGTGCCCCCAATTCCCGATCTTGTTGTTCAACAAAACAAATTCAACATTCGTGCCATTCAAATTGAAGAAGTGACTTGAATTATTATTAGAAACGTAATTGTGGTTAATAAAATATTATAACAATTTCTGTGACTTTAGTCAGTAATATAATTTACTTTAAATCAACTTTTGTAAAAGAATCTGCTACAATAATTGTTGCAATTTCAGCTTTTGTAAATCAAACGTTTTATCATGACCAAACGGAAGTAGTCGCAATGTTTTTTGTTCAAATAATTATTTTCAGTTAAATATTTGATGGTAAAATTTTTTGCGTATGATCATTCTTGCTACTTTTAGGAAGACTAAAAATCCTTTAACTATTGTCTTGGAATCCTAAAAACGAGTCGAGTATTTTAGTTAAGACACTCATCAAATGTAAATCTGCCAATGTCCCAATTCTTGATTTTGTTTTTCAGTAAAGCATTGTACATGGGTGCAAGTGAGCTAAAGGAGAAAAATTAATTACTAGAAGCAGAAATAGTGAAATTGGAAGCTGAAAAATGTTTCAGTATTGTCATGCAACAAAAAAAAAACTAAAACGCATAATTGATAATAATTGGGTCAGTAGGCAACCAATCAATTATAATCGTCATATTGTTTGGAGAAAAGCTCGACATTTATTGAAATTTTTAACTGGGAAACGCTGCAACTTGTTGGCGGAACGAGTTGGACGGATTTTTCCCCAATCCGCTGATTGGACGTGATTGGGGCCCTAGTGTTAATTTTGATCGGCTAAAGCGTGCGTCAGGGCGATTTCGGGTTTTTGGGTTACGAAGCAGTTAGCGTTAAGTTATCTTTTCGTCGTTATCGATGTAGCATAAAAGTTGACGGAGGAAGATTGATTGATTCAAGTAATGTTTTACGAATGTTTTTAAAGGGGAAAAGGCGTCTGCGTGCTGTGATTGAACATTCCTGTTTAATTCATAGCTTTTGACTTTACGAGCTGTATCCGTTGGGATTTCCGATTGACCGAACATATGATACTGTGGAAATCAAGCTGCGCGCTTAAATCGAATATCATAATAGTGAATATCCCAGAGGTCTGATCCGATTTGGCGATAAAAATATAGTTGTTGCAATGCAGTCACGGTTTGCGATTGTGCCCTCTCGAGCGGACACCATCCGTGAAGGGAAACTGCCGTATCCCGGCCATGCATGTGAGCCGTGCCCGCTGACTTGTAAAATGCAATTTATAAAACGGCATTTATGATGGACCATTTTGCATAGTTGCCCACCTTGTGCCAATTCTAGAACCCTCAAGCAAACTTGACAGCCTTCACGGCATTGCCAAACTTAAACCGCCACCACAACAAATAAAAATACGGGATAAAGTCAGTTCAAAGTCGGCGCTAGCGATATTACTAACATTTCAATAGAACGAAAAGTTAAATCAAATTTCTACATGTATACTCCCGGTACTTACATTACTCGAAGCAAGTTTTACTTCTGTAAAAGCTTGCAGCAATATTAAATTAACTTGCAACAAATAGAAAAACCCAGAGACCTCTCGAGGCTAAATAAAACTACTATCACGAAAACGAAACACCTTGTATATAAAGCAATTCTACTAGAAGTTGATTTGACGAAACGTTGTTAAAGTTTAAGTATCAAAAGCAACCGGCCTCTAAACTCTAGAGGATATATGACAAATGGCGGAGGCGCCGGGCGAATCTCGATTTACAGCCAGTTTCTCTATTGTAAAAAATTTAATATTTAAAAAAATTATTAACACACCGAAAGCTCACTACTAGACATTTATTTAATAAATCTCTATTTTTGGCAATGCATTTACAATGTAGAGAGTCATCAAATACGAATCTCAAACCTGGAGGCGCTGTGTAAAACCCGCTTTCCTCTTAAATGCTCATTTGGTGATTATGATTAAGGTTTAATAATAGGAGTAATCGCGTTTCTCACATCGAGAGGTTGTGTCAAATTAGAGCGGCAACTACTTGAGTTGTCATTAAAAACGTTATTGTGGTTAATTAAATATCATAATTTACGTCACTAAAGCTTTTGTTACTAACATTACTTTAAATTGCGGAAATCTTGGAGTAATTTTTTTAGAACTTTTGTAAAAAAATCTGCTACAATAGTTATTGCAATTTTAGTTTTTGTAAATTAAATGCTTTACCATAAAGTAGTTTTTTTTATTCCCAAAAAATTACTTTTAATTAAATATCAAATTCTGCGTTACGGTAATCAAAGTAATTGCATCATTGACTTCAACCTTTGACTAAAGTTTTTAAATTTTTTTTCCATTAAATCTTTTTTTCTTGAAGCAGTTGCAAAATTGAAAAAGCAACGTGAGAAGCGTTAAGTTTCTTTATAAATCATTCACTATAATAATTGTGAAAATTTGAAGATTTTGTTGATATAGTTTTACTAATGATTTAAGAAAAGCAACAAAAAAATGGTAATCGCAAAAATAATCTTTTTGTAACAACTTACAAATTGTTGAATATCAAACTTCTCATCTCAAATTTTCTTCGATACTGTAATCGAGATAATTGCCTTCAAAGAATCAAGTTATAGAATTGGTAGAAACACCAGAAAAATAGCTACGTTTCTACTATAGTAACTATTAGAATACGAGATTTCTATAAATAAGAAGCGTTACAACTTCTTAATAGAAGCGGTGACAAAATTGTTTTTGTAAAAAATCTTTCAAATAATTACTTCCAGTTAAATCTAGAACACTTTTACTCAAACATTTCGAACTTGGTAAAAATTGCGGCTTTAACAGGTATTTTTAATCAAATTTTGTTTTCGCAATGCAGTTGCAAAATGGTGAATGCGCCGGGAGAACTGCTAATTTTCGTAAAAATATTAAATCGTTTATGATAATTGGAATCGGAGTTCTTTATACATAAAGCAATGGCTTAATGGAATCTGCAAGAAAATTGCTTTTGTAAAAGAAAAATTCCCTTTATAATCACTTTTAGCTAAATATCGGTTGTTTCTTCTCAAACGTTCTGCAAAGTAGAAATTATGATAACCGCGTTATTTAAATTTTAGCTAAAGTTGCTTCCAAAATAATAATAATTTTTAAAGAATCTTCAGTATTTTGCAGTAGTTGTAAAATTGTTGGAGGCACGGAGAAATACTAAAAAAATTATAATAATCCTTAGGATTTCAATTTTTTGTAGATTTAAACAAAATCGGCAAAGAAATTCCGAAATAAAATTTCTTTAACAATATCTAGTTAAATGATAATTTTTTAAACATTCCATAATACAGTAATTTAAATTATTTTATGTTTAATATCAAAAAAAATTTGCACTTAAAAATTTTTCGGAAATCGAGTAAATAAAGTCAACATTTTCTTGCTTCTAGTTGATAAATTATTTTATTACGGCTTAATTGAAATTAAAAGTATTTTTGTATTTTTTACCAATATTCAAGCAGTTGCAGTAATGGGGATAAGAGTGATAATTAAAATATTTATTTTTGCAAAACTAATGAAACAGCGAAAACTAATTTCGTTAATATTAAAACTAAAATTTCCTCCAAATCGCAAAGATTTATGGTAACAATGCAGACCGTTAATAGCAAAAGTTTCATCCATTCCCTTCTTCGTTAACGTTCCTATAATAAGTACTGATATCGTCATTTACTCTCAAACGCTCATCTACCAGCTGTCGTTAAGTTAGCGGCGATCAAAATAACCCCATTTATCACTGGCAGGTTTGCGTAAATTTGCATATTTGAATAAAAGCTTTGAGAGAGTATGAGTAAATTTTTTTATTTATTTTTTGACCAAACCTTTCTTCCATAAAACAGTTGTAGAATTGGTGGTGGCGCCGGACAAATCGTTAATTTTCGTAAAAAATATTGCGTCCGCTATAATAATTGTTGGGGTCCGGGCACCCCTGTAGATAACGCGTTTTGCTTTGGCCTGATGGAGACGGCGAGAAAATTGTTTTCGTGAAAAATTTCGTTTTTGCTCCCAAATTCCTCGGTTACCGCCCATAAAATAATTATTTCGGCCCGAAACTCGGCGAGGATGACGCTTTTAGTGGCAGAAGCTCATTTGACGGCTGTGATTAAAGTTTTGGCGTGGGGACAATCATGTGTCTCCTATGGACTCTTTGTGTAATAATGGTGGAGACGCCGAGAAAATTGGTCGGGTTTCGTGTTTTGCGACTTGGGGTTGATAAATTTGGAAGTGCCGTTTTTGCGGCCGTGATTTTAATTTGGGTTTGCGTTGTAAGGGGCGGTGCTTGAATGTTAAGTACGTTAGAAGTAAGGAGCTTAGTCGTTGCGTGCGCTTAAATAAATGTTGTCGGAGAAGACAAAGTATTTTATTTGGTAAAAAACAAGTGTTTTTTGGGCGGTATTAGCGCGTTGCTGGTGCATTGTGATGGTGTTGTCGCACCGACAAGATGATAGATGGGCCTGGAGCCGGGTAATCCTTTGGTACGCTTCATCCGTATCAAAGCAGTGGGAATCGTGTCGTGAAGTCCATGCTGAAGCGTCAACAACACTAACTGTGAAAATTGCGATCCGGAGAATAGACTTATAAATCTAAATGACTGCGCTGGCATAATGAAGCGCTTTCAAGCCAGCTCCCTACCACGAGGCGATGTTTTCATTTCCACAATTAATCATCTCCATCTCTATCGAAAATCTAGCGAGAGGAGCCCTCGCATTCACACTCGCTCGATCCGTTCCACGCTTGAGCCAGTTCTGGCTAACGACATCCTTCATCCCAGCGACAATCTGGAACGTCTTCCCCTATTTCTTATTTCGAAAGTTCACCCTTTGCACTTTCCCTAATCATTCCAGTTTCAAATTGCGTCTCGCCAAGCGATCTTTTTGCTTCTGATAAAAATAAAACTGACCCAACAACTCCATAAAAACATACCTTGACCAAATTCATTCATTGTTCATTTCTACTGGCAACCACCATCCGGGCTCAAACACGATTCACCACTTTCAACACTAAAATCTCCAAAAGTGGCACAACACTAAATACTAAATGCCCCCACAGGCAAACATTTTTAAACTACTTGCGTAGCGTTATCACCAATTAAACATTGAAATTTTTATAAACGTTAATTTAATTAAATTTTCGTGTCTTTAATCAAAATTAGTTTTCATGTTTAGATTAATTTTATTCAAAGTTTGACGCGCCTACTTCCATCGCAATCTCGAATTTAAAATTGTACCTCATTCTAAAGCCGCATTCACCCACAATTCACAAAAACGCCTTCATTAACCCTCGGGCGAACACGCCGCCACTGGACGCGAGATTGATCACCTCGTATCTCGGCAAAATTGCAATTTTATGAGGCGATGCGTTTTTGAGATACGAACAAACCCAACACGCAGTAGCCCTTAAGGACAACCTGCAATTACGGTTTCATTCAAACCACCGACAGGTGCCTAAAAAGTTATAATAAATAGTTATTTACACATCCGGAACGGTAAATGCATTTTATACGTGAGGGTGGTATTTAGAGACCTAAAGTTTCCGATTTATTTGAGATAGGTAGAAATAACGGTCCAATTTCGTATTTCTTGCACAAATATTGAATTCAAAATTTTAAATATCGCTGCCGATACACGAACAACGCTACGTCTTATCGTGACTAATTTACAGTGATAAAATTTTACTTAAACTATAGAAATTATTATAATTGAAGAGTACAGACGGAGCAAGGATTGTCACATTTCTTACTTTTAATTATAAAAAATTAAAAAAGTCTATCCAAATTGACAGCTAAGATTTCAAAATTAGGAGATTTAAATAAATTTTTGCGCACTTACTAATCAAACTACAAAGTAAATACCGGTAGAACTGAAACTGTCATGAAGTGCATCATGTAATTGTTCAAGATTAAACTGCTTGAAAAGTTTGAATGAAGTTGATCACCAAAACATTATTCAATACTTTAAATCGTTGAGTTGTGTTAGTGAGTGGAACTTATCGCAATGCGAAAGAAGTAGAACAACAAAAGGTGAAAAAATTATTTATAAATCTGCATATTTGTAAAGTAATAGTTAAAAACGAAAAAGGTATAAATGATGTATGTGTTTGTTTCAAAATATTAATTTCGTTACATGGCATGACCAAAAAGAAAGTTGAGTATTTACAAGAAATCCTGAATACAACTGGAAAAGCTACTGTGGATCAAAGAAGAAAGCATAAGAACAAAAAAATTCCGCCAGAAGTAAAAATAAAAGTTTTCGATTATTAGAACATGTTCAAAGGTAGATTGAGTCATTACAGAAGGTTGGATGGTCAAAGTTTTTGTCTGGAGAATTTATGAAGTGCTAGGTGCTTCAACAGAAGCAAAACGAAGTTATGGTTGCCTAAGTATATAGTATATTGCATAGAAAAAGCTATAACGCGATTTGGGTAAAAGCTGCAATTCTGAATAAAAATTAAATGGTAACTACGCCACAAATTTTTCTTCCTGATTTTTCGAACAAAAATGTTTTACTGATAAGTAAAGCTAAATAAAAATATTTGTTGTGCAATGTGCTAGCAAAGCCCAGTTATTTTATGAGACTTGTAGAAATGTAGAATGGTTTTTACTCATTGTTTTCAAAATTAGTAAAACTATCAAAAAATTGTTTGATATTAAGTAATAATTCGTTTTAAGTAAAAGTTTCGACATTGATTTGAATAAAAAAATTATCACTTTTCAAACCTTCAATTGCATTTTTACCTAATAACGTCATTTGGACTGCACCCTTCAATTATTAGTTTAATTTACCGAATTGTATGCAAAATTATTTAAATTATATGTCATTATTGAACTGTGAAATATGCATGAAATGTTAAGTTATTAAAGTGTTAAAAGCAAAGTTAGAATATAACGCGATTTTTCTCGATGTCCATCAAACGACTAATATCAACTGTCAAACTCAATCATGTGTAACCGTACCCCCGAGCAAATAACCATGCACAGAAAAATGTTTGGTAAATTTCTCTATAATGAAAGGTCTTTGTAAGGTTAAAATTAAAATGTGTGGTAAGTAACCTCATCTTGTTGAAAATAATTTAAAAAATCAGTCAGTCACTTAAGTGGTTCTTACTACATTTTTAAAAACGCCCATGAACCTTTTGGTATTTTACCCCCATTGGCTATGTATATGAGCGCATGTACAGTAAATGCAACTTACGGCTTTGATCGTACAAAAGTTCCGTTTTGAACTTTAATTTTGGAGAAGAAAAAGAAATTACGAAATCATCCAATATGCTCGTTATACCCATGAATAATTAAATACTTTATAGAGAAGGGCTTGATTGAAAGCAAGACTGGGAGCTAAATCTGCAAAAATCCCGCTCTGACTCTTCTTTTCATTCCCCTTCGTCAATTTACCTAATTTTTTGCTATTTTAGCCAAAGCCGTTTGTTTGTTGACTTGACTAGTATTTGCGACTGTATTACACTAGATGGGGTTTGGTGTGGCGTTGGGACGTACATATTTAATAATATAATCTCGGAAACAATAGGGTAATTGAAATTTGCTTGGTGAGAGCTTCTGGTACGAGTTAAACTAAAACAATGGCGTGATTTTAAAAATTCCAGAACATTAATTATTTACAGGGGTATTTGTAAAGGTCGCTAAAGTCTCCAGATTTTAAGGATTCAAACATAATGAGGTGCTCATCTGGAAAAGCACAAAAACTCATGTCCATAACACTAGGGCTCGCTTTCGTTTTCCCAGGACGCCCGTTTTTCTGTAAGGGTGGAGGAGACGAAATGACGTGTTTGTTTTACGTCACTTAATTCGTTGTTTCATAATTAACCTAGTTGCATAATTTATTGCTAGGTTGCCGGTTATTAGCGGTGTACAGCCGGAACTACGTTATTATATTAGTTTTTTGTTGTTTAACCTCCGATCCACGACCATAATTAGAAAAATTCTAACAAATCATTTTAAAAATTTTAACATTTCGAAATTTGGCAGTTAAACATATTTCACTTTCTTAAAAAGAAGAAAAAACTCTCCTGTGAAATTAATAAACGTTTTCGATGCGGCTATTGTAAATTTTCGTTACGAATTTAGAGGTAAAATGTGGCGCTCCTAAAACATGTGTTTTTGGAAGACGCAGAGCTCCGGTGAGACTTTTCGTTGCCTTACACATATCAAAATAGTTGTGTGTCCCTGAGGGTGTCTTTCTTTTTTATAACGGCCCGGGGAGCTGAGTGGTGTCTCCCGGGGAAACCAATTATATGTATCCCATTCACTTAGGTGTTGCGAGCACCTGGACGCAATAATTTACTGGGGGTATCTAAAATAGTGGGGGGTGAAGCGGCGTTAATTAATTTAAAAAATCTCAATTTCAGTGGCGGCGCCTCCAAATCTCGGTTAAATAAGCTGGCAAACTTTTAAAACTAATTAAATTATGCACTCAACGTAATTGGAAATAATAATATAAAAGACGAGTGATATTGCAGATGATTGAAGTGGATTGTTTGAATTTCCTTAGTAAATAATAAAGGCTTTTAATAAGTTCCGCTGTCTTTATTTTGCGTTGTTTGTGCGTATTTAATGTTTATGTTATACGAAGAATAATCGAATTTGCGCGTACGTAAGCGTAAAGTTTGGACGGGTCGATCGTTGGGTTCGCATTTATGGACTCGAACCCGACAAATTAAACCTTACGCAATTGCGAAGTAGCTCTGCTTACAAAGTAATCGAGTCAGGCAAATTAGGGGTACGTGACCGGGTTAGAGAATTGAGGGGGTGAACCGGCCATTGCATCGGTCGCTGGATAATAGTAAATTGCGTCTAAAGCAATTCCGCACCCTAAGTGGCGACTCTTTCAACGAGGAACGAGATAAGGTGCCAGATGAAACGCTGAAAATCTGAAAATCTCTTGCGAAACGGACCAGTGGCGCGGAAATCAGCCAAAATCGCCAACGGACCAGCAGAGAGACAAACTTCGCCACCCCAACGGAGGGACGAAAATTCCCAGCTACTATCAACCCGAATTTGCCACCTCGCCCGTGACTCATTAAGCGCTGCTCAATTTCCCGCTGCACGTCGCCAAAATGGAGTTACAGTTTTAGAAAACTAAAAACACCCACCCTCAACGGATCGGAAAATTTCAACCACCTTCCATCAACTCGCGAGTACATAAAAGCAACGAATATTTGTATTCTAGTGCACTAAAGATATTGATAGTAAAAATGGCGACGCAACAGAAGGAACGAAGGGTAGTTTCGAATAAAAAGCAACTCAATTATGTTTTAATATATGTACTTAAAAAATTTTGTGGTTTTATTAATTTTTTTATAAGTTTAAAAAAATTTAATTGAAGAGACAAGATAGAACTACACCCAAGTTATAAGTTGGGCAGTTAAGTTTGGTGAAGCTGCGTAAATAGTTTTTGCTCGGGTTGTCTTGAATTTTTTTTTGTTCTGGTGGTTTTGTGGCCGCCACTGTGTTCGCCTAAGCGGGGGTCGTTAGGCTCAACGTCGGATGGTCGGTTTACCTTCAGCTTGTTTTTTATCCGGGCATTAATCCACAAAACAAGCATCCGCTAAACTGTTTTCTATTACCCAATAATGTCGGGTGGAATAGTGGTGGAGAAACTTGAGATAAATTATAGCATTGCATTAGGGCTGTTCCGTTATAGTTCTTTCCCCCTAAATAACCGTGAAGACTGCATCGGTCAATACCACTTTCCTCTTATGTGAAAATAAACTAACTAGGCTGAAGAATGGTCATTCTACTAGATTGGGTGCCTCGGAAAAGATTTCGAATTATGTTTTCAATAGATTCAATTACGTCCATTCTATTTTCATTCACTTCCAGGTTGTTGTTTAGCTCCGTAATAGCTACATTGCATGGTGTTTCAGGAGCACATCAGGAAAAATCGGTCTAGAAAGGGGAATTACGTCCCGATCGATCCACTTGGAAAGGTCAATAGAGACGTTAAGTGTGCATTAAGTGTCGGATATCCGCGTGGAAGATGTGCAAATCCCGGAAAAAGTAGCGACTTGGTGTCACTGAGATGTAAATAAATAGCGGAATACGGCGACGATAAGAAGGCAGAAGACAGAAAGGGTGCGTGTAATTAATCGTAGCCGCGACTAATCCCAGATAACGACGGGTAATGAATAGAGAGAACAGATACCAAGTTGGGAAAGAAAACTATCGGAATTGGAGCAGAGTAGAGGCCACGTCCCGGAATTAACAGCGTTTTTTCTTTCTGATAACAATTATCCGGATTTATGGGGCACATCCTTCAAATGGAATTAACGCGAGCTGCGCTATAAAACAACGATTTGTCTGGAGCTTTAAAGGCTTGCCGGCCTTCCCGACTTAGCAGTTCCGAAACTGGCATGACATCCATCAGGAACCTCCTAAAACTCTCACGTTACTCGCTGATGGCGAGCTAACTTACCAAGACGTCGCTCCTCACCTACAAACTATCTACTCACCGAATTAACTAAACCGAGGCTTGAATTAACGACCAACCGATAGTGTTCCCTTTCAAACAACCAACAATACCGCCTTCTACCACCCCAGCGGCTCAAGCTCTATCATTAAATAAGCGAAATTGAGTTTACAAGAACTGGAAAACGTCTCGTTTTATCGCCACCGCATCGTTAACGATATCGCTACTCTTACTTTAACACGCCCAAATCCCTTGCAATTATGGGGAATTGAAACATTAATTTCACACTCTCCACACTTACCTAATGAGAAAGTAGCGCCCCCTAACGTAAAATTTTCAGCCTCCATAACCCCGAAAAACAACCGCACCGTCGCCTTAATTCTACAAGAACAATGTGCGCTAATAAGTTTGAAAGTTTTCAATAACAATAGTTAACACTTGCATAATTTAACAAAAATATTTGCTTCATCATAGTTTTGAAATTTTCTTCAATTTCAGTTTTTGCTAAATTAGAAAAAATCAGGTTAAAACCACAAAGACGCAGTAGTTATTTCTATTTTGGTTCTGAATTTTTCGTTGCGACATTTATAGGTAAATTATCCAATTTTTACATTAGCAAAAACTGTGCAATTAAAATATTATTTCTCTTTAATTTATTTCGTCTAAATTGTAATTTTGGAGCTTATTAAAAACAAATAGTAAATTTAATTCTGTGGCCAATTTTTATTGTAATTGTTAATCAAATGTCGGAATGAGTTTTAAAATAACTTTGAGAGAAATGGGTGTCGTTGTTTGAATACGTTCGTAGAGTTCATAAAACTATTTGCTAGAACGCATTGCGAAACGGAAGATTTAACATTCTATTTTATTGTAATTCCTCGTACTTGCTTTCAGGATATGTGAACCGCAATTGCAACCACGTCCAATCTCACAACGTATTTAATGAATGTCTTGAGAATTAGATATTTTACTGATTGAAGATGTCTGGAATTGCGCCAGGACGCCCTGATTTTAACCATAACAGTTTTGTTTTTGAATTAAATTCAACAAAAAAATTTAGTATGAAAAATTATTTTCATTCGAATATATTTAGATGACTTTCTTTATAATACGAAAGTTAGAAGGCAGCAGGAAATAGTTATTATACTCAAATGAATTATTTACGCTCCTATTTTATTATAATTCTTTGTACTTGTTCTCAGGATATGAACCGCAATTACCACCACGTCCAAGCCCACAACGCATTTAAGGAATGTCGTGAGAATAAAATATTTTGCTGATTGAAAATGTCTGGAGTTGCGCCAGGACGTGCTGATTCCAACCATAACAGTTGTTTTTAAATTAAATTTTACAAATAACATAAAATTTACTCTCGAGTAACTTTTTTATAATATAGGAAGAAAATAGTTCTCTATAGTCATTAAGCTAAATTGAATTATCGAAGTCGCCGTCGCTCAAATCGACGGTTTTGAAGTTTTTGATCGTGCTACCCTTAATATCGCTTTTAGTCAATTTTGCTGCGATAACAAGTCAGTGTTAATATGCAAACCACGCTGTTTGTTCTATAGTAAAACTCTTGGATTAAACCAACATTACCGAGCTCAGCGTTCAATAATATAATCACATCATGCATTTGCGTGGATAAATTTCAAACGATTTTCTAATTGTGGATTTTAGTTTTGGTTAAAACAATTTTCGTTTCTCTCAACTAATACCGTCTCACTAAAATTTCGGCAAGTATGCTGCAATATTATCGGAAATATTATTAGATTATCGTATACTTAATTGTAAATCATCCCTGGACACTCACTGGTTCGTATCTAGTTAGCGTCAATTAATTCGACTATAATTAATATGCATTTTGACATTACCTGTCAAACCAATTGAACAGTTGATTTATGAAAATTTCAATCCCTAAGCAACTAACTCGTTTGTATCTGGTGTTTTACCCCACTCAAGGTTAACAATTAAAACAACCCAAATTCTTGTAAAAAAATTGCTTTTTCCCCATGTCTATTTATGTCGACATCTGAATTTTTGATACATTTTAATATTGAAGACAATTCTGGCAAAACGAAGCGCAATTCGGAAACAGTAAAAACCATTTTCCTGATATTTTTGAACTTGTTTACTTTTTTATAGGCCATTAGGAGGCAGTTGCTTAAAATTTGCCGATAAAAGTGGATTTTAACACGTGTGAAATATTAATGAATGCGAAAGGTGCTGAAACAGTGAGAGTTTAGTGAATTTTTAAAATAAACTGAATTTTTCTCGCTACATAGTTTTTGTTGGAACGCGCTTGCAATTTTTCATCGATTAACAATAATTAAAAGAGTGGAGCTTAACGGCGATTAAAACAAAATATTGAAGCAGCGCTGGACATTAAATGAATTAAAGCAGAGTCGTAAAGGGACCAAATTTAATATTTGTATGTAGTTTATAACTTTAAAACGCCTGTAAAAGAAAATATACAGCCATTTAGTCCCGAGGCAATTATTTTTAGACTTTAAATTCAGTGGTATAAATGATGAGTTACTGAAGCTTTCAATAAATATTAATTAACAAACTGGCAAACGTGCAATTAGAAAATTAAGAGAGTAACAAAGTCAGATTTGGAAACACGGGGCAAACTTTTGTTCAATTTAGGTCATACTAACATTGAGTTATTGAAGAAATTTGAAACGTTATCAAACCTGTGGAAAGCTTTTAACTTTCAGTTTCAATTTTTGTGATTGAAACAATATTTTTAAGTAATAGCAAAAACTAAACACGAGTTTGTGAAAACTAAGGCAGGAAGAGATGGAATCCAGAATCAACGTCACCGAGGGCTTGGGGTATTCATATTAGGAATTTGTCCCGTTTCACGTTTGTTGTGAGGACGTGAGGTCGTGAGTTTGCAGGTTGATAAATTTTTATTGTAAGCATAAACCTAGTAGTGCAACAACCGAAATCAATTTAGACGGAGTGGTGGATCGCTCCCCGTTACAATAGATCGGATATTTAAGATGTGAAGGTCGTCGGGGCTATCGCTGAATTGCCGAAGAAGCGTTTTCTCTGATATGGCTCGAAATTGTCAAGAAATAACAGTGAAACAAAGAGTTTGCCGGTCGTATGGCATGGCGATCAGCGATGATGAGTGCTGTGCTAGCACGTGACATTGACTCCTGGATAAAAGGAGTCACGGCTCACGCGGGACTGAAGAACTTGATATGTCCGTAATTGAGAGTAAGCCGCAGGGGTTACCGCCGTTACGAAGGGAACGTGACCCGCAAATTCACTGCAACCGACATTGCTGCTTGCTGATACCTTCGGTGTCACATGCATTGCCAACGCCTCCAAGGAAACCCCTTTCAATTAGTCGGGGCTCCGGAAACCACCTCAAACCGGACCATAATTCCCTCCAGTCCCGCATTTTTGCACGCAAATTCCGGCATCTAAAACTAATTACTCAGAACAACCACAACTCGAAACCATCTTTCTAAATGGAGCCAAACTATTTCTACAGTTAGGTTTCAAGCGCATTTTTAAAAACAACTACAATATTTATGAAAAAAGTCAAGAGCCAAGGGTGTTATAAGCATTAAAAATTCTTTAAGGAGCCGACCTCGTAAGTAAACAGCAAAGAGTTTAAGAAATTCAGTTCAATTTTTTACAACCAGAAAACTCGAACGCCGTAACATCCCTCAACGCTCACATACGTACTACACGATAAGGGTGTAAACCCTATTAATTCAAAGTACGCCAAGCAATAAATGGGGTAATTTTACACTTATATTAATCCCGGAATTGCCTCAACGGCGTTTAAACTCCTCAATTCACATGTTTTTTTCATTTTAAATTGATAGATTAAATCTATCGACAACTAACAATTCCAGAATCACTCCACGATATTCGTATAATTAATCATGCGAATAATAGTTTCACCACACTAATAATTTTATATTTATAAAAAGCGGAATTATTTAATAGTTAACAATATTAAAAATAATTTTGTACAATTCCCACAATAATTTATCGTTTTGGCTTAATTTAAATTTAGTAACTATTCTGGCTTATTTTTCACTAAATTTACTACGTTAATTTGAATTTTAAAACCTAAACAATTACCTAACAATATTTATAAAAAATGTTTCGAAGAAGCGAAAAGCAAAAGTGTCGAATTTATTTAATTTGTTATTAGTGATTTTGTACGAAATAATTTAGGGGCGTTTTGAGTACGATTGCAGCATTTGTTTGATAATTCTGAATTCATAAATAAATTAATTATTTTATGCAACTATTTGTTTAATTCACTATACATGATATACAAACTAAAATAAATTGTGGTGAACCAACAAAATTTCTGCCCGGAATATAATTTTGAAAATTAGTTAAATAAGTTGCATAATTTATGAAGAAGCTGTTATTTTAAAGTACCTAAAATTATTAAACTTTTTAATAGCTAGGGGAATTGCTTAAAACGCTGCACCCTTATAATTCGTTAATTTGAAAGAATTCACGTAATAAATTCAAAAACTCGTGATTGAAGCTACGTCAAGTTGCTATGATTCAAATATTATTTTACATATTGTGTGATATTTGTCATGTCTTGTTTGAGTTGATTTATAGTTGCGATTTTTCTACTCGCAATTGTAGAAAAGATTTTCCCGGCGCATCCGCCATTTCGAATCGATTCAAATTTTATTATTAATTAGCTGAAAATTTTTGTTAATTTGTCTTAAGGTACTCGGACATAGACCAAAATTTTTTGACGTATAAAAAACTTTTTACACTGGTCAATTTTTATTAGCGTTCCTAAAGCAAAGTGCAAACTTTTTTAGAGTTTTAGAAGCTTTTAATGGTATTAGCGCGATGTTAAAATCGTGTATGGTAAATTGGTTAAAAATGTATTCGTAAATGGAATATTATCGCAAAAAATATGAAAAAGCACGATTACATGTGCTTAAAATTCGTGGTGTATATTAGATGATAAAAATGCGGTATCGCGAAGAGTTGGGGTGATGCAGTCGTCACGTGAGGCGGAAGGGCCGTTGGGAAATGGGTAGCGCCTTCGCAGCTCGTTCAAAATGGATTACAAATAGAAATATCTTGTCCTTGATCTGGAATCTTTCAGAAATTGCCGATGCAGATTCGGTGGTTGAGCGATAAGGGTATCGCGATAACAACGAGAGCTTTGAAATTTATCACTCGACAAGCCAGAGCCGTGTAATAATTAGGTAAACAACTTACTCGCCCTATTATTTTGCCACAAGCGCATTGTCCTTGATTAATGGGGTTCATTTATTCCGCCAATAGGGATTGAAACTCCACGTGCATTATAATACACTCATTTGACAAAGTCAACCATAACTCTATGCAAATATCAAGTCTTTGTCCCGCTACAGCGGTCATTAATAAAACAAATCCTTGAATCCACATCGAGTTGGGCCACTTTAATTACCTACTTTTCCCTACTTTCATGACCTTTATTTATTAAACTAAGCGGGCTAATTCCGAACTTTTTCTCCACTTTGTTTTCAATTAATAAAAAGGTCGACGGTATATTTATTTTCGAATCAAGGCAAATTCCAGAATTTCCGCGACATTCCAAATTATACAAGCGCAAATTTAATCCCTAACAAAGCTTTCACATGCAACACACCATTTACCCGCATTTTTGCAATAGTTGCAAGTTCGAACAAATAAAACCTGCAACGAGTAAAAAAGTCTCATTTTCCAGAAAACAAGAAATTCTCGCCCCAGGACCAGGCTACTCAAACCAATTTCGGAAGTGTTCACAACAGAACGCCGTCCGGTCAAGAAAAGATGTTTCAGCAATGATATCTGCGAACATTTCGGAATAAAAATAAACAAACCCACCAAATTCGTGGCCAACTGCAAATCCGAATTATCGAACAGTCAAGAATTATAAGGAAAAAATTAAGAGCTCACAGATTTAAAGAGTGCTGCCTGATAATTACAGTTGTTCAATTGAAGATTCATTTTCAATAGACTCGAAAAAAATATCGAAAAACATAAAGCGTTTTAGCTTTTACGGCTAAAATTTGTTGTCATATATCGAATTATTGGGAGCTTTTAAATATTTGCCGGATTTTCTGGTCGATTTCGCCCGAACAGTGTTGGTTTGATTCGCGGCGCAGTCTGTTAAATAATCGTGATTTATGGAGGAGATTCAAAATTAATTATCGCTTTACCTCTCCTATTTGTTCATCTGATAGCGAAACGATGTTATAGGCGATCCGTGTCTGCAAGCTTCGTATGTGTTCAGGTGGAGGTTTCAACGGTTGGCTCACCTGAAACAAACAGTTCTGTTTGAATTCGACCGTTTACATGATGGCAAGTGGATAAGCGTTTCCGCTTTGATTTGGTGTGTCGGTGGGTGATCGCGGTTTGACGTTGGGGACGGTAGTTCCGGTACTTTCGAAGGGAAAGGAGGTTAAACACAGACCGAAATGATAACAACATAACTTAATAACAGACCGTTCGATGAGTTTAGGCAACCTTAATAAGTTTACAGAGCGCCATTAAACTTGTAAATGAAGCTCCATTGGGATGCTGGGATGGTTACCGACAACACAGTCATACGCGTAACGCGATTTCCGGATTACTCATTCAGTCTGGGTTGCACTCTATTACGTGTAGTTTCCAACGTATAATCCTCGCAGTTACTGCATTCTTCGTCCCCCTTTTGGCTTCCTTGTCAATGCAATCACCTCGCGCTAGGACCTCGTAATTTAGCGTGACCCTAACCATAAACACAAACGATCTCTCTTTATATTTTTTACAGTTTGTTTTCACCCCAGCATCATTTTTATGTTTTATGTACACGCACGACGCCTCCATATTTCTTGCGTTATGGAGTGGCACCTAATACGATAGGCGCTAGCACGAATGCAACCGTCATGCACCCCAAAAATCATAAATTCGTAAATAAATTAAGCGTCAGTCATAAACTCTTCTTAATTAAGGAAGAATTTCAACCAAAAGAAATTTCGCAATTTCAAGACACTAGTAGGGTTACCACCAGAACCATTTTAAGAAAAAACATGCGAGGCAAGCTACCACAAAAATTATCCTGAGAAATTTATAGAGCACCGACAGCATAAAAATGTGATAGACTACTTCAATCAAGTAATTCTATGATTAATATAACCAAATTATTAAGTTTTGCTAGCATCAATAGATAATTTTTAATTAAACGTGAGCTTGAGCTTTAGAAAATTTCTTTTACCACTGACCACTCCAGCGTTGTGTGATAATCCATATACAATAATGGCAATTATTAGATTATGTGAGGTTGTTTCTGTGGATATAATTCAACTTAGTTTGTCCTTTACCAACTAATCTAGAAGAGCGTCATGAATTTTCCCCAGTTGATATCTCAGTAATTTTGATGCATCTATACGACTTGGCCGTTCTATTAAGCTTAAAGGCTTCAGCGCTAAGTTTGTTATATTTCTTTAGATAGTCCTTTCTGCTGGCAGAAAAAAACAATTGTTGCATTATCGAAAAGAATCCAATTATCGCTCCGAAACAAGATGCCGCATCGTTAATCAGTAAATTTATGGAACGAAAAGCATAAGGAACATAGAATACTCGGAAATTTTCTTCGAGAATGCTTCTGTGTCCGCCTGATTTACTGCCCTTCATGTTAAATTCACTTTCATAACAATTCTCACTAAAACTTTTGATTTCGAGTCCATCAAACAATTTGATAAATTTATTGACAATTTTGTAACCTGTTCCAATCACGTCAAAGTCTTTTAGAAAGCTCAAAAATAATCTTGTGGCAAATATTATTCAGAACTAGCACCCAAATCTACTATTCTTATTATTAATTGTTCCGTCTTACTAGACTTTGAAGTAAAATCAAGAATTATATCATAATTATTAACTTTTTAAATATTTAATGCCCCAAAAGTGAATAGTACTGAATGCTGAACAGTTTTTCTTTTTATTTGGGCTGTCCACTATTTCATCAAATTTGACTAATAATTTAACAATCCTTAAAAAGTTACAATTATGACGTTTAGAAATCAAAATTCGCTTACTTTATTATGTGTTAATATGGCTCTAATAAAATTAAAAAAATTAAAAAATATTTAAGTCTACGATTTTGTGCCCCATAAGTTTGAGGTCGCTTCATGGATTCAGTCTTAAAACGGCCCTGGTTACCACCAAACACACCAGTGATTAGACGTCACTTGTGGGTTTTTTACCAACTTATGCGGGGTTTTGTTTGAAGTATTTGCATGTTGGGAAAGTTTCGATTTTTACCAAGTTAAGATCACGAACACTCAAGCTGTGAAGGTTTATAATTTGTTCCAAACTCTGGATGGGTGGTTGGTAAAGACGGGAAATGATGAGAATTTTACGATTGTGAATTTGAAAAGTCAAATCCTAGGCATTGAAATAAAGTATGAACTTGTTAGAAGTATACGTACTTTATCTCGTCTCGTTAACACAATACAGTTAATGTGCTTGACGCGAAAGCGTCGATCTTTTTATTTGAATCGAAGCGTTCGCTGCGGCAAATTGAAGAAGTTGACTAAAAAACGGACGACTCGTTCCGTTTTTAATTATAACTCAATTATTTTGCAAATTTCCATGATTGGTCCACTATTGAAAGCTTAAAGCTCGATAACATCGGAATAGTGGATCTAAAAGGGATTTCAGTCGAGCTTCGCTGCTGCTATCACGTTTATATTTAAATTATTCAATCAGAACTTGTCTCTTTGTTGTTTATCGATATCGTTAGTATAGAAAAAACTGTTATTGGTTTACTCAAAATTTTTATATTAACTTGGAAATTTAATCGCAACAACTTTGTATATTCAAGAATAAAGTTTCCTTATTACGGTTAGTTCACAAATATGTAACTTCTTGCTCGTTACTCATTTAATAAACTAACATTTTAACTTCACCAATATAAAAACTACTGCGGCGTTGCATTTACTGCAATATCCCACAGAATTAAGAAACGTAAATAACAACCTCATTAAAATTTTCAATTCACATGATTCTCTCTCAAATAATGTTCAGTAAAATTGTACAACTTTCTCAACGAAAAACGTCAGAATTTGTAAAAATCCAGAACGTTAATTCAAAATTCTAAAACCTTTAGCAACATAATTTATATTTCAATATCGTAATATTTTGAGAATATTGCGTTGTTCTTGAAACTTTACTACCTAACAAAATTCGGCGCTCTGTATTGATTTGTAACGATTGTAAATGTATTTTAATAAAGCGCTTAAGGCGGTCCAGTATTGCTGTTTCGGATATTTTCTGTTCAACGTGCAGTCGATATTTCATTATTATTATTAATTTAAAGGTCACGTAACCTCCGAATTTAATTTGGGTTTAAGTTTCTAATAGCGACCACCAAAATTGTAATAGCCAACATTTGACCTGAAAATTCGAAATTTTGGTCAATTTTTGCATTTGCATGCCTCTTAACGAGAGGTTGAGTAATTGGTTTTGAAGTAGGTTGCAAAATTTGTTTCGTTAAGCTTTCAATTTATGAACAAGTTGAAGCCTTGTTTTGTTAATGTTTCTGCAATGAAATTATAAAGTATCCTTGATATTTAAAATAAATGGACATCATAAATTTATAATTCTCGAGAGGTTCATTTGAGCCAATCCATTTCTAGTAATTGAAATTAGTTCAGTTAATAGGAGTTGCGACGTTTTTGTCTTTAACTGTTTCTGTTGTTGCATAGTTGTAGGTGCGATTTTCAACATTAAATGTGACATATGCTCCTGCATCGATCCATCATGGCCGGGTTGTAGGACGCAACTATAAATTCCTGGGAAATGACAAACGAGCACACGGTTGACGAGTGACACGTATAGGGAGCAGGCGGCGGCGAACGTAGTTGGTTAAACGCGGTGCAGCTGTACAAACATCTCTAATTAGAGGCGGGCGAAGTCCCTCGGCAAACCGCCGCGTCAAATTCGCGAAACAACTGTCAACCAAGAAATAATACAGCACCCGAACGCCGCCCCCGGGCGACACCGGACGCCACCCTCACCAACACCAGACTCTTCACCGAGCGACGCGCCTTGAACCCTCGACGTTTCTAACCGCCTTTGACCTTGACTCCGTAGTTGTTCTTAATTTACGATTTTCTTCATTAAGTTCTTTCTTTTGTTGTTTTTTAGATATTAATTATAACATTCAACAAACAACTGTTTTGAGTATAACGCAAACTTTACTTCAATACAGTTTAAAAAAAATAAAAAAAGAGAAACGAGTACTAATTGGTGGGGTTGCTTTGTGTTGGGGAGATTTGCGACACCCTCCTGTACTTGCGATATGTGGTTAAATACGGAACTTTGGTAGCTGGCGGTGCTTTGGAAAGGATATGGTTGTTCTATTTTGGTCGAAGGGCCGTTGGGTTTTGGAGATCGATTGGAGCGGGGCTGCCCGTGGGCCTAGGGCCGGCGGTTGGCGGCCTACGAGGTTGTCGGCTTAACGCTTTCAGTATTGCGATGGTGTGGCTGCGTGGGATTAGCGAACGCACTACCCATGAATCTCGGTCCATTCTGTGGATACAACAGGGCCGTCAGGTTGACAAGCAAGACGGTCAGTTCTGAATGGCAAAAAGGACGGGAACGGTATTCCTGTACGCCACCGCCGCCTTATCGACCGCTCCACCCGAGGCTATCAAACTCCCGAATTCTTATTTCCATATCATGATAGATTTTACTATCCTCACCCCAGATCCCCTTTCTTGCATCAGATCGAGAAGCTGCAAGAAACCGTCTTAAAGCATCTGCCCCCAGATTTGAATTTATTCATACAATTGGTATCCACGAAAACCCTAAAATTTCCCAACTGCTAAAAGAACATGTGCAATAAGATACTCCAATATTTACAACGCAGTCTACCGAAAAATCTGATCGAGCCACCCCAATACACGACGCGACCCCACAAAATCAAAATTTCAAATCCAACCGCTGCGATAAACCAAGATTCGAATAGGGGCATACATAACATCGCAAACGTCATCGCCCCATTTCCAGTTTATTTACAATTAATCAAAACTTTCATCCGAGCGTGCGCAAAATTCAAGCCAAATTTCAAAATTTGCCAAAGGCTGCGCTTCAAACCATCAAAACAACTAAAAATTACATTTCTTACAAATTCTTGTAAAAAAAAAAAAATTATACAGTTGAACCAAATTTAACTAATCAACCAAATATATTGTAAATAAAAATTGTCATTCAGTTGAATTGCAAATCGCACGCACCTCCATCATTATTGAAGCTCAAATGATTTTCTACATAGAAGAATTTATGCAAAATTCAAATTTGCAATTCCTTTTTGCTGCAGTTGTAAACACATTCACCTATCAAAACTGATTAGCTTTCTGTAGCAAATAAAAAAATCAAGCGGAAACATTCCAGTCGGTTGCAGACAAACAAAAGCTATTTTACTATTAAAGTTTCATCAACAAAAACAAATAAATGTTGTAAAAAGAATCGAAATAATAATTAAAAACCACATTAATAATTGCTAAAGCTGAAGCGTTTGTTGCGATTATGATCAAGAATTTTTGCAATATTCTGTGACAAATTTCGCAATTACATTGGTTTAAGATAAACAATTAAATGGATTATTGAGAAATTTGAGAAAATTTATTCTGAATAATTCAAAACTATTTTTTACGTAATTATCGCCAATAAATAACGTGGAAAAAGTGTTAAAATTGAAACAGCAATAATAGGAACGGTATAATTGTTAGGAAGTATTTACTGATTTTGTCCAGGCGCCTCCACTATTTTTGATCAACGCAACTATTTAAAAAAAATATTTCTTAATAATACTTCAATTAATAAATATTTTTACTTAAAAAGAAGCTGGCAAATTGTTTATTTTTAAAATAATTACCGTATTGATGTGCTTTTATTTGTTAGTTTCACCAATAACTGTCATTAGGTCAAAAATTATTTTCTTATTAACTCATAAGTAATTAAAATTTTCAAATTATTCTAAAATAAAATTGAGATTTCTTTATTTCTTGAAATTGTTGCTAATGTTCATTAACTAGCAGTAGAAACTATAACAATGAGGAAAGAAATATTGTGTAAAATTTGCTAAATTGGGTTGTTTAGAGACGAGTAAAAACTATTTCTTAATGCAACTTCCTTCAACAAAACTAAGTAACGTAAAAACACAATAAAAACAATAATAAAGAAAACCACATAAATTCATAGAAAAGTTGATAAATTTGATGCGATTCGCCCGGCGCCTTCACCATTTTCGATTGACGCAACAACTTTTCTTAACAATACGTCAATAATTAATTATTTCAACATTAAAACAAGTTCGGAATTGTCTTTTTTGTGAAATTATGAGCGTATTCAACTGTCACTATTTACTAGTTGGTTGTAGTAACTAGGAATCAAAACATTTGAGTTATATTGAGCAAATTAATTTTAGGAACATAAAAATTATTTCTCTATTCAATTTAAATAACGTAAAAAGCGTACAAAAACTTTAAATAATAATTTCTGATACAAGTAGCGACTCCAATAAATATTTCTATAGTATTCAGACAATCGTGATTACGCATCATATTCAAGAGTTTGCTGTAGCAAGCAACTAAAACAAGCAGGCAGCTTGAATCAAATTCAGAAAATTGTCTACCCAACTTTCAATAAAAATAACTAAATAACGAAAAAATAAATAAATCGATGCAATAATATGAAAATAGAAAAGCTTGCTGCGGTTCGCGCGACGCCTTCACTATTTCTGATCGAAGTATCGACTCCATTATTAGGACGGAAATTATTTTGTTAATAACGCGCCAATAGTTCCGCAGAATTCTAAGACAAATTTCGCGATTGCGTTTCTTCTGCTATTGTGGGGACGCTGTAACAATTAAAACAGTCATGTGACATAAATGAAATTTAGCAAATTGATTGCGGGTTTCCCTACCCAATTTCCATCAAAAAAATAACTAAATTAGGTCAAAAAGTAAAATAGTGATAGATTGAATGAAATAAATAATTTGAAAAGCTGGGACGGTTGCTGCGATTCGCCCGGCGCCTCCACCATTTCGCAGTATTCAATCGCCCCGGAAATTGGAGGCAATTTTTCCGCAGAAACCGGCAGTTAATTTTCGAAATATTTCAGACCAAAGTTCGCGACGTTGTTAGATTTTTTCGACGGCTGCAAACGCGTTCACCAGTCAATTTTCATTAGTGCCCTGTAGCGGATAAGGCAATATGGTGGTGGAGTTGCGGGCGTTAAAAATTGTTGTTCGAAGAGTCGGGGGTGCTTTTAAAATAACATCAATGCAAAGTTTCATCCGCAATCCCGTCGCCATATCTGAAACCGAGAACGCGAATTAAAATAGAAACGTTAAAATTCTACCAAAGTAGTCACAAATCTTGTCATAACCAGATTTAAGTGCTTCATCGTAAAACAGTCTCTGCAAATACCCTACCACAAAATTATCAAAAGTTTTCAGCTTCTCATCTTGCAAGTTTACAACTCCTTTATGCGTGCGAAAAACTTTTATACGAAAATAATCAATAGCACCGCCAGATTTACGCTAACTCACTATTATCTTGAGACAATTCCAAGTTAATTAACGGAAGTTCTTGGAGGTAGCCGAATTTTCGCGGCCATTATAAAGATGTTAGTGACGGACTGCTGCAGCGAAATATTTGTGTAGTTATTCAATTGACTTGGGTTCGATTTCCTGGTTTGAATGCCGCAGAAAACAATTATCCGGTCTCTCCAAAATTGTTGTTTTTTGACGGATTTATTGAGGGTTGAGTGCGTGTTTGTTGGTGACCGGAATTTGTTAATTTGGGAGTGCGTGGCGAAAAGTGAGTATGTTGAAGCGGGGTGCAGCGGTGCACTCAACCGTGGTAATTGTTGTAGCGGCATGAATATTAAACAGACAACAATAAATTGAGTGTTTAAATCCGCAAAAACTTACTGTCACAAATGTAAGAACGTTTTTATGCCTTTGAACGTGACACAAGCCTTGTGGTCGATGTGCATAGCTGAAATTCTGCGTTAGTGTTGGCAAGTTCCGTGCTCAAGAGGTTTTCTGTCCGACCTCCGTGATAAATACCTGGAATTGCAACCAAAGCTCGTCTTACGTAATTTGCATACATCAGCGCTGTATTACAAACACATGAATAAATTGAAGGAAATGCGACAGCTCCAAGCGTGATTCGAACAATTAACAATCAGTCCTTGAGCTATTCTAGAAGTGTCGCTCGCATTGATTTTCACGCGTTCTTCTTGCTTTGTCCGAAATTGCCTGAATTTATCTTGCAGATAACGCTCAATATTATTCTTGGCGAGGTCGGGTAAAAATGAAAACTTCAACTTAGAATAGTCGGAGAATCCAATCCAAAACAAGAAAATAACAGATTCTACATAAAGTATTTGGCACCATTTCAAATTCATATTGGGAGCATGTACTGTTAATGGAACCAACCCGAATTTATTGTTAACGGACGACCAAACCAAACGACTGAAATACTGGAAAGCTCAACCATTGTAAGACACTGACCACAAATCAAAACATTATTCAAATACTTCCACCACATTAAATCACTTTTTATGCAACGCGTTTTCCTATTATAAATACTCTTGAAATAGTTTTAGCTGCGAGTCTTCGCGTAATCCCCACATCATTCTCGATTAATTTTAGGTATTTGTTGGAGATGGATCAATCTAATCAAACCACTAATCACGTAACTAATTTCGAAGCTCACGCTTTATTGCGCTAGCTAAAATCGAAACCAAAATTAATTGTCATCAACTTTAAATTCAAATAGAAATAATTCTTAGAGTAGCAATTGGAATTTTTAAGCATTTCAACTTTTCTTTATTCTGTAGAAAATAAGTCTCGTTAAAAATTCCTGTACCAGCAAAATTGGCATCATTTTATAATACTTTTTAAGATTCGAATAATGAAGCTTCGAGAACCTAGCTTTATTAAAATCTTTTAATTACCATCATTCCGCTATTTTTAACTAATTTTCCTGCAAATTCAAGCAAAACGTGATAAAATTAATAAGTGTCCCCCTAAATTTATTACATTTGGTAAGAAATTAAACTAAAATTAATTGCTAACGGCCCTTTTAATAAATAACTTTCAAAATAAGAAATCAGTAATTTAAAAAAAGAGATTTTAGTTCTTGTTAAAACGGAAACAACTTTTTTAATTTTTCTACAAATAATTTCCTAAATTCTTTCTTCTTTCTTGTCATCAAATTCTTACTAATGACTCATTTTATCATCTTGAAGGTTAAGTAATTATTCAAATAATTATAAAGTTTTAATAAAAATCTTAATTGAACTTGCTTTTAGCAATTTTCACCTGCACGTCGAAAGCAGTTAAAATTGATGCAGCTTAAATAAATTGATGCAACATATTGATAGCGTGATCAAGCCCGTCAAAGTTATTAACATGGATAGAGCTTGGTCGAATAATGGTGTAATTACTCCGCCACTCGCAGCCGGTTAAAATTTTATTAATTTCATGCATAAATTTTATTTTTAAGCGAAAGCTGCTTATAGCGGTGAGGTTCTCAGCCGCAAACACCTTTTTCTAATTAAACCACCCTAACACTTTTAACTTAGTTTCGGGATTACAATTGATGCAACTAAAGGAATTTTGAAACGTTCTTATCTAATGAATTTGTGGTTTTGGTGGGGTATTTGTATTTGCAAGAGATCAAAGGTTTGTTAATTGCGATCGGATGTGTTAAATAGTCGAATTACTCCGGAATAATTGTGAGCTATTAAATAGACGAGTTGTGAAATAACTGTCGAAACTGTGTTAGATGCATGGATGTTTGGTAAAAGCTCGCAAAAGAGTAGAGCTTTTCGTGTAATGAGTTTGGAATTCCGTAGTGCCGAAACTCCCGTTTTTGGTGGGGCTAATATCGCTTTGTCGTAGAAGGGAAATGAATTGAAATCGTAAAAGTTAACAGCATATTTGTTTTTCAATTTCCGTAAACACGGCGGAAGCTATTAATCCCCCAATTTTGCAAGGCAAACGGCCCAATTATCGGCGAGGGTGCCAATAAATAACGTTGATTTAATATAAGCCCGATTTTGTTTCACAGTGCATTGAATAGAGTGAGTGCATGCATAGTAACGTGCCTCTTGGGGGCCCCTTGCGCTATTGCGTGATCCTGCGAGTTTCAGTGCGATATCTGAAACCGGCATATCCGTGATCCGTGTTGTGGTCGCGCCACACTGTTTGCCTCTGTTTATTGCAGCTTTATTCGCATTTTGGTTTGTCCGATCGTTCATTCAACAATGGATAAAGGTATCATCCCTTTTACCCTAAATTGCCAAATCAAGCTTTTCATTTCTCAAAATACTTCATTTCGATCATAAATCGATTACTACATCACATACTTGATTTATTATACAAACGGAAATCAACACAAAACGTTCAAAAGCCACTGCATTTAAATTTCAGATCAAGTTTTTGTGCGTTATCCTGAACACCTCTTACCTAATTCATCATTGTATCTACCCCTCAATCACCCTCGCCGAGAGCGCCATCGCTCTTTTAATTTTAGAGCACGTTCCACCAAATTCACATATTTCGCTCTAGTTTTACATATTTATCGATCCCCATTCGCTGGCATTTCCTAATTAAAAGCATAAAGTTGCAACTTCCAACAGCATAACATGTGTCAACAAAATTTTATTCCAACAAAACCTCGCATCTAAATTCCTCTAAAAGCACGCAACGAAATTTATCAAGAAAAAAACAAATTTGCTCAAAATTACGATCGGTGACAAAAGATTTGCAAGCACTAACATGAAACACTTATAAATGAGGAAACCACCAGCAACTTAATTTCAACACACCAATACAGCAAAATTAATCAGCAACAGGCATCGACAAAATTTATAAACAAACTTTTAAAAAAATTCTACAAAGTAGTTAGCAATAATAATTAAATTATGTGTTAATAAATTGAAATGGGAGCACAAACAAGTCACGGTAATATAACTTGAAATACTTTTATTTCATGAAATTATTTTTTTAAATTTTGTTGATTCCTATAATTGGTTTAGGAAATGAACCGGTAATTCTGTAAATATAAAATTAAATCCAGAATTTACTCAGTGGTGGGTTTTCCAGTAATCCGTAATTTCCCTCACCTTTTGATTTGATACTCGTCATCCTTTTTAGTAGTTCTGTTTTGTCGTCAAGCTTCGAGCTGGGTATCTAATTTTAATATCCGCAGCTCAAATAAATTGCAAACTGAGAGTGCCACGCGAAGAAACCGGTACACTTAATCGTTTATGAACACGAAGAAATTAACAAGTAACATAACTGTAAAAATAAAAGCTATTTATTTATTTTTATTTTATTTCATTTAAACCAGTAAATTATTACATGGTGTCTTACAAATTAAAGAATCACTTATAAACTAAAAAATATCAAATAAATGTTTTAAATCATCCATAAACAAAGAGGTAACAAAACAAAATTTGTCAACATATCAAAAGATGGTGACTAATGATTTATTGCAAAAAATAACCCAAACTATGATAAAAGCATAATTATAAACAATATCTTCAAATTATTAAACATTCTCAACAATCCAGAATTTCATTTTATTCTTCATATACCTATTGTTTGATTTTCCACTTAATACCTTATGATCATTCGGTAGTTTATTAAATAGATTTATTGCAACAATTTAGCTATTTTTATTGCTAATAGTTTTACAAATTTTTGATAGTAAAATACTTTTATTCCTAGTTTTACTTGTTGACATTTTAAAGCAATTTTTACGCTCAATATAGTGATAAACAATAGCTTCTAAACAAAATAATTGTTCCAGATTTAATAGATATATGCTTTGTGCAAAATTACGTTTGTTTATAATTTTTAATAATTTACTTTGAAGCTGTTGTATTAAACTTAAATTATTAGCATATGCTCCACCACAAGAAATTATTCAATATTTTATAATACTTTGAAAAGAACACAATAAATCACCATAAGAGTTTTACTTTCCTTGAATTTAGATAATTAGTAAAAAACAAAAATTACGTATTTGGTCTTATTGATTATATATTCAATATGCTTATTCCATTTTAAGTTGAAGTCAAATATAATTCCCAAGTATTTACAACTTTCAACCCTGTTTAGTAATTTATCTTTAATTTTTATATAGTTAGCACACTATCACAGTAATTCCCAAATGTTTTGTCGACATTCAAAGTGAGTTTATTAGCTGCAAGCCATAGATCTATCTTAACCAGTAGCTCATTCATTTTATCTTTAGCCTCTTCCCATGTGTTTCCTTCAGCTATAACAGCTCTATCATCCGCATAAGATACAATATCATTATCAAAAATTCCAGTAAGTAGATCATTGACATATAGAATAATAAGTAATGGGCGTAATATGGTACCTTGCGGCACACCAGTCTTAATTTCTTTATAGTCACTAAATACATTGTCCACTTTGTTCTCTTTGTTGTCTATTTGTGAGATAACTTGTCAAAAGCCTTAGCTAAGTCAAGTAAAGTTACTATAACTGGATTACTTTTGTTCAAACAGTTGCATAGAATATTAGTAATGTAAGCTAAGGCATCCTTAGTTCCTAATTCTTTAATAAAACCAAATTGTTTTCTAGACAATATCTTATGTTTTTTCAAAAAATTAAGGATTCTATCATAAATAAGTTTTTCAAATAAATTTGCAACATTAGAAATTAAGAAAATTGGCCTGTAATTTTTACTTTGCCTTTATCATTAGATTTAAAAATTGGAACTACTTCAGCTTTTTTTAAAACATATGGCCACACAGATATTTCACTGCATAAATTAAAAATGTACGCTAAAGTCTCTACTATATATTCAGAAATAGTTTTCAAAACTCTTGAGTGTATATCATCAACTCCACCAGCTTTAAGCTTTTAAATTATCAATTACAGTTTTGATTTTATCCTAGGTGTTGGATTTATAAAAATACTGTGTTGATTCATATCCCAATACCATCGTCACTTATTAAGTAATCAATCCCATTACTTCTTTTAGAATTTTTATTCAACTTTTGGTTAATAATATCTTCCTAATATTATTACTATTTTGCTGTACTAAATTTTAATCATATTTTACTTTAACATCTGCTATCACCTAATCTAATATTTTGACATATCTTTTATATTCAGTCCTTAGGGTCCCATTATTAGGGTCTAGTTTCCAAATTTTATATAGTTGTTCCTTAGTTGAACATGATATCATAACACCTTTAGTTATCCACAATATTCTAGGGGTGTTTACAGAATTATTTTTATTATCAGTCTTTTTGTATCTTCATTTCATAATACAACTTTTAATCTTAATTGTTATATTGGGATCATATAACAAAAATTCATTCCATTTGAATTTGTTTGCAACATTTTTTAGCTTTTTATAATTAACATTATAACAAGGATTATCAGCATCACTATTAAACTGCATTTTAACAGCAACAAGAAGAGGATAATGATCAGGAAAAACAGTACTTATCCTAATAGGTTCAAAGACAGGAACATCAGTTTTAATACAAATATTGTCAATGCAAGATCCTCCTCTTTCATTATTGGAAGGTCTTGTTATATCTTGAAAACAGGGAGTGTAACCTTTTTCTAAAAGAATACTTAGATGTTCTTGGCTTATCAGATCTAATCCCAGTAAATCAATATTGATATCTCCAAAAATTAAATAATTTCTGCTGTTTTGACAACCAAACAAATATGCTTTTAAGTCCTGAATAAATTCAGCCTTGGGTAGATCATGTGATCTATACAACAATTAACGCTATTGCTAAATTTAATATTGGAATAAAGAATATCTAACCTGCGATATCCCTTGATTTTAGTAGTTTCATTTAAATTTTCTTTAATATATAAGACAACTCCATCAGCTTCATTTATTCTGCTATTATTGTAAAAAAATTTATAACCAGGTAATTGGTAGTATTGATAACATCCTAAATTCCAAGTCTCTCATACTATAATCAATGGCTTATTTTTAATCTTTCAAGAAAAACTTGTAGATTATCAAAACTATCATTAACATTTAAATTTTTATTAAAAGACAGTAAGTCTGAATAACTATTGCACTTTGACATTCCTTGTTATTGGTAAAAATGTGTTAAACTTGGCATTTCTCATTAAAATTGTTAAAATTTCTCTCATTAATATTCAATTCTAACATGTCTTTATTAAAATTTGCATTTTATTCAATTCCAACTATTTTTATTTTTGGTTTTAATAATTTTTTTTCTCAACTTTATAATTTTTAGTTAATTTACTTTGCAACATCTTTTTAGCATTTATAGCACTTTCCTGTTTAAGACAATGCAAAATTAATTAATCTTTTTTCTTGGTTATGTGCATATGTTTAGTTTTAATAGATTTTTTTTCCAACAAGATATTAACTTACTGATTCTTTCAAATCACTCTTATCCTTAATATTATTCTTTTTAACACTAATTTTAAATATTTTTTAGGTTTTGCTTTAGGAAATTTGGCAGTCTTATTAGGCTGTTGAAAGTTGCTTTTTTCCTTAGCAATAATTTCTTTCAATATTTTATTTTTATCCATAAGCTCATTATTTAGCTGCCTTAATAATACTAATTCTCTTTTCAAACCTTTCAATTCATCATCTTCATGCATTGTTTTATTTGGATCTGTATTAGTTTCGTTTGCAAGTTTGCTTAAAATCTCTTGTTTAATTTCTTCTCTCTTTTCATTCTTAATCTCTGCGATCAGCTGTCTTGTTGCTTCATTATGAACCACATTATTATTTTTGAGGTTAAGTTGAGGTTCAGGGCGAATCGCTAAAGTAGAGCTTAAAAATATTGGATCACTTAGCACTTTAAAATCACTTATATGATAATTATTATCACAAATTAAACAAATTACAGTTGTAACTCTCTGTTTAGGATGACATTTAAATGTTTTTGCACCATCCTTATACGGAGGCTTTTTACCGCCCGCCATCACGCGTCTATCAACAATAACTTTATTTATTGATAATTTTAATTACATTACAATTTTAAAAAAGGATAAAGTTTTTTGCGAGTGTATGTAGATTGTATGAATGCTATTAATGTCTCTGGAGTAGTGCTGAAAAATCACTGAAACAGCAACAAATTCGGCGTAATTTAAAATTTAGTTTTTCAGTAATTTTCACGACATTACAAAACCTCTCTATTTTTGCTCCGTTTTTATTTTATTCTCGTTTCATCATCTTTACCCTTTTTTTCAGTTTCGACTCTAACCCAGCCTGAATTAAGATCCAACTCTACTTTGTTTCGATTAACTAATTAAGAACTAACGATGTGTTAGAATGCTTTTTTTTTTAAAAAAAGATGAAACTTCTAACAGACTGTTATAAGCTAATTCACTTTCAGTTTTGTGACAGTTCTGCTTTTATAAAACCCAAGCTATTAAAAAACTTAATATGCTATTATAACAGAGAAAACGAGAACTGGGGTAGGTGTAATACAAGTGCAGCAGGGGTTACTCGCTGCTCACTCAACATGCTTCTTCTATGTCAATGGCCATTTAGAACCCTCTTCGACTTCGAAATGTGAGAAGCCCCTAGCACTTATAAAAGCTAAATTTTAATATTTTTATTGTCTTGTCTATCATTAGAAACTTAAGTGCCTTGTAAAGCGACGTAGAAGACACTATACTGAGGTTAATTGGAAAACAATTCCAAAATTCTTATTTTTTTTTACTTTACATCCTTCACTTGAAAACTATCTACAATTATTTTTATGTTTTTATTTTATTAATAATTTGTTCATTTCGTTTCTCAAATTTTTTTATCGATTCTACCATGATCCACTTGTGACTAGTAAAGTGAATTATTTTATTGTACAGTGGTAGAAATTTTCTTTGTATTTTTTTGTTTTGCTTGTCTTACTTGAATCCGTTGGCTTCAAGTTTTTTTAGATTGAACTTGAATTTAGAAAATTATTGGAAATTTACAATAAGCCACGATAGGTTGCAGCAGTTTTTTGCAGTTATTTTGCCAGCAACTTTTCTCGCTTTCAGATCTCGAGCGGTATTAAATTTCTATGCGTATGGTTAAACACAGCCACAATTGTAGCCGTTCTGGCTTTAATTTGCAGTTCCGCCCAGTTAAGAATCGCTCTTTATGTAGAATAAATTGCGCAAAATATGCACGAGCAGTTAACGAGCTAATTTGAATTTCCGACATATCCTGGAAAAAATATTTGCACAGCCTCATTAATTACTTTTTTAAATTAGCTCCATCCTTGAGCGGTAACAAGGGAAATAAATAATTTCTTCTCCTTTTCGTTTGAACGGAAAGATAGAAATTTTTTTCGAATTATTAAATCGAAATTTAAAACGTTTTCATTTATTTCATTAACTTGACGTGCTAGGGCGAACAATATTTACTAATTAGGCATTTATTCGTGGGGTAATTAGGAACGTTATTAATTCAAATATTTAAGTTTTGGCAGCGTGTTTAAAAATTATCCAGATTTTAATGCTATGAAAATATTTGCATGTGTGTTCATTATTCCATAGAAACTCAAATTACCTTTATCGCAGGAGCGGATCAGCTTCAATTATCTACAATCAAAAATCTCCGCTGAAGCAGGCCGCTTTCACGCACTACGTCAAGCCCCAATTTTCTGTTTACTCTGCTTTTAGCTTAAGGAATATGTTTGATTCCACATCCAAACGCATTAGTTTAGTATGTAACGTGAGTGAATAAATTTTGAAACGCTATCTTTCTTCGCTTGCGTGCGGTTTCGTATCAGATTTATTTGCGATGTGCAGAGGGAAAAATGTTCACTTTGATTACTACGCTTGAAGAAACGTTAGTTCCAGGTTTCAACATTTAACGTAACCATATATTCGTCTCGCTAAAAATGTAGTAATCGTTTTAAACAGAAGCTGCTCGCTACCGGTTAAACCGAACTTTGCCCATTTATGGAACAAACAGGTCCTGACAAATTTTGACAGATAAATCTGCGCTATTTATATGCAAACGCGCAGAACTAGCAAAACCCCGATTTATCCCCGAAATATCCGCAAATCTTTAGATAAGTTTCGGCTAATAGTTTGTTTGTTTCTTGTGAAGGGCCAGTGAGAAATTGTTGGCCATTAATAACGCGAATATAGTGGGAAACTGTTTTTTCACATATGCCCAATTTTATTTTAACGCGCTATTTTGACACATTGTAATTTAATCTCGTCTAGTTTGTTTGTTGAGCGGAAACGTGGCAGAAATTTTAACAAAAAACCCGAAAATTACTAAAGAATACACAAATTATATTAGAAAGGGCGGATAGCAACGAAATAAAAAGTGTGAAACTGTCAAACAAGTTTAAGTGGATTAATCTTGTTTTATTTTTATGCAAAAATAAAAAGTCTACGTGACACAGGCATCTCTAAGTTTATTTTAGCCGGCGTACTTTAATCAAGAACAGTGAATTGTGCACATTGCGGCTGAAACGCTGGAAACTCCAAATTTATATTGTCAAGAATGAGGTTGACAAATTACTTCGCGAAGTGTCTCTAGTATTTAAAAATAATTTCGAAAAGTATTTGCATAATTATCGCAAAATTTAGCCAAAACTTTGACAAGTTATCGCACAAATAACAAATCACATTGTGCTTAATACGTCTAGACGTAATGATTTTGCTTCCAAACTCGCAAAGCTCCCTTTGCGCAACGAAATTTTCGTTTTGTTCCCCTTTTAACCACCGGCTTTTGTGAAACCATCAAACGAGAATATATGTAAAAAATAGTTTCACCGATGCCGTCAAGGCTTTTAAGTGGCAGACGGTATTAATAACAATTTATGGCACACACGAATTTCATTATTTTGACCCAACAACGTCTGAATTCTCCGACTCAAACTTCCCCTAACAATAGATGATAGCCTCAGTTGTCCGCAACGGAAATTAACCAATTTGGGGGAAAAGTACTTTAAAAAAGAACAAAGCCGGTCGACTGAAACAACCACTAAATTTCGCACGTTTCACCAATCACCCCGGTTTCTACAATTATTAACGCTATTTCTAAAGCTCGGATTACAATTATAAAAAAACAACATTACCGAATCAATCATTTTTGCGTGCGCAAATTGTTAAATTAAGTGTGCAGCTAAATTTTATGGTTGAAATCGCTCGAATATTTCACTTTCATGTGAGCTGTCCCTTACAATTACAAAAATTGACATAAACCGTGCACCATACGCTGCACAGGAACAAAACAAATCGATGCCTAATTAAATCCCTTTGTTAATTTTAAATTTGCGTTTCAATTGACAACAACAATTACATGTTGATAAACCGCCAATTTTTTCGCTCCCAATGAATTAACACAACAATCGTATTTAAAACCAACAGGCGTGCCTCCAGACGGGTAGTAAATTGTCGAAGAAAACAGCAGTGGCAATAAATTGAGGGCGTACGTGTAAGTCAATTTTAGACCGCATATAATTAAGAGGGAAACGTAATTTGTCAGGCCTCTTTTCAGTTTGGAGATAGTTAAAATCGATATAATTACATGAAAGCACCCCGGAGACAAAGCAGTCAACGGGCGAAAGCGCAGCTTTCCGAATTTCGTCAGTGTGAAAGAGGAAGATGAAAGGAACGGTGATGGGTAGTTGCATCAGGGAAAACATGACACCATCTACTAGCTGAGAAACAACACATTCATAACTGACACACGTAAACAATCGCTGGTAAAAGTGTCGGCTCCGGAACACAATTCAAGAACACATCAGAATCAAATGGATCGAAAAGTAAAGTTCAAAATCAAAAGTGATTGAAATAGTGAAACTTTGATTTATCCGTGTGTTTATGTTCATTCGCAGAACATTAAGCAAAAACTTTTGGAACGCCTCATTTTATGGAGTCAATCTGATTTTCTAACATTTTCACGATGTTGTTCTATTGCGGTTAGTTTGGAAAAAACTGCGGAAATTGTGGAATAAATTAAACAATTTTAATTCTCAAAACGTAGCGAAGAATTGTGATAAAAATAGCTAAATCGTAATTCCTTCACGATTCTACGTGTGCTGGAAAAATATTGCTAGACCAGAAAAACTAAAAACATGTGGTTATTGACAGAAATACGCAATCCCTAGGAATAAAAAATTTAAAAACTTTTTGGTCATAGTTTCTAAAACATTGAATAAATGTGTTCGAGGATTTTGTGGCTTAATCAAATTTATTTTGATATTAAACCCGCACTGCATGTCTTAAACAATGCTAAATAAAATCCGGAGTTTTGCGCTTAAATCCTTGAAATAATCTGTTAATGTGTTAAAAATTTGGAATAAATTTAGCTGCTGGCAATTTCGATGCAAAACGTGATAACTGAACCGTGTTCCCGATTTTTATTCCAATGATTTACGTCGTAACAGCACTGTTAATCACAACTAACGCACCGACGTAACGACCATAAATTTGATTAATTAGAGATTTTTAGCGCGTCAAACTTTGTTTAACTCTGCAAGTGAGCTATTGAGTTTATCTCCCTGCCCTTCCGGCAATAACTGTAGTAAACACGAAATTGTTGGAGTTGCTTTCCAGAATTCTAGTAATAGAACTATTGATATCTCAAATTATAAATAGCAACATCATTTCCAGTTATAAACTGATTACTGGAATGCCATTATCCTTAGGGAAATGCTACTGGACTAATAACCAACTTCAATCTAGATGTGAGTGATTCACAAACCTAATATCGTCGAGTATTTACGAGGAATTCCCGGTATCTGCCACTAATTTTATACGTTGGTCCATAGCTAGAGGGCGTCATTTTTTCTACTTCCCGTACCCATTCACCTAATGGAATAAGATTAACAACCCGTAATTTACGTAAGCGCGATAAATTTTTTGTTAAAGAAATTAATTAACCCGCCAGCAACCAGTCAACGATTGAATGATACGCAAGGTAATTAATTATTCGTAAAAATTAAGAACTTCGCCGCAATTAAGAGCTAATAATAGCGAGCGGCGCTGAAAAAATTAGGAGCAGTCACCAGAAATGACTAACGTTCTGAGATGTCACCAAAAACTCGCAACTTCGAAATTGGGAGATGCGGACTTTCTAATTAATTCTGCCATCATTTTTACGGCCTGAATACAAACACGGATAAGCTTCCCGCAAATGGCCCGAAATATCTCTCTAATCAAGAAATTTCTTGAACTTTTCCTAGATTCAATGAGAATAATTCGGATCAATGATTCGTATTCTGGAAATGACATAACGGTCAAATATAATACCCAACTACTATTTTTCCAAAACAGTTTTTCTTTTACCGAAGACTCTTCGAAGTCTTTAGAAAAATTAGCCTCGAAGATTTTTACACAGATTTTCTCTAAACATTTATTGTCGATTGTTTAATAAAGAAAAATTGATTTACAGCACGAGTTGGAAAGTATAGCGTCAATTGTTATTAAAGAAAAAACATTGTTTTTTAATGACGCGTAAATATTTGTGTAAAAAGTAACATTAGAAAATAATAAAAAAAAACAAAATTAAAATTGTTGCACATGTTTTAACCTTCTTCTTTTAATCACTTGAGTTTTAATAAAATCAAAAATTAGGGCAAAAGTTTGATTAATTTTCAACTATGTACAGAATATGCGCCTTTAATATACTTTTTGGTATTTAATTAATTCAATTCCAAAAAACAGTTCGAGGATAATTGCGAGTAATTGTCAATTGGGGTTATAAAAAGTTGAATTGCTACAATTTTAGATCAAGATTGAAAAATAAAACGCAAGTAAAATTAAATTTGAGCCCTTTGGTTTATAAAATAGATTTAGGTTACGTAATATATATTAGCGATCCAATGTTAATAGACAATCAATTTTTAAACAGTATTTCTAAATTAGTTCCAGACGAACACACACTTCAGAAATTCTCCTCAGGGAGTGCAGCTCTTGGGGAGTAGTCGAAATTAAAATTGATCGACAAACTTGAGGTTCTTGAAACTCTTCATAGCATAAAAAATAGCGCTATGAGAGCGGATGGAATCTTATTATTATTATTAATTTTTAGTTAAAATTGCAAATCGGTAGTCAATATTTTGCGTACTTACTCCACCCAAACTTCAATTACAGCAGATTCTACCTGAAGATTTTTTTTAAATAATTACACTTTCTATTAAAATTATTACAAATTACCCCTAAACGTTTATTGGTTAATCACCAACTTGCTGTTTAAGGACCAACTACTATTAAGGGGAACCCACTAATTGTTAATATTATAGATATAAATAATAAGGATTGGAAAATTCAGCAATCAATTTTTAAACCCTTTACCTAATCAGTTCCAGAGCTACACCTATTTAAGAAATTTATTTTCAAAAGTGCAGTTTTGGGGACGAACTGACTTGATATTCTTCTTAGTATAAATAGTAAACCATTGGCAGCGCATAAGATATTATTATTATCTTAGATAAAATAGTAAAATTGTGCTCAATATTTTGAATTGCTATTGCACTTAAAGTTTTGTTATTTCAAAGGTTTAAACGAGACGTGTTGGAAACAGCTCGCATAATTCCAATTCCACAATGGTGGCTGGAGGAAATTTCCCAAAACGTTTCCCTTTTATCAAGAATTACTCGAATTGTTTAGTAATATTAATCTCATGGAATTTGCGAAAAAATTCTTGGTTTAAGTATTTATTTTAGTAATTAGTTATTTACAAACATTTATTTAGATTTTAATTAATTCTGCATCTCCTTTTAATGTCTTTGTTGTTTAACCCTTGTTTCAGATACAAAATCCATACCAATTACTCTACGTCGTTTAGTCTACAGTCGTTACAAGTTGAATAAATAAAAGAATTTGCGACTCAACTTTGATAGTAAAAAATCATAATAATTCAAAATTTAACTACCTTCAAGTTCCTCTTACAACAAATTTTTAAACAAAACATTTTAGGAATGTACAATTTTAATGCTCCAGGGAATTTCCCACAACAATTTCTTATTTTATCAAAATCGAGATTCTTGGTAATATTGAGCTCAGAGTTTCCAAAGATTTTCTTTGATCTAAAATGTTATTGTACAGTGTTTTTCCACTTACTCGATTAGTTTTTTAAGACAATTTCAATTCAATCTCTTTAGTTGCGTTTTCAATGTTTCTCTTATTGCATCCTTGTGCATCAGTCAAATTTTTCCCGATGAATCGATTACTATTTCACGTGAATTACAATCCTTATTCGAGTCTCTAGAAAAATAAAGAAAATCTTAACTTAAAATATTGACAGTAATAAATTATAACTTCATCAACGTATCATTTTGATAATTATTAACCGCTCAATATCTTAAGTTTCAAAATTTTAGTTAAGTTTAAACGTTTTATTTATCTTTTAACTGTCTTTAGTTAAAACTTGTGGTGATTGCTTTCGGGATCAAATTTATTTTGTAATTAACTGATCGAGAATTCTCATTAAACAATATTGATGTTACTAACTACTTTGTCGGATGATAGACGTTAGTTTCTGGGTAATTTCAGTTTGATGTAAGATTTTCTAAAACAACGACTCAACGATTTATTTATCGCGGTATCAGTTTTTTGGCTGGACCATTTTCTTGCGTCATTTTACTTTTAATCCATCATTGTCCTTTTGCTGTAAATTGAGTTTCCCTCTACACCTTGATAAATTTGTTTCCGTGCGCTTTTTAAATTAATTAAAACACCTGGCTGCGTTGGGGGTGTCAGCGTCCCCGCAATTTTTGGATGTTATTGATTTGGGAGACGGAACTGGTGTAGACAAGTTCATTTTGGAACTGTACAGTCGCTTTTTTATCCATTTAAATCTAGTTCCGTGTAAATTTAAATTACGAATTAATGGAAACTGAAATGAAGAATGATTTAAAACAACGCGACCGTCGCTCGACAGCTCATTATAAGGATCGGGTCTAGAGGGCATCTAAGGGGTGTTTTCCACCACCGCTGCAGTGTAGACCTAGTTACCCATCGAGCAAATCAGTTTTCGGCGACGAACACGCTTTCACCTCTAAATCATCAATCTGGTTGCGTTTTTATGTAACAACGACCTTATCGGGAGAATGCAGAAGTTCTCATTGCAACGAATCTATTTCATTTAGAGAGAATCGCCGTTTTTGGGGGGTTGATACCGGAGCGACGGCGAACTTGACGGGGGCTCGGCTGCTACTGTTGAATTGAACGACTCTTATCTGATGTTTTCCTAAAGGGGACTATCAAATAGCATGTTTGAGCAATCTTATCCAGTAATAACACCAACAAATTAACATGAAGCGCTCGACTAAGTGGCGTGCGTCATTTGCATACATTTCGGAGATTTCCTCTTGTTAACCTTAGATAGACGAAGGTTGCTTGACGTCCCGTAACGGCCCTTACTCGATCTATAATAACACAATACACACATTCCACCATTTACAGTTAAACAGTTGTCATTTCAATAATTCGACGAACCTAATTTAATTACTTCCACGCCACTCCGGTTCACGTCAACCCCAACAATACAAACGTGATGGCAAACACAAAAACCACCCCTTATTAGTGCCAATCTCGAAAAACAAGCCGATAAGATCATATCGCACAAGCATTTCTACAATTGCATTGGAGGTTCTTACAATTCTTATCACCCCAACTGTCTCAATCGTCTCCAAGGGGAAACAAAGCAGTAACGAAACCATTTAATCACTAATTTCAGGAATTTACGTTTATTTGCACAAAATTTCACCAATAACCCAAGTCATCTTTCATAACGCCAATCTAATTCAAATGTGCATTTCTAAACACAACCACTGTTTTGTCATATATGTTAATTATGGCGACGGGTGTTGGTTGAAACAACCATCTTGACCTCAATTCTAAGCACCCTTCCTAACCGCCGCTCATTCACAGTAAACCACACGAAAGAGACCACAATCATTTTAAATACCGGTGCAAAACCGTTTGTTACGCCGGATATTGCTTCAGGGTTTACACATTCGATAACACATCAAAGTTGACTGTAATTTCCTTCTAAAATCAATTTAACGAAGTGAAACGATAGTAAATTTTTGAAATTATTATTTTTGAGTTCTGAATTTTGTTTGTAGATTTGATGAGTTTCCAGATAATGTGCGCGTTGTGATTTCTGTACCTAGACGTGGCACAATGGTTTTAAATATTGCCAAGGGTGCGCCCCGTTTATTTGCAGAGCGCTTTCAATTTCAATTTGCAGAGTCGAATTCTAAAGTTACATAGTTTAATAAAGCCCGTTATTTAAGTAATAATTGTGAAAGTCGGGCACGCTGCGATATATGCAAATAGAGTCTTAAAAATAACGAAATTATGACGAAATCGAGTTATGCATCGAGGTTAGATGTTCGTCTTTTACCTTGTGATGCCGATTCGAGGATCTTAGTGATGAAATTCAAAGTTGACATTTGATTTCATTGCGAGAAGTGGCTGAAGTGTAAACGATGGAAATACATCCGTTGTGATCCCCCTCGAGTGGATTCGTTACATATATGAATAGTGCATAGTATTTGGTGACCGAAACTGCAATCCTGGGAGCGATTCATTCATTTGTCCAAACGATGGTTAGAAGTTGTTTAATTTCAAGTCGAATCGATTTCATGGTGAATTAGCCAGATCGTAATCGCGGATTTGGCTGTGTAATACAGCAATCAATCGACAGTAACGTTACTGGAGCGATAAAGTAAGTTTCTTTTAAACGTCTGGGTCTTTGCGGTCAATGAGGCATCGAACGTCGTTGAGATTAGGCAATAAAGTGAAGCGGTTAAATAAAAAGGACTCGCCGCAATGTGGTGAAGGACTATAAGAGGAAGTTGGATGAGACAGGCGAAAGTGGCGAGTTTCCTGCAACAGCGGCCGTCAGTCCTGCTGGTCTACCATGTATTCCGGTGCAGCAAAAGTGCACATGTTATACGCTCGGCGACACCGTTTCAAAGTTAATGAAAAATTAACCATTTGGAATGAACTAATAAATATTTGACGATATTGAATCAGGTTGATACACGAACCACACAAGGATTCAATTTAGAAATAATTCGCGGTTCACCAAATCCACCCCCCGTTAAACTTTCGAATAAAGCGCTTCTAATCTCAGACCGGAATTCACGTTACGGACTTGCGGAAAGTGAAACAACCTGTCCTATTCCTCTACTCCGCTTTTGAGCCAAATTCGGCCCATCACTCACTGACCTTCAAGCCCCCCCATCTTAGCCCTAATGCACATAATTCAGCGAAATTAACCGCAAACCCCACACGAATGATCGATCCGAACCAATCGTCCAACAACTGCAAATTTCATGAGCTTTAGCTATTCCCTTAAGCGTCATGTCCTTCAGTAAAACCGTCAATGAATTGCGAATTTCGTCGCAATTCCAATATGGTCACGAAAATAAAAAACCCTTGACTCGCGCGCCCTCAGGTTGTTTTAATTTCATGTAAATGACGCGGATTTACAATTACTGGATTCTGGCCAACAAAGAAAATGCGTACTTAATTAAAATTTGACCAAATGTCAAGTTCTTGGCCAAATTTCAAAGAGCAAATTTATAACACATAATAACGTGCGAATTTGAGTTTAATGTCAGCAGTTTCTGAACCTCTGTATCCTTATGAACATTGAAACGAGTTTCTTGAATCCATATCTCGTCCATAAAATGTTATTCGCTAAAATAAATTGAAATCGGCTTTCTAAAGTTTTACCTAAAGAACAATTCTGTTTTCTTCTTTAACAATGAATGCGTAAGCGCAGTAAAGCGGCTTAAAATGATACATACACTAGATCACAAGTTATTTATATGTTTCAAAAGTAAGATTGCATATTATGCAATAGTTGAAGCACAAATATTTAAATTTTAAATCCATTTAAGTGCATTATTATTACCAAAAATATTTTTAAGCTTGTCACCTAAATAAAATTATAAACCACTTTTCAGAAAATTCAATCTTTCTTGTAAAAACTTTACGTTGCTTAGTTATAAGAATAAAAATTTGACCCCACTCAAAAGCAGGTCGCGGCATCAACTGAATCAAACTCTTTTATATTTGAATTATTTTGATTACGCTGCAAGTTCTAAATAAAACATTTTTATTTTGCAAATTTATCTATAACGTTTATCTTAATCAAACAATCCTTTTAAGTTAATATAATTACGTATATTTATGCAAGTATTAATTTCTACCTAACATCTAGTTTGTAGTTAAAATTTTGTATTTCTTATTATTAAATTACGAAATTCTGCAAATGTTGCTGTTTGCTTTTGTGAATTTAATTAACTAATTTTAGAAATTAGTATGGAATGACTTTATCTCCGTAATTGAATCTGTTGGCAAAACAATAATTAGTTGAGCAACGTAGCTATTAAATAATGCTCTTTTTGTTAACGCAGATTGGTTAGCATCTTAATATTAATTCAATAAAATTCAGCAAAGTTTTAGTTTTCTTTTAAAAACGTAATTAAAAATATATTTCTAATATGGCGGTTTTATTTGGGTCTACTAGTTAAATTTTTTAAATGTTAAAAAAACACAAGTCGTTTAATTTTTAAAAGACAACCAACTGAGTAAATTTTGGTTTATTAACAAATTCTTGGTTAATAACTACAATACCCTCGACTCGCCATTCGACCTGCTAAAAAATTTGCATCTAGTTTCGAATTCCTAGCGATTTCTTTATTTAAAAATTAATTTAGAAATCCCGATTAGCTTGTAAATTTGTATTTTATGCTTGGAACAAATTTAATAAAATTTAGATTTCAATAATTTTAAAACAAAATTGTGGGCTATAAGAAGTTTTGGCAGTACGTTTTTAATAATTTTTCTCATTAACCAAAGGAGTATAAATAAATTATTACACTTATTTAAATTTAATGATCGTGCAGCCTCTTAGAAAAATATTTATTTCTCCTCCAGCAACAAATTCTCCACAGTTCCTTGTTACGTTTTCGCTAGAAAAAAAAACGACTCCTTAAACCCTTTTTCATTTAAGATAAGATAATAGTCTGGGAGAGCCATATCTGGAGAATAAGGAAGATGTTCAAATAATTTAAAGCCTAGATCGCGAATTGTATTTATTGTCATGTGGAATTTGTGTGTAGGCGCCTTGTCCTGAAAAACAAAACGCCTTTGGCAGTTGTTTCAAGTTTTTTCTGCAGAATAATTATTAAAGTGAAAAAACATTAAAAAGCTTTTTTACATCCACGTTAGAAACTAAACCGAAAAAATCTTCAGTAAGATTTTGAAAGAGATTTAAGTATTTCCATTTCAGTAATTGTTTGTAATTACTCTATTAAATAAATTATCATCTCTTGCTCGCTTTTCGTTAATATTTAAGCAATTTTGCAGATTCATTTCCATACATAAATTAAAATCAATTATATTTTAAATACGTCCATGTTACATCTTGAATTTCTTAAATGATTAGAGCAATTTGATGGTCTGATAATTACAAGTCGTCAACTACATCGAATTTTTAAAGGTACAGAAATTTATCTTCTTGCTATCAACGGCAATTCTTAAAATATGCAACACAGTTCTCAACAGTCGAGTATCAAAAACATTAATTACCAATCAACTATTTCACAATTACTTATTGATTGATACAAATAAGTTCCTCAGATTCTTAAGTAAAGTTAATTGTCGAGATTAACTTGGTGTCAATACTTTTCTACATAGCTAAATTATGTGTTACTTGTAATTAATTACAGTTACTGTTTTTAAGAGTAATTTTTTAATTCAAGAATTTTTATAAATTCTGCTAGAAGAACCAAAATGTAAATCTGAGTAACAGGAGAAAAGCAAAAAATTCATTATAAGGGTTATGAAAAATTGTCTTAAATTCAAATTAAAACCCCTCTAAGTTCTCATCATAATAGTTGCGTTTCAATAAGAATGTTTAAAAGTTTCCAGTAGGCGGAAATTTGTACAAGAAAATCTGAGGGAATGTAGCAAGAAAATATAAGGAAATTAATGCAACGTTGGTTTCGTAATAAAATAGTTTGTAGCCAAAACTTGTTTACAACATGCGATACACAAAGCGTTTTAATTGAAGAAACCACTTGTTAGAGAGTTTGTAAAGCGTAATAATAGAGGCAAATTAGGTGAAATCGACAAGTAAAATTAAATCAAAAACAAAGTTGTTTCTTGACTTGTAACCACAGATCCAGAGATACAATTTTCCTTTGACATGTTAAGCGAGTAACATATTCTTATCATAGGATGCATATTTTTTTACAACTCGCTTCTGCTATAACGGCAAACTGACTAAATGTATGCAGCTTTCCATAAACGTTGAAGCTTGAGTAAATTTGGAGTCGCAACTCGAAAACTATGTAAAACTATTCGTGTGATGCTTGAGCGAAACGAGTTGAAAATGCAGCCGGGTGAGATTGAAGTTGAGTTATTTCGAATCCAGAGAGTGTATTAAAGACAGGATCGTTTTAAATTTAGATATCCAATTATTGTTGGTATAATCGCGTGCCATAAAAATAATCATTTAAGATAAATTCGGTATATTTCTCGTCGAACAGCTGGTGTTGTGTCGGTTTTTTTCTAATTATGGTCGAGATTGTATACGCAGCGGAGCTTGATGGCATTTTGAAAGTCTTCCGGAGCCAATAAAGGCGCATCAGATACACACGGGCGCAAAATCTGGCGAAATATAATCGCGATGCTCTTTCTCCGGGCTTGGCATCATTACGCAGAGAGAATGATAATGGAAAAGCGAGAACCGTCGTCACCATGGTGCAGTCATCAGAATTGTACTAATGAAGGTCCAAACCGAACTTGATAAATCATCAACGTGTCACGATCCTTGTTTAAACGAAAACAAAACGTCAAGACGTTAGTAATAAATTATTTAACACGACACCCCGTATCCTCATTATTACATCTACTTTAATCATCTTGCGGAAGCACAATGGAGAATGCGGCCAGAAGGATCGCGATGTCCAAATCCGTTTGTCCTTCCACCAAGAATCGTACAAAATCGCGATTTAATTCCGTCGTTTCAATAACGTTTTCAGTATTTACGAGCGGGACGCAAACAGAAGCCGGCAGTATTTGTTTTGTCGGACTGTCACGTTGAGATTACGTACTTATTTGGTTTCCGTTCGCATTTTAAACTACCAGTCCTAAATAATCAACCGGACGTCGTTGTAAAAGGTTTACTTTGTCGCGCTTATCGTTTTTTTAATTCCGCTGAGGTAAATGCGCCTCTTTGCAATCCGTTTTTGTGTCAATCACAACACTTTTACGGCGCTCCTCAAAGCTTCACCCGGCGCATCCGCCATTTCGCATCTGCCACGACAAAAACTAACCGCCACCATTTGCCACCATTTGAATCGACCCTTAGCAACAAAATGTTCAACTTTCAAAGTTTCAATTCAAATTTCGAATTGTCTGTAAAAATTCAAGTAAATTTATGCGTAAACTGGCGTGGCGGAAACGAGAATACTCTCGATTCGGTTGGCAATACGGCAGAGCGTCGCGACGCCATGAAACTAAAGAACGGCGTCTTTTTTACGTTTAATATAATTATAAAGGCACGTCTGGGCGTGCTTGCGTGAAAATGCCAACATTTTTAACCCGACGCAATTTCATTAATAAAGACCCTTCCTCAAATATTTCGCAACCGTTTTGCTAGATTTTAGGCGCGCTGGAAGTGTATCGAAAGAGTGGTAATTAATAAAATGGGCCCGTATCAGCAGCTGTTGTGGAGGGTTGGAGTTAATTTAGCCGGCACGATAATTTTTGAGCTTTGCGATTATGGGAGTGGTAATTGGATATCAGAATTTGTGCGATGTTATCGCTAATAGAGTTGGTATCTTCGTTGGAATAAGTCATGTTGAATTTGAAATCGGTCGTAACGCCCCGCGAGACCCAAAATAAACCAAGGCCGGCGTATTTGAGCTTTAGGAACAATTGACAAAGATAACGAGAAAATCTACGCTTGGAAGGGGACAGATGAACGTCTCGCGGAAATATGAATCTTGCGTCGAACACAAAGTCAGACGGTAGAAAATCACGAACTCAACTCTCGGAAATACCGAACGATAAATACAACTCCCTCGAAAATCTCCGGGACTTTGCTTCGCATAAACGTTTTGTTTTGATAACAAAAGACCGATTCAGATAGAGCCTGTAATATGGAACAAATATATTGGTTGGTTGAAGGAAAAACTTTTCACTCCTTCGGGAATTACACGATAATTTTTTAATGGCAGTCATGTCTGGCCTGATTAAAGATATTGATATCAAGTCAGTCTAAACAATTTTCCACACACAAAAGAAACTTACCTTATCAAGCAATCAATAATTATTTATTTTCCTTCAAAAGTCACTCCTCCAAACCTCTTCCTTCCGATCAATTTTTGACACACACTAACAAACCTCTATCTACAATCGATCTGATCTGCAAGATAACTGCAAATGTCTACTGAAAATTTTACGTGACCAAGAAAAATTATTTTCATTGCATCTTTACGCTCATTTCTACATTAATTTATTTAATCTGTCATTAGATTTTCTTTTACCAGTAGAAAGTAGGTTTACTTATTTTTGCATTTTTTATATAGTTTTTTACTTGGCCTTATCGCTTAAGCTGTCTGAGGATACTAAAATAATCTGAAACGTTTTTTAGTTGCTTGTTTTTATTTTATTTGCGCTTCACTCGTTTCGATTTTGATAAATTTCAACACCACTTTGATGTGTAATTTTTATTTCACTACAAAAAATCTTCAAAAAATGTTTCTAAGTAAATCAATAGAATCATCAAAAATTGTAGATGGTGAAGAGGATTTAAACAACCTAAATGCAGGTAAGTAAAAATAAACATAAAAAACAAGAATAAACTATTCAAATTCTTTATTTATTATCAACAGTATGATGATTATTAAGTAAACTGTTAAACTTTCAATATTATTTTGTTTTACGTGGCGATTAAAATGTTTCCTTGTTAAATTTCTTTGAACTTATGAGTAAAGGTCAATAACTTTTTGCTTCTCTTCTCATTTTTGATTTGTAGGTGGATAATTATTTTTAACTGATTTCTGAAAATCAAGCAACCATTTTCCGCAAACGTTTTTTTGGTGTTAGAGTGAAATCTTCCAAATTGTTTCACAAAATTAAATAGCTTTCAAAATAAAACAGGAGCGGTTTGAAATTTTTTGCTGTTTTTTTATCAGGCTACAGCAAACTAATCACTTTTAGAATTTTTGAAAACCCTCAATTGAACTAAGGGTAGTTTTGCGTTAATTATGTAGCAGTAAAATTGTTTCAAGTTTTTTTTAAAATCACAAATTTATTCATTGTAATAACTTTTGGAATTTTTGAAAACCCTCAATTAAACTAAGGGTAGTTTTGCATTAATTATGTACTAGTGGCATTGTTTCAAGTTTTTTTTAAATTCACAAATTTATTCATTGTAATCTTTTCTGCTAATATTGTTGTAATTTTCCTTGGCATTTTTCGGGATTTGAAATAAAAGTAGTAATTGTGGTTATTTCACTAAAAGATATCCAAAACGTAGTCAAAAATAATATCTTAAAAACCAAAAAGGGTAACCAAGAGAGGTCAAGCTTTAACCACAGTAATTTTACCGGCGGAAAGAATGTACAGAAATTTAGAAGGGACGAAGGGGATCCTAGATGTTAAGCGCTCGCGTGTGTGTGCTTTTAAGGTGAAGCCCGGACAAGAATTTAGCCATGCCGATAAACTTACGTACCCATACCAGTGACTATACGGGCGCTTGACCGCTCTCTAATTATAATGTGTATAAGATATATTTCAATTAAACTATTGAAAAACGCCGTTAGTGACATAGAATGATGAAGATGCTTCAGTTCTGTGATTTTCAACAAAGTATGGCTAAGAAGTTAAAATTACTTTAACGCATAAATTTTGCCTATTTAAAATAGTTATTACTAATTAAATAAATAATCGCCAGGTTTTATTGCAGTTTTTAGCAAAAATGTGCAACACGCAGGCGTGGCCGCGCGCTGGATGTGTTTAGTATTCGGTCCGCAAACTAAAACAATACAGGTTCCCCCACTATCCATCGTCTCTCCCTCCTCTTAACGAATGACGCGGTTTAGATAAGGAGTGAGAAGGTCTTCGGAATGTGCTCTAAATTTAAGAAGCTAAGGTATCTTCTACTTTACTTGTATTTAGTTTCACTTTACCATATTTGAAAAATGGAACATTTAACTACTACTTGCTGAAACTATAGATATAATTCTACGATGACTTTAAATGGGATTTACTATTATTAATGGTACAACTTTTAGTCGAGAATAAACTCCAAAAACCGCCGTATTCCTAATTCTTCAAATAATAAAAAATTTCAAACCAAATCAAAATTTACTCCTCTATTTTGCTATTTTACGAGTGGGAGGGGATACTAAATTCTAGCAAACCTTGTTTGTGATATTACTCAACCTCGGTAATAAGAAGAATTTTGGAAGGGTAACCCCCAATGTTTAAATATTGATCAGAAGCGACTAAAACTGGACGAATTGCAGTCCATAAGCCTAGATTAAGGACACTTAGGACATTATTTTGCTAAGAGTTCCGGAAAATCTGTTTAAAATATTTTATTTTAAAAGGATATAAGTCCGCACAAAAAAAAAATTTTACAAAGAAGCAACTTTTAATGTAAAATTAAAACTTCTGGAATGTGACTCTCGGACTAAACTTTCTTGAAATGAAAAAGGGGTTGAATGGTTACGATTTTTTACGTAAACAAAATAGAAGTTGTCGGTTCTTGAAGCATTTTTCAAAAAGATTCCAGAAATTGCAGGATAGCTGGGTTAAAAATTTAAATATTTTGAAATTATTGTTTTGGTAATAAGCCAAGAAATTATGGAATACTCGTAAGCAGCAACGCTTCTTTGAATACAGCTTCATTGCTATACAAGTTTCCAAATTATTCGCGGGATGTTTAGAATTTTGCTATTATTCCAGTTACTCCTGTATCTAATCTTGGTATCGTTGGTTACCGGTTTTTATCGCGGAATTAACCGTACAAATCTCGTCAACAACACACGCTAACAATATTTACCGGGTAATTCCGAGAACGAGCAAAATTGTTTCATTTTAATACCACGATTTCTGCTGACTTTGATGAATTACTGTTCACTTTACCTCGCCCCTATCCACACGCAACAAATTTCAATTGTAATAAAACCCTCTCTTACCTCCACATTACGCAAACAAATTAAAACATCGCTCCATCCATTAGTTAACTAGTAGCTAATTATTTGATTGAAACCGAGAAAATTTTTTGATGAGCCTTCAACAAATATAATTTGCCTTACCTGAATACTTGACAATTGGCTGGGAAAATAGACCCGGGAGCATTCGCAAATTACCTCCGCCTCTAGACTAGGTATCTGTTGACTTGCACAGAATACGTCCTGATTCAATAAACCCCACTCTGCAGCTCACAATTGGTCGGCCCCAGGCCCAACTTTTTCGCCACAATTTCGCAGATAATTAAGACCGCAGTTGGAAAACAAGCCGTGTTCAACATTTCAACATCTGAAATGCTTACGATATAACTACCAGTCTAGAGGACAATTTAATGTTTTAGCTTTTAAGCAAAAATCACCGCCTTCGAGCAATTTTTTACAAAGCTGAACATTAAAAGGATTATTTTCCATACAATTTGAATGACAATTTAATGTTTTAGCAATTTTTTACAAAATTTAGAAAATATTTGATTATTTATTTATATTACCCATGTAGGATAAGTTAATATTTTAGCGTATTTGCAAACTAAATTCCCCCGTTTTCAAACATAAAAATTGTTGCATTTTTTAAAATTAATAATTATATTTTTGACACCCTTTAGCACTAAAATTTACCTATTTTAAGACACAAATCACGGGATTATTTTTGCAATTTGAGCAAAATCAGAGAAAGGAAATAACATTTTATTTATATTTTCAGTAAAATAACTATATTTTAATACTAGGGTGGCGGATGTATATAATCCAGTGATATATTCTGCAGAACACCATTAAATTTTGATGCATATGTGAAGGAAGATGAGTTTTAAAATTAAAAATTTAATAATTCAAAACCATCTACGTACTGAATAAAATTCTTTATCTTCAGAGATCCACGAGACAAACATAAAAATGAAAAGTAAATTGTTTTGAATTGTGCAAACAAGTAATAAAAGATTAGAAATTATTTCTTATTTCTTAACACAATATAAAAACAAATTACCAATGAATTTATTTTATTTGTGCATCACTCGCTTTTTTGCAAGCTTTTACATTTCAGAATTTTTCTACCTAAACAACTTTATGTTTTGGATTGTTTTAATTTTTCAGCCAACTTTCTCTCATTTACGATATTTTATTCTACTTTTACAGTCATCTTTGTTTACCTTTTTCTTCTGTATTTTTTCCTTTCCTTTCCTTTAACTCATGGTTCATCGAAAATTCCTTTCGTTTTAACTCCTGAAATCTACTACTCGATTCAAATTGAGTTTGATGGATTTTTTCTCATTTGTAAACCATCCCACTCCACCGTTGTGGCCACTAACTTCAAAGTTTAAGGTTTGATTACCCGTTTCCGTTGACTTTAATTTCAATTTAGTTACAGAGGCGCTCCCCTTCTTCTTGTTTATCCTTCTTCAGCGAGAAGAAGTCACCTGACAAGAAAACCATCCTAAGGAGTTTTTTGGAGCAAGATATTTTTTATTATTACCACTTTTTTGTTAAAAACTCATTGAAGAATTAATAAAAATCTACCGATAAAATGTGCAAAAAATAGTCAAACCGTATATGCGTGATAAAGTAAAAACATTTAATAAAATAATATAAAACAGTGGACAGAATTGTAAATATTGATTCTGGGGGGATTATCTACGATGTTGCAGGAAAAAACTGAAATTATTTATTCCTGATAATGGTTCTGGGTGGAATAGAGTGGCTGAATAAAAGTAAATAATTCTGATACTCTAAACAGTAATTTATTTAAAGATAAATCAATTACAATTTTATAAAAATAATCAGGTTAATGCTTTTGTTTATCTTAGTACTTTTCAGTTACAATGGATAATAATCGCATCGATTTCATTCAACTTAGTGGAAATTTTTGTAAAAATTCCCATGCGTATTGTGAAATTATGTCTGTGATTATAATTTTAATAATTATGATATGGCTTCTTAGTTACTAAAATGTAAATTTTATCATAACTATTTATTATTGCACCCACCCAATTCTCATCTATTATGTTTATTTTTTATTGAATCCAAAATTATTCGATGTTTACAGTATTTATCACAAAAATCATTTATTTGTTATTAATTATAAATTTCTGTTATTTTCAATTATTAAAATAAAGCTTTTTAACAATATTTTACTTAATAATAGGCTAAAATATTCATTAGCCCTATATGGACCTACATAGTAGTGGCATAATAATCGAGATTGGAAACAACGAAAGAAAGACAGTCAATGTCAGTTTGGAAATCTTCAAAAATCATTTTTTTAAATTTTCGTGGCGCAACCTTTTTCTGTGTGAAACTTGCAGAAAATTAGAGTGAGATCCGGGGATCCGACGTCGAGCCCTGGAGTTTAACCTCAAGGAAGTTGATGCGACTTCAACAAAATTACCTTCTCGTAGTTTAGAGGAAGTCGATAATTTTGAAACACGTCATCCTTACTTTGAAAATCAATCAACAAGGAAGCAAACATTTGCAAATCTTAACAAGAGCGATTAATGTTGCGGCAAATTCAATTAAAAATCTCTTCGCACTCAATCCATCAATCAAACGATCATTTTGTCAAAATAATAGTAGTTACTAAACGAATTGCATAAAATTACCGCGGCCGTTGTAATAATGGAGAGATTGCAACAAAACTGTGAAATCTGAAACCTGCTATTTACGTATGTACATACATGTGCATATTAATGAAGGCGACGCATTGTTTTGTGGTGCGGTTAAGGGAAAACATTCAATTCAAACGATACAGTATGACAACCCGAATTTGAATATTGTAGTGCACTTCTGTTGGTGTTATCGATTCGGATCGTGCCGCCCTCCACTTAAAAATGATTGTGGAAACCAGAAAGCTTATCCCTGAATATTGGCCAAAGGCTATTATCATATGACACATTACAAGATTCCCCTTTTATAGTAGTATTTTAAAGGTTGGGGCGTGGAGGTATGAACCTAAGGGGAAATGCTTACAACCCATTACTCGCATCGGTTCCGCAATTATTAAACAATTTCCCAATATCACTTGAACAACCGGCGGATATTTCGGGTATACACTAAACTCACTTTGGACATTCCATGCGAGTCCTCTTCCCCTTATTGTTCCATCTTGCGTCTCATATTCGCATAACGAACTAATTAACTCTCTCCGTTAATCGGTATTGAGTTACTTTAATTACGGGTAATAGCGACGCTCTATCAACAGCTGCATCTGAAGCGTCGCGGTGCCAAGTCGTAAAATGTTTTATGTCGTAACATCTGTCGATTTTTGGGCCACAGTCGTGCTAATTGCCGATAAGCTGAACCAATCAAACGAAATTTCGAAAGCCAAATCATAACAAAAATTAAAACATATTCGGCAGGCACCTCCGTCATTTCCCCAAATTGCTCTATCAATTAGCAAATACCGAGGGTTTTTTTAAAATTCAAATTTACGGGCAGCCATCGGAAACACAATCAGTAGCCCCCCAATTAAAACGAAAAAATAATAAAAAGAATTGGGTATTCTCCCAAATTGCAGGATCAATTATTGGCGAGTACAAACCCGGACCGTTCTAAGGATAATTAAAAATTTATTCAGGAATAAAAATTATCCACAATTTTTATTGGTCGGCTATAAGACCAAAGGCCATTTGATTGTGATCTCTTAATTAAACCTTTTAGAAAAATATTTCTTTTTGTTACAAGAAAATTTACGGCTTTTTATTCTTTCTTCGTTTGAGCGAAACGCTAAAAGTTTGATAGAGCCAAGTCAATGATAAATTCAAGTAATTTAAACTTTAGTTCACATTAAATATTAAAAAAATTATTTTACACATTCTTTAATTTAGAAACAACTCTCCTTTAAAAATAAAATCTTTAGAATCTAGAAGAATTCAAAATTTAAAATGAGGCTAACATTTAAAAAGTTACTTGTATTTTGAAAAAAATTCTAAATTACTTCAAGAAAATGTTTCAATTTTATTGATTTTAATTCCATGTAAGTGGAATCATTAACAAAAGTTTTTGCAATGCAGCTCTCTTAGATGATTATTCTATTTAAATTATAAGATTTAAATAATAACAATTTTGAGTATTATTTATGATTATAAATAAAAGTTTGCACTCCTGAAAATTCATTGTATTAAATATTATTGTACAAAAATTTAATTTGGAAAAAACTTTTATTATTTAATTATAGAAATTAAAATAACCCAATAAAAGTCACTAAATCGAAGCATAGCCTACGATATAGGAAGCAAATTAAATTTTTTTATATCTAAGTTCTCTTAGAATCAGTAACATTTTATTTTGAAGATTTAGTTATGTTGCTTTCAAGTATCTTGCTCAAGCAATTATTTTGAGTTGATATAATTACGTATATTGAGGTAAGTATCAATATTTACCCAATATCTAATTTTCAGCTAGATTTCGTATTTTATAATTATTAAATTACAAAATTCTGTAAATATTGTTTTTGCGTTTACAAATTTAGTTAATTAATTTATATGAAATTGCTTTATCTTAATAATTGAATCTGTTGGTGGAACAATAATTTGGTAAGCAACGTTAAATTTCAAAGTAGCTATTAAATAATCCTTTTCCTTAACAAAGATTGGTTCCCTGATATTTAACATCTCAATATATAATCAATAAAGCTTATTCAATATCCAGTAAGATTCTCCACTCATTACAAAAAGAATAGAAATTTAGTTCTGTCAGGATTCCATTCTATATTTAACTCTGCGTATTATATTTTTGAAAACAGATATGGCCACAATTCATAAACATGCAAACAATCTAGTTAATTTCTGTTTGTTAGAGGTTTCCTTAAGCACCTTATTGGCAGCTGTAATGTTCATAGTCCATTAATTTCCCCTTGCAGAAAATTTGTAGTAAATTCCTAGTAAATATTTCATTTCAAAATTTTCTTTTTTAATTTTCTAAAACTCCCTATTAGCGTGTAAATTTATATTTTAAATGTAAGACAAAATAGAAATTTAAATGGTGGATTTAACAAAATAATGTCAAATAAAATATTAAAGTAACTGAAATATTTTTAGATTCAAATGTTTTTTTTTATAAATCATTTAGGCTGATGCTTAGACAAATTATAGCAATGCACATGTTTTTTATTTTTTAAAACAACTGATTGGATTCACTAACGCAGTTAAATTTACAGAAAATTAAAAGTATCAAGTACAGCTTTGATACTATGTCTTTGAAAATATTTCTCATTACGATTCTCGACAACCTGTTACAGCAATTCTCAATATTTATAAACATCTTAAAAAAATATTTTTCAAACTATTCTGGAAAATTTTTTTCATCGCTTGTATTACCTCTTCGTTACAATAAAATGTACGACTGTTCAAACATTTTTCATTTGAAGAAAGAGATGATAGTCCAAGCGGGCCAGACGTGATGAATAAAAGGGATGTTCAAGTAATTTGTACCCTAGACCACGAATTGTATTTATTGCATTATATTGCAGAAGCCAGACATTGTTCTCTACAATTTTTCTTGATAAATTCTTAATAATGTAGAAAAATATCCTGACCGTCAATCAAAATTACTCCATCATTCCAAAAAAATTTAATTCTTTTGGACACAAAACTTGAAACTTAGAAGAACCAGCGTGGTTCTGTTGAAAAAATTACAATTTTAATTTTGAGTTGCATAAAATTTCACCTATAGTAACAGTACGGGTCAAGAAATTGACATTATTTTCAAAATAGATATAAAGAAAAATAAAATTTTTGGTCGTTACTATTCTACTTTTAAGTTTTTAGGGATCCAATTTGCAAAACTATTACATATCCAAATCCAAGTAAATTATGTGCTGAAGGCGTTCATGCAACATTTTCAATATTTTAAATATTCGCTCTAGCGACGATTTGGTGATATCGAATCTTGATCTGCATCGTTATTTTCAGAGATTTACACAGAAATCGCAAATCGTATTTACATCTCTTGAAATATGCAATCCAACAGTCGCATCTGAAGCGAATTGATCACTTACTTCCTATTTTTAAATAGAGTTCAAAAATAATTGTTTTGGTACTTGAGATTCAATAAGATACAGTTAGTTAATTCGCAGATTTTTCTTGTAATTGGCAGTGAATCAAAATGATACTTTCATGTTTTTCCAATTTGCACAATTTTTCCGTGAAAATTCTAAACATTAAGTTCAATGTTTTTCTATTTTTTTTATAAATGGCGTGGCCATTATTGTCAAAAACTAAAAAAATTTCGAATAGAAAGAAATTTAGAAAACCTACAAACTAGAGTTTCTGCAAGATCGTCTAGGAAAATGTCGCTAACGCTTGAAGTGGGGTTTTACTGTGGGATTGCGATGAGGTTCCGGTTCGGGCCGAAAAGTTGGCAGTTTTGGGAAAAGCGTCGTGCGTGGTTTACGGGGCGATTTCCTTGTAGGGTAGTCAGTCATCAGGTGCAGCGGGAGGGACATTAAAGCCGCGTCGGCCGCAGGTGGCGGAGGTTGGGCCCCGACTCATTTAATCCTGCCCGACCGTCTCGCCCATTTGGACACTTGCGGCGTCTCTTTTAATTCGATAAATGCTGTACACCGATGAACCGCCACCAGCGAAAACATCCCCAGCCCAATCAAAAACGCCGGCACGTCTCAGAACCGGCCTCACATCAAAGAACGCGAGATATAATAAGTAAAACGTCCCAAAGTTGCCCTAACTCACCCCCTTTCTAAACGCGAATTATCTACCAGCTTCCGCTACTAACAAACCGAGCTACAATTACGATCGCAAAAATATTTTTAAAGAAATTGCTCCTAAACTAGGTCGAATTCAATCAAATAACACAGTTCGTAGCACACAGAAGCCCATCAACCTGCTCAGCGTTACCTAGTTGCTGCGGAAAAAATAAAATTGCTTTTAAATGAAAATGGTCTACGCAAATGGAAGACTGGGCCTTAAAAAGAAAATTGGCATTCCCGCCACTTCTCTTTGAACTTACTTTAATTTTGCGCGTTTTTCCAAACTTTTGCACATAGACAATAGCAAATTTAATTCTGCAACTTCCACTTCTAACAAACCGAGGGGCAATTGCGTTACTGGAAAGCCTAGAAAAAATTACGCCGCAGTAGGTTCAATTCAATCAAAAAATATAGTCAAACAGCGCTATGTAAGTAGATAGCACTCAGATAGCGCTCTTTGACTATTTTTTCTCACACAAGTGTGAAAAAAATAAAATTGCTGTTAAATAAAAATGAACGAGGCAATTGGAAAAGCAGACATTTAAAAACAAATTGGCATTCCCGCCACTTTTCTTTGAGCTTAATTTCATTTTGCATCTTTTACTAAATTTTTGCACATAGGCGAGAACGAAACTAATTTCGCAACTTGCATTACTAAGAAACCAGGTTGCAATTGCAATAGCAAAGATGTTAGAAAAAATTATGCCAAACTAGGTTTAAGTTAAACTAAAAAGATGGTCACAGAGCGTTGCCTACTTGTGAAAAAATAATGTTCGAAGCAATTGGCAGAGTGGCCATTAATAGTCAAATTGATATTTCCTTTGAACTTACTTTAATTTCTTGCGTTTTTACCAAATTTTTACACATAGACAAGAGCGAAATTAATTTATAAACTGTACCGAAATTACGATATTAGGTTCAATTTACGACTTACGAAAGCGTTATCTAGTTGCTGGTCCACGCAATCGAAAAATGAGCTTTAAAAATCAAATAAATATTTTCACCAATTTTTTTTTAAACTTACTTGAACTTGGTGCAGTTGAAACAATTTTTTTACCTCGACAAAACCGAAACTAACTTCGATCCTTAGGAGCACCTTTTAGTGGTGTTCCTCACACGACAAACTGGCCATACTATATGCTTGTTCTCGAACTTAATTTGGCAAACTAACAGCTCCGTGTAAGTTCTGAGACAAAGTGCCCACTCTACATCACTAATTATGCTACAGAATGTAATTCTCGAGACAAGTAATGCTGCAAGATGCAGTCCAAAATGTTTCAATTATGGGTTAAGTGACCACAGTCAATTTTTTGAAGTAAAACTTCTAATGGGAGGGTGCGCAACTTATAACGCTTTGACATGGGAGTGAATTCGTTTGATGCCGACAAAACGTGACCTTCGGGCTAACCATTGTCGAATAAAAGAAATAAGGGGCAGTAAGTGGGTTTGGTATGTGCTATGGTTGTGTGTACAACCACTGACATTATATCCTTGATACTATAACTTTGATGAATTATGATTCAATAAATTTTTAACTTATTATAACGTCATTTTAGTCAGAAAGTTATTAATTTGATGCCATTGATGCCACGGCGCCAGTGCGGACGAAGTGTCTATTTTAATTATCTGCTAACAGGCAAACTGCTGACAGTTACAGGCTGTGTAGTTTCCAAAAAGCCGATACCTGATTTGCATTATGTCAAAATTTACAAATTTATCATAAAACAATAACACAAAAACAAAAATACAACTTCGAACGCAGCTTAGTTCATAGCTATAGAAATTTCGGTTTTCAGGTGACAATGGTCACGCACCTCTCTTTTTATTGATTAAGAGAAACTTTAATTTCCTCAAAAATTTTTTTGATTATTTATGGTTGGATTTCAGCAACTTTATGTCGAGAAATTGGATAATTTTGCAAAATAAATTTGGTTATCGAAGGTTTCTCAAGAGTAAATTATTAAAATTGCTCATTTCTAAGCAGAGTATTTGTATAAATCTGTATAAATTTGCAGTCTGAAACAGTGTACAGAAGCACGTTAAAAACAGCTCGGTAAATGTTTAAAGAAAATGTGACTCAATTAACGCATCCTCGTTCTTAGCAGGAATAGTTTGTAGAAGTCGGTTGAATATTCAAAGCACCAAAGAAAATCGAGATGTTAATCTCAGGATAAAAAGTTTGCTTTGCTCAGTGCATAAAGAAGTTTATGCTGCAATAAAGCGTTTTCATAATTCAAAGCTTCATTTTCTGCCGGTTTAAATATTTAAATCTGCTCATTCTTAAAAGTGAATATTATGAACCTTGATGTTTATGTTTAATTTTGATTAAACCGTTTCAACCACGTTTCCTAAACTACGCTAGAACGTCATGTAAGACAAACTTCGGATGCCTCTATAGTTCAAAAAGTAAGAAATAAAAGTCCAGTTTTAATAAAGAATGAGAGCAAGAACTTATTTAATATTTCAAGAACATTTAACAAAAGGTTTTTTATTCAGCCATTCCCCAACTTGGAGCATTAGTATTTTAATTGGCCATGACTGCTCATTATTTCAAGGAAATAAATCAAAAACAAGCAAGAACTAAATGGTAAAATTTCTGAAGTGACATTCATTTATAACAATTATAAAACTAAAACCAGAATCAGAATGAAGCAATCTAAACCTAAAAACACCTATAACGCAATCACAATAAAACTTACATCCAATTCTAGCCAAAATACATTCAAAGGACGCTCTTTAGCTTAATTTATCTTAGAAAACTTGAGCAGTAAAGTTTAGAAAAGTTGGAAACTGGTTTATGGTTGAGTTAAATAAAACTGGATATTTAAAAAAGTCGGTTTAAAAAATAGTTTTTTCATAAAACCTATTTTTGTTCTTTTTTGAATTCAATTTATGATGAAGTTAAATAAATTTCAAAAAATTTGTTGACATATTTTCTACTATTTCTAATTATTGTTTTTGAACGTTCCATTAATTTAATGAGTGATTACTATGCCTTTGAAATTACACGGTGGGGCACTACAAATATCTGTTTTATTTAATACTGTTTACTTAAGATCAGCAACAATGTTGACAGCAATCAATGGCTTTCGACAAGCCCGAGTAGAGCCCATAAACATGGGTGTATCCTCTGATAGAGATTTCCTGCCCCTCGATCTAACAGACATTCATGTTATTGTCGAACTAGAGAGCCTAGATCTTGGTGCAATACTTCAATATTTTAACAATCCTCAACCAGACGTATCAAAATTGCATGATCCCGACTTCAACAAGATGACAAACTCGTATTTGTTTCAATGTCAACAGTAACCGTTTTTAAATAATGCGGAAACTTTTTATGTAATACTCCATTTTAGTCCAATGAAAACGCAATAATTGTATTTTAAATATTATTTAACTATAACTGAATCGGTTAATACAGAAAAATTAACCAAAAAAAAACTAAGCGTTTTTAGGGTAATACCAAGCATTTTGTAACAAGATTTAATTTAGAAATTTTTATTGCTTACTTAAATTTCTGATTACTAAAATATTAATTTAATAACAAATTTTTTAGCACCCAATAAATTATTTTCCTATTTCCTAAAAAATTAGAATCTTGTCTTGAAAAATCACCTGAATCAAATGGCGGAGGCGCCGGGTGAAAATTGCTCAATAAAAATTGATAACAAATTAACTATTAGAGTTAAGACACTGTTTATTTACTATGTTGCAGAAAAAACTAAGCGTTTTTGAAAGTAATAACAACCATCTTGATAAAAAATTTAATTTAGAAATTACGATTTTTTTACAAACCGAAAATAACAAAAATGCAAAAACTAAATATATTCCACCTATCTAGTTTAAAAATTACTCGTAATATTTATAATAATGTCACCTCATTCTTTCTTTATCTCAGTTTCGTAGGCCATATCCTGCACAATATTTTGAAGTTTTGTATAACACCGCCACTGTTTTTACACTTAAAATAGCAGAACATGTTTAATTTCTATGCCATTTGATCGACCACCGTTTCATTATTGTGAATTGATGTAAAACTCAATTTCGCTAAAAAGTCGACATGTTCAGTTTCTGCATTGACTGATTCAATTGCATTAATATTGAAATTTTATTTGCAATGAAATTGATAATGGATATAGCTTATTCTAGAATATTGCCACGCAATTTTTTTATTTACATAAAATTTTATGCGTCAAGTACTTCGTTGGGTTCCGCTTTTTCTTAGTTTAGAGCCACCGCTTCGAGTCCTCTTAAATGTAAGTAAATAGTGAAGGATTACAAGTGGTTGCAAAATAGGTCGAAAATACCATAAATATGCATGCGTACAAAGGGTTTTGAGGGTAGAACCCTCAAAGGACTTTGTAGGCCGGGGGCACAACATCCGACTTCTTGTGGAGTCGAAGCGCTTAGTAATCTAGTCAATTTTTTTAGAAACGAAAGGAATTTGTTATTTTATTTTTTTATCGCAGCTCCTTTAATAATTCCAAAACTGTTTAGATGCCAAAACTGGACACTTTGCGGTTTTTTCGAGGACAATATCCTTAGTAAAGCTGCTCTGAATAAAGAGTTGTTGATCGTCTGGTTCGGCGGTGAAAATCCGGCCGCTGCGCCTCGCTGTGGCCTTTCATGTATAATTTATGAGAGGGGCCGGTTGATTAAAAATTTGATTGGGGGCGCAGTTAAATATGTGTGTAGTTTTTTGATTATGTGCTTCTTGATGCGAAGAAACAACTTCCGGTTATCCACGTTTTTTATTGTTATTTCTATTAATATAGCGGTTAAAATGAAGAGGAATGTTCTTGAAATTGTAAGTGGTAATCAATTTACAATCAATTTTGTGTAAATACGACAAGTGGCACGTGTGCATTAATTACCGGTGTTGGCGACAACCGGACTTTGTCATTACGCTGTCTGCCATTTTCCACCCCCACGAACCCATCGCTTCTTCGATCGAATAGTTCCACCGTAATTAAAATACTCTAATTGTCCTCACAAACGCCTTGTATAAATAGTTAGCGTTCTTCTCTCTTTAATTAAAACCAAAATTAACTTTTTTCAACAAAACCAAGAATTTTAATCAAAACCATTTCCAAACTGGATTTGGTGCACGGCCATCGAATCTTTCGTGCAACCTAAAATTGCGACAAAGTTTTACCAACATCACAACACCAGGAAGTTTTATGCTAATTAGCCCATTGTTTACTAACACTTGACCCTGAAATTAATTACTGTTCGCACATAAGCTCTAACCCTAAACACACATTGAGCAACCTCATAATTTTTGCGATAAGACGACGCTACGTGAATCGCTACAATTCTGAAAGTTTCGAAAAGCAACGGTCAGGGATTAACGCGTTTTTGCGTCATTTTTGTGTTCAGGTTGAAAAACGTCCAATAAAACGTGAGAATAACTGCATTTCTTCGCAGCGCTCCGGGAAAACTCATAAAGATTTTCCGGACCACCTCGAGCGACCTTTGAATTAAAATATTCATATTAAAAATGTATCAACAACACGTCAGTCGGGTCGTATTAGTTCAACTTTCTTTATCGCGCACTAAATTAAATAAAAGTGACAATAATTGTGTGTTGTTCCAAAAATTAATCGCCGTAACAAAAACATGAAGTTTAGTGAAACGAGATTAGGGTTTACACGAAATTTACAACGTTATTGTCGAAGTTTGGTGAATTTTGGTTTCGATTAGGTTTTTCTTAATCCTTTCACGGGTAATCCTTTGAATACAAATGACGGGTGGTGCGTGTTAAAAAGCCTTTTTAAACCGAATTGATCTGATGTGGGTGGCAATAAAGACTGTCAATATTCAGTGGTCTATTGCCGCTTGTTACGGATTCGGCCGTTCCGACGTCAGGACTCTGTGCACAAGCCGATAAAGTAATATTAATGAGTTCGAGTCCCTTGCGGTTCTATCTGACAGTCGGCAGGCTGGCAAGTCGCTTAGCAGGAGAGCCTTCGGCGCAGCAGGACTTGCAACGATACAATTTCGCACTTACCAACAGCTGTCGTCTGCATTTTAACCAACAGCCCAATCAAACCAATCCAATTGCAGCAGCTTTCTTTCAGATTTCGCCGCATCGCAAATTTACGACCAATATTTAAATTTACAGCAACGATAGCGATTTAATTTCTAGAAATTTTCATAGTAACAAATTAACAATAAGGAAACAATTGAAGCATATTGTATTCTGTATAACGGATGAACAATTTCTATTTTCAGTTCATAATTAGAGGAAAAACTGTCCAGAGGTTATTGTTTGAGCTTTTCAGGTAGATTTCAGAAGTTTGTTTCAGGCGGCACTCATAACACCAAAGGACTTGTAGTTCACGTAGTTGACATCAAAGCAACTGTTTTAAAGTATTGAGCTGCAATTTACGCTCGTTGCTGTTGAAGAAATTAAAAAAAACTAACCCGAGTCAAGTTTGAGTCGAGTAAAATCCCGGATCTGTTCGGTATAATCGTTCCATCTGTTCTGCGGCCGTCACTTTTTGTCGAAAGAGTGGTAGCGCACATGACACGTAAATTAATCATCGAAATTGAAATGTGTATTCATGTTGTTCACCACAATGGCTTAACAATGTTTCAGCGTTTTAAGGATGTTTTTACGAGAGCCAGCTAGTTTTTGACGTGATATCATGTTTCCGTTCTTTTTAAACATAAATAACGCTTTGTCCAGCTAACGTCAGTGTGAACAAGCCAAAAAAGAACGGCGCTATTGAGAGGATCGGTTTAGAAAAATAACGGCAAGCTTTAACTTGATGGTTTTAGCAACTGGATTCGGTGAGTCCCGCGAGGGTTAAAACAGTAATTGAGCAGATTGCTGTGAGGATTGCACTTGATTAAAACAAGAGGACCACCTACAACCGTATTTACGCTATCCCAACTTTTATAATCGAAAATTCAAGAAATTTCGCAAACCATTAACCTCGAGTGAACCGCCAAACAATATCTTAAACGGTCCTAAAATTCAAAAATTGTTATAAACATTTATTCAATTCCCTTTTACAAGTTTATTCCTAAAATTTGAATTGAATTGCCAAAATAGGTTAATAGTAGCTTCAACTCTAAAATTCCATTTAAAATATGGCAAATACACAACAATACAGGAATTATAATTGCAGTAAATAACACTGTTGGTATTTTTCCCTCAAAAGCTTTAATTATCAATTAAAACATTTGTTAGGAAAAATAATATAAAACATTCCAATGCAATTTGTGCAAATACTATTTCTAAAACAAGTCAGAAAAAGTTAAAGCAAATACCATTCGAACCATCAAAATTATTTCTGATTTTACTGGCATTAATCCGAAAATATTAAAAAAAAATCTGAAATTAGAAATTAAACCAAGAATTCTCGAGCTTTCAAAGCTACAACATTAACGTAAATAATAAAAAGGCGTTTCGTAAAATCGTGAGTTTTAACATTGATCTAAATCACCTATTTAGGCAGAACCCCCTTTAAATGATGGTAGGAAAGTATTGAAAAAATTCTCCATTCAATTATAATTAAATCAAATCTTCTGTAATTAAATTAAAAAGTTTAAAAAGTACAATAAGGTTTAAGAATAAATAGTTAAATAAAATGTGAAAAATTTAAAATAGTTTAAACTTACAATAATTTCTTGACCTTCACAAGTTTTTGTAGATTGAAGCAAATGTGTGAAGAGTAAAAATCTTTTATGTAAAAATCACATTATAATATTGTAATCCAAAATTATACTACGAATTACTATTTGATGAACAAAAATTTCGCATTTTTTTAATTTTGTTAAAATTTAGAAAAAAAATCTATAAACATCAATATCAAAGTTTTCTTGTGTGCGATAATAAGAAATAATTTTGAGGCGGGTAAGATAAGAAAAATTTCTATTACAACTCATAAAGATAGATAACTAAAAAAGTGCAAAATTGACTTAAAGTCCGAAGTGAGTGTCCGCGCCTTAAAGTTTTGTTACCAACTACAGAAAGTAGTGAGCAAATTAAGGCAAACAACAAAGTTTCTAAGAAAAATTTTTTAAAAAAAACCTTTCTAACGAAACCGGGTAAAGAATTTAAGTGGGTGATTTGATGCGTGCAAGCGAGATCCGGAGTTGATTAAAATTGAGACGAAATTGCGATTCTTAAGTGCTTGCAGTAGGGAGTTGTGATTTAATTTCCTGCAATATTAACCGCTGTATCGGCAATGTCAAACAGATTGTGGGATAAACACATGCCGTCGGTTACACGGCCCAACAAATGTGGATTTGTAACTTATTTTTAGTTTGACACAATGAGGAGCGTTCGTCTATAAATAAAGACATTTAAGAGCAATCATTAGCGTGAATGTCAACTAAAGAAGTGTCGGCAAACTTATAAAAAAATTCAACTTTGAAATTTTTCAAAACTCACGTTGGGGTCGAGGCGGCGTTGTTACTCTAGATGCAAACAAGACGGAGGCGATGAAGTTGATCTGGGGATTGAAATCTTGAGTTAGAGATGTCAGGTGTGCGAGATCGGCGCGTCGTGCTTTAGAAAGCTATAGCTCAACTAGCACGAGGATAGAGACTACTTCCAAAGCACCAGACTGCTGAGCTTTAAAGCAATCCTGTCGGCGTCGGTGGCTATCGGCGCTCATCGGCGTCCCGCGCACTGCTCTAGCGCCGACCGGCGCCTATTTGTACAACGTAAAAAAGCGACAAACTCATGTGCGTCTCGTTAAGGTCTCATTAACCTGCACTCGCGACACAAGCGAAGAAGTTGCGCCTTCCAGGACCGGATCAAGAAAGAAAACGCAAGAAACCTCCAGAAAATTCTCACAAAAATCGTCAAACACAAGCAAACAATTCCGACAATGTAACTGAATTTTTCGTAAACAAATATTTAATAATTTAATTAATCAAGAATTGAAAAGTGTCCTGAGTAAATTTGAACTAGGTCAAGAAAATGAAGCGAAGAAGAGGTCAGTTCCAACGGAACGCTGTTACCTATCTTAACAAATCAAGTTAGTCGCTTTTTTAAAAATAAAAAATATTTTTGCAAGATAGAAGCGCTTTCTGCGGAGAGGCGTAACAGCAACAAGCATTTTAAGGAATAAAGGAAACCCGATAGTTACATTAGACAGGAATCGTAAACTAACATATTTCGAACGGTTGGACTGCCAGGGTAATGGAAAATTCCACAAACAACCCGAATTTAGTGCGGATTCTGAAATAACGTTAACGAATGCTTGGGCTCTGGGGGATAATTTTTTAGTATCCTAGTTCAAGGGTCACGTAATAAGAAAACATATTCTTCAAAGAATACGCAAAATGTGTGAAATTTAGAGAGATACGCGAACATGCAAAGATTTCTGGTTGTACGTGAAAGTATTGAGTAAATTTCCATTTGGCAAACGCAAATTTGTAATATTTAATCGAGTTCATTGAAAGGGCGCTGATAAAACAGTTGTTCTTTTGTTGCAATTGTTGGTTTGTTTGTAGAGGCGTTATTGTATCAAATTGAATTGGATTTGTGGTGTGAGTCCGGGCCTGGGTGGTTTTCCTGCAGCGAAGCGTTCTCTTTGAGGCTCTACTCGCCGGTGCTCCGGCCCTTTGTTCCGCCCCGATCGTTTTTATGATAAATTATTTGGGTAGATGTCTCCGAGGCGCAGTAAAAATCTAAACAAAGCTGCTTCACACCCGACTATATTTTGAGATAAAAACGACGTCGCATTACATGCAGTAAATATTAAAAACAAGGCGGAATTTGTTCGTAGCGTGGCAATATTCCGACTTATCGCCAGCGCATTCGGCACGATTCGCGGCTTTTATGGGGCAATTTGCTGGAGAGACGGATCATTGTGAGGCAGGAGCTTTTAACGTGGAAGACGTAAAGCTGATAGGTAGGTGACGTAGCATCTGGCGATGCAGAGATGCGATATGGTTGCCGGACCGGATACGAGTTCGGACTCTGTGACCGCCATGACAATAGTGGGAAAGGACTAGACGTGCCTCTGGATTTTAAGGACTCCCAGGACGTGCCTAGCGCCCCAGGTAGCAGTTGCAGACATCTCAGAGTGCACGGACAAGTGGTGTTTAACATACAAACGAGTGCATCGACTTCTTTCAAGGGTGTTTATCAAGCGCATTGGCCCGCAAGATCCATCAGATACCTGACTTCGCAAGCAAAATTAGACAGAAACCCGAAATGGTCAACGTCTATCAGAGGCAGGAACGCCGACCGTTTGTCTAATATAATGACGAAGGTCCTTGTCGAGCATACCCAATGAAGGTCGCCTACACACGAATACACATGTAGGACCCCGGAATCTGCAACGGGCGTGTCACCGCTTCCAGATTCTCTAGTCCAGTCTAATTATTGCCCCCACAGCACCGCCTTTAACGACTTACTGATTTTATGCAACATACAACTACCCCATAAAACATAAGATAAAGTACACGGAAACTTACAACCCTCATAAATTTAATGTCTATTACCACGCCCTGCATAAATAAAAAGGTTTTATTGTCCGCGACAATTTACTCAAACTGCCACAAAAAGAGGAATCAATAACGACCATCACCCTAAAATTTCAACTCTCACCATGCAACTCGCCGCAATAAAAATATTTAAATATCAACCCCAAAAAGAGATTCGTAGTCGCATTTGCCGATATCTATGTAAATTAGTTCACCACTTACGAACCAGACAGTAATAATTTTCACCAAGATTCCATAGCAAACTCAAGAAAAACTAAAAAATTGTACGCGAATGAAAAGAGTTTCTTAAATTTTTTTGAAAAAGTCACGCCTAAAAATTTCTCAAATTAAAATTTTTGATTCATTGATTTTCTAAATTTCTTTTATTTCGATTCTCTCATCTAAACAATATTTCTTTTCCCCTAAGTACGCCCTTCCAAAATTTGTGCTTTCCTACTAGGCTACAAAGCTTTTTCCTCTAAACTAGAAGTCATAGATATGCAAGCTTTGGTCCTAATTTAATTTGATCTGAAATAAAATTTAATTACAAATTAAAATTTTGCGACATTTACATTTTAAATTATCACTAATTAGCGTATTTTTGCGGGTTAATAAAAAGACAATTTTCAACAATTCGTTGAAAAAAAAAATTGCCAAAATTGTGATCATGTTCTTTACAGTAAATAATTTTTTTAATCTAAGTAATCTCAAGACCCTTACTTGTTGTAGTTCATTTCTAGAACTGTTTATTGTCGTAAAATTCTTTTTTGCGGGTTGGTTTTTCTTGGCAAACTCGTCTGATTATTGTTTTTTTTTCCAGCTAGCCTTTGATACGTTGTTTCAAAATTAAAAGGTTGCGTTATCAAACTGTAATAAAAGCGGCTGAAAACAAGCACTCATAACTCATCCGTCAGAAGTTACATAGGGAAACTTCCAATAATCCTCGAGCCATCCGGCAATATTGCAAAGATTGCGGCCGCTAAAAATGCAAAGGTTGTAAAAAGTAATAGTTTTATTTGGGATCCCGGCGCCGCCACCATTTGATGGGGTTTATGACGTTATTAACTAGGAATGGGGATTGTTTTTTTATTTATGGTGCGCACCCAGATATTTGGGTATCGCTTGAATGAAACCCGTGTTCGAATACAGGAACGCCTCTTTTTTGAGTGGAAACGTGTTGAAATGTCACGTAGTAAAGCGGGACGTGTCTTGGATATGTCGAACCGCCTTTAAACGTCGAAATAGAACAGGTTGATCGTGTAATTACGACTTATTTCAGCAATAATTTCCTTTGAACCGTAACGTGTCAACCGATGCTCCCCCAACCCCCTAATTTTGTACCCAACGCTTCTGACTTCGTTTCCATAAATCTGAATGAATTTAAATCAGGGTGATCTTTTTTTATTAATTTTTGCGGTACCCTTTAGGATGTTGTTAATTAACGAAGAAGTTGAGGCCTGTATTAATATCGAATATTAATTAATAAATTTTGTAAATATATGCGTCCCTGGAGATTTACAATTCGCTAATTCGCATTTCTATTAGTTTTGTATGTAAATGTAGACGGCGAGTTTCTTGATTTTGGGGTACAATTTACGTAGCTTGAATTAACAATCAGGGTGCTAATGAAAATTACTGCGCATTGAGGATGAACTTTATCGAGTGAACAGCGCGTCTCAAAAAAGCAATATTCTATCCCATTTAACCCTTCAACTTCGCTGTTTTGTATCAGCGAATCGATGCAACTCCACTTAAATCCTATTTAAACAAAATAAATTCGAGCTTTTTGCCATAATTGCGCTACTGTCAATTTTATCGAGTTTTCGGAACATTTGGGGACATTAGCAACGCGCACCCACCTAATTATTCGTATCTATTGCTCGTAAATAACGGAGAGGTGTTAGCAAGACAAGTAAATTATTAGCGCCTTAGGTGACTCCAGAATATTTTTTCATTCCTGTTGGGGGTAGAATGTTTGCTTCGTTTCACGGCAGACTGTAATTTCTCACGTATATCGTTTGCTTCGAAGACAAGTACGATATTCCGGCTTAATATATGAGATACACGTACACAGCTCCCTATGAATTATGGCTTTATAAAATTTTACACTTAATAACGCATTTGGCTTTCAGCGCAGAACTCGCAAAAATTCCCCCAAATTCGTGACGACAAAACGTGTCATTTGAACATCACATTTTCGTCAAAACACGACTTTGGTTGACCCGCACAAATAATTCGTCATAATTCTAAATATCCTCCACAATTTCGAGACATTTTCGCCCTTCTTCAAGCTTTTGGATTTAATGAAAACTGGCACACTTAAAAAGTGGGTTGTAAATACAGTTCTTCTGAGTAAATGTTAATGATGCACTCCTGCGTTAGTAAATGGCAAGATTATACAAATAACGGCAACGTCACAAAAGCCCGGTGAATGGGATAATAAAACTTTGTAATTGTAAAAAGCATTTGATTTACATAATTAAAAAGCAACTAGAAACTCCAAGTTTTGCCCGACTACTGCAAACTTTAATTTTTCGGAAAATTCTAATTTCCATCAAAACCAACAAACGGTTTTCATATTGTTGAATTGATAATTGTTTAAATATCACGAAGTTAATTACAATATGTCTAACATAAACTCACTTTTTAAATTCAACTATGTAGTTCTGAAATTACTTAAAATTCCTTCTACGGTTGAATTACTTTACTTTCTTTCTCTCTACAAAAAAGCAACGTTTCGCAAATAATATAAATATCCTACAAAAACGTTGTATAATCTATATACAATGCAAGAAGCAATTTCAAATTAAAAATAAATCATAAACCTATTGAGGAAACAAAAGTTGGAACTTGAGCATCCAAACGTTAAATAATTTTAATTAATACATTCAGCTTCATTAAAAATTTAATTTCTGTTTCAGTTCTTTGTTTTTTATTAATTCTCCCTCATTCAACTTTAATTATAAGTCAATTAGTTATTTCCACTCTACTATTATATTGTTATTATAATATTACAAATTTATTTTGTGGGACCAACGTGATTTCCGAATCACGTAGGTTTTTGGTACTAACCTGGAATTTAACTGTGTCGCATATGAGATAAACAAAAAAATCATGACATGCACGGACCGGGAATCGAACTACGGACGGGAGGAAGAATGAGGCGTAAAATTAATAACTTCATTTTGAAGTTTGCGTCCCGAATACTAAACTCATCCAGCGCGAGGCCACGCCTGCGTGTTGCGCTAAAGTTAGGTTATTAATTTATTAACTATTTTTTTAAGTAAATAATATTTAATTGTTACATAACAAAACTGTTTTTATAATAGCAAAATTAAAGTTGCTTTTTACTGTGTGTCACTAATAACTTTTTTATAGTATTAGTACAAAAATGTGTTTTACGACTTATTAATTAGAGGGCGTCAACGTCAACCTTCTGGTAGGGGTATCGGCAAGTTAAATTCTTATCAGGCTTCGCCACACACGTTCTAACATCCAACGTATAGCTTCTTCTCGATCAAATTTCTGTGTATTGTGTCCGCTAATAAATTCGGCGTGGTTCAAACCTTGACAAAACCCTTTGTTACCCTTTTTGATTTTTAATTTCTTCTATATCTATTTGATAATTGTAGATGTATTTTTATTTAAATAATAATTTTTATTCTTCTGCAAATAATTCGATTGGTTTTGGAATCTTTATTAAAATTATTTTGAAACGGCTTGATCTCTGTGCATTATTATCTACATCATGGTAATTACAGCCGGTCTCTTATTAAATTGTAAGCACCCACAAGTAGGGCAAGTCCATCTTTTACCCAATTATTTACTTAATTTAGTAAATTTCGGTTTGACTCCTAATTTAGGTCGATTTTGATACTTGAACAAAATTGTTTGCAATTGCAATATTTACAAATTTTAGTGTATTAAGAAAACTATTGAGGTGTAGCAAATTTTTTTTTTAATTTTTCAAAATTTTGAAATTTAGTACTTTTGAAAAGTTACTGTTCTTTATGCTTATTTGCAGAAAACTTATAAAATTGCTTATTTAAAACATCGGTTCTGACTGACCTTGCGTTTGAATTTCCCGCGTCGAGTCAACGCATCCCCACCTCTTATAACCTCACTTTTGCTCTAATAATTTAACAAAGCGTCTAAGAACACGATTAAGATATTTAATGTTGTTTTCAGTTAAAAACCCAACAGTAGTTATTGAACAATATGCTGATTTCATTAACTCGTCCAACTAATCGCTCTTATTACTTGGATTGCATCGATTCATTTGGAGGGTGGCTTGGTCTATGTGCACAACAATCTACCATATCAGGTACATATCGTTCTCAAAGAAGAACTCCGAACAGCAATTATAATTTACCATGTAATCAACTTTATCCCCAAAAATAATTAGTACGCACAATGGAACAAGTCATCCTTTTTATTCAATAATTTAATTTATTTTTTAAAAATTAGTTAAGGTAATCAATTAAGACCGGTCATGCGGAAGGAGTGTTCAATTCTTGGTCAAGTTTTTTTACTTTTTTTTTCATAATTTTCATTTTGTCGCAAATAAAAAACAAATTTTTGCGTCTTTAGATGTAACATTATGTTTCTTTAAATATTTTATAACGTTATTCACGATATTTTATAATTTCTAAAATAACACTTAAGGTTGAAATAAATTTTGTGAAATTTGAAAATTTTGTTTCAAATGTTCTATTCTTATTACCCCCTGCCATCGCGTTAATTTTATTTGATTTTCTGTGTATTAACATCGGAATTCAGCTATTTTCATAACGTTCCGTCTTGATACGAGATTTAATTTCGGTATTAACCAAAAAGAGTGTAACAAAGAATCAGCAAAATTTATTTTTCTTTAAAGTCTGGGGACTAGAGTACCAAAAAATCAAAAACAGGAGCTTGCTTTACCACTTAGTGCCATTTTCTTTAATTCTGGAACCTTTTCTTCAACAATCACATGAATCGTTAAATGACTGAGGCGACAAATGAAAATTTCTCAGTAAATATTTATAAAAAAATAACTAGAGTTAGAATAATATCGGTTTAAATATTATAGAAAAAACTAAACGCTTCTCAGAGTAATACCAAAAATCTTGATACGCGTGTCAGTTGGGAACTTACAATTTTTTACGAATCGAAAGTAAAAATAATTTAGACAAATTTACTAATAATTAAGAAGAAGTAAATATTGCAGAAAAAACAAGACGCTTTTCAGAGTAATGCCAAGTATCTTGGTACAAGACTTAATTTAGAAGTTGCAATTTTTTACGTATGAAAAGTTAAAGTTAAATAACAAAATTATCCAAGTTAAGTGCCTCACTAAATTTCTTCTTACTAAAATATTATGAGAGGGCGATTGATTTACCATCTACTAAGCTATTTTCCAAAAAATCTTGAATGTTGTCTTTAATAATCACTTGAATCATTGAATGGCGGAGGTGCCGGGTTGGAATTGTTTAATAAAAATTCATTAAAAATTTACTAATAAAGTTAAGATAAACCCAATTTAATATCTTATAGAAAAAACTAACCCCTCAACAAATGAATACTAACTGTCTTAATATCATGTTGAGTTCGAAAACTACGATTATTTTACGTACCGAAAAGTGACGATAACTTTAAAAAGTTCCCTAAATTTAGTGCTGCGTTAAATTGCAGCCGACTAAAATTTTAATGTATTAAAAAAAGAGGGTTGATTTTTCACTTACTAAGTCGTTTTTCTATTTTTTTTAAATTAAAGAATACTATCTTCGACAATCACCTGAATTGTCAAATTGTCAAAAATTGCTCAATAAAAATGTATTAATAGAGTTAAGATAAAGTCGATTTAATAAATTGCAGAAAAAACAAAGCGCTTTTCAGAGTAATACCAAGCATCTTAATACAAAATTTAACGAACCCAAAAGTAATGATAATTGAGAAGGTCAATACAGAAACTGAATATGTTCTAACTATTTTGGGTTATGAGGGAGGGGTAATTTTTTAATAAAAATATATAGTTTTGAGTATGTGAAGTTTTGAATTCTAGAAGAAAAAAATAATGTTCAACTTCTGTATAAAGAAGGAGCAACAGAAAAGTTTCTAAAAGTAACATAAGTTACTTATAATATTTTTGAAATATTTTATATTGTGACCTATAAGATCTTTTCATCTCTACTTCATATCATATCATCACATCAATTTTTGCACAATATCGCCGTTTGTTTATAACATGTACAGCAGTAGGACTTGTGTAGTGAATTTGTGAATTTATGTAAAATTCAATTTCCCTAAAAATGGAAATGTTCAGTTCTTACATTAACCGACTCAATTTAACAAACTCATCTAAATTTATGGCTTAGATAAGTCGATTTAATTTAAAAATTACATTTCAGTACAAATCCTTATTCAGAATAGTTAATACAAATTGAATAAATTTTTTCGATACTGTTGCAAAGCCCTCAACTTTGTCAGTGCATGAGACAATGCATTGAAATCATTGTCTAAAATTATTATTTTTTGCAAACCCAAACGATTAAAGAGTTAAAAAATTGTACAAGGTGGTCCCTAGATTAAAAACTCGTAAATTAATAGAAACATTTAAAAGAATTAACTAACTCAACGCTTACTATATCCATAGATAGACTTATGCAAGCTTTTTATTTAAATAAGTTTCTTCTATCCAGAAGACAGCATCTCCCCTTGTTACACACAGGACTAAGTAGTTTTTGTCACTACGATGTACGGTCAAGTCAGGTGAAAAGCACTCACCATCTAAGATGTGTGGCGTCAACAAAATCACACAAGGAATTACAAAATGGGGTGCAATTTTTTTAATTTCTGAAAGGCACGATCTTGGACAACATGAAGAGTAGTAGAGTGAGTGAGTTTAAAATTTAAAAGGCTGAAAAATGTGTAAATAAAAATGAAACGGGGAACGTCGAGGAGTGAATTGGAAATTGTTATCGTTGAAAACAATAGGAAACACTGAGCTTAATGGCTGCAATAGAAGGAAAGACAAGGTCTTAAACCCTAAAGTAGAAAGGTTCAGAATTAAATAAGTAGTAATTCGAGGACAAGGTAATTGGTTTATTAGGCAAATTATGGAGCTTTTGCTGTGCGTCCCCGAATTTATTGCTTGTCTCCGGCAGGTCGATTAATCAAGTCTGGATGAAGCATTTTAATTAAAGTTGGACAGTTCTTATAAAATACAAGCAAGTAGAAATCGTTACGTTTCTAATGCGGATCGATTTTAAAAATAGGATTATGCATGACTCGGTTCCTTAATTATGTAATTAAATATAATGACATGTTCCGGTTGCGTGAGTAATAGCACGAATGCGACACTATCGAAATAAGGGGATCTATCTGGACAGATAGATCCAATGTTGCGAGCAACAAAGCGCGGAATGAAAACGAGAACAGCTAGAATTTAGCCATTGGAATTGTTACTTTTAGCACATGAGTTATTGTTTTACAACCTTAGATGCAAATTGGTAAATGCGAGCGCCAATTTATAATCGTAAACCAAGGCGCAACTTACGCCTCTTGAATCTAAAGTAGTTTTACGATACGACTGTCAACAATTCTACTGATACAAAGTATATAAGAGCTGTCATAACTTTTTTCTAACACTTCCAAAAAATGCTAATATCTCAAAAACTGTTAGCAATGTGCCGAACTGGGTGGAATGCGGAATATGTGGAAGTTTCACGAATATAAATTCATCTCAAACAATTCAAATTTGTCCTCAAACACAATTATTTTAATTAAATTTTCATCCGCACAGAACGCCTGGGTTATTAGAACACAATTAAAAATACCCAAGTCAGCATTTTAGATAACAACCCCTCTTTACGAGAAATTTTTAACACTAGATTAATGACTTATTGTCTGAAATAACGTTTTTAGTATTTTACTCGAGATAAATAACGCAATAAGTTTGTTTCAGCAACTAAACATTTAATTATCCCGCACCTTTCTGAACGTTAACAAATTGCAGCAATTTACGGTAATTAATTTACCAATTCACGGCAATTATTGGTCGGAATTTCGCTCTAATTAAGGTTCTTGATGACGTCCTCGGAAAGCGCAAGGTGATGTATTTCTGGAAAATTAATCGAGCTATTTAGATTAACGCTAATATCCGCCTAAAGTCAATCAGTTTTTAAACACCTCCGCAAATACCGGTAATTAACAATGTTAATGACTCCTAACGTTCAATTGCACCACAAACTATACAACCATATATACACGTCTGATTAGAACGGTTTCACTGCAGGAGGTAATATAATAAAGTGCAACTAGCGCAACTACCGCCTGGTTTTAATTAATTTTCGAGCTGCAGACAATTCCCTGTCAACACTGTCAACATTCTCAATTATAAGGAAATGAACCAGAGTGAGTTATCAAAAATTTATTATTACATACGGTATTCACAGTCTTAATTAATTTCATGTGGTATAAATGTTTGATTGGTAAAATAGGGCCCTGGCAACGTAATTTGTAAAAAGAAACAATTTGATTTTTAAAAATTTGCGACCCCTAGAAAACCCTTGATAATGTAAGTAAGACACAACATTTATGTTGGATTATTACACGTTGCCATATTTTCATAAAAATATGACACAATTAAACACAAAGTTTGTGCTCACGAAAGCTGCACATTACTGGAACAATGACTAGTTAAATTAGCGAATGGAAAATCTTCCTCGTCGCAACTAGACTCCTGGCTGGATGGCGGGGTGTCTAATTGGGGCAAACCCAAATCCAAATATTCCTCATTAGCAGTTAAAGTGAGGATTCGGTCCAAATCTTCAACAAGAGCCGAAAATATCGGACGTTCATTAGGCTGATAACTCCAACATTCTCGCATCAATATATAAATTTCAAGAGAGCAGCACGGCGGTTTCTCCATTCGATGACCGTTACGGAGAAGATTAAATAGTTTTTCGACACTAGGTACTGAAGGATATGGAGTGTCTGAAATTTCAATATTTTCACTTACATTCCTACTCATTAGTTACTACGATTATTTTAATTTACAATTCACTGTTCAAAAATTATATATTTGAACAAAAACTCACATCCTAGCGTCATAATTTCCCAAAGCAAGATTCCGTAGGACCAAACGTCGGATTGTGTGGTGTAAAGTCGATGGAAGAGGGCTTCAGGTGCCATCCATTTTACGGGAAGTCTTCCATCAGTCGTTTTTCTATAGTAATCGTTGCAATGAATATCTCTGGCTAGTCCGAAATCGCCTATTTTTAGAACAAAATCGTTGCTAACTAACACGTTTCTGGCTGCTAAATCTCGATGGATGCACTAAAATCAACAATTAATTACAATAATTATTATGATTAATTAACAAACCCTGCGTGATGCTAAATATTCCATTCCTCTAGCTACTTGGTAGGCGAAAGAAACCAAATCTTTCTGAGTTAAGGTTTTTCTTTCTTTTTCCTCGATTCCTACAGCCGGCTCGTAACCAGACGATGGCCGGTGTTGCCGCAAAAAATCCCTCAAATTACCATGAGGGGCGTATTCAACAACGACATAAAGAGGCCCATCTTGAGTACAACAACCCAGTAGGTTAATGATATTAATATGTTTACCAATCATTTTCATCATTTCCATTTCCGAAACCAAATCCATCATTTCGTTATCGGTGTGACCCTCTAAAAATTGACTTAGTTTCTGGTAATTTCTATTAAGTAACGAACCTTTTAACATTTTAACAGCTACAACGCTATTAACTCCTGATTTTAATAAACCAGTGGCTTCGGCTTTAACAACTTTACCGAAAGCTCCTTCCCCGAGACTCTTACCGAGACTCAGCAAAACTCGTGGTATTTCCCATTCAGAATCCATTGGTAGTTCATATTCTGAAATCATACCGTCACCTGAATTGTTGTTTTGAGATTTCTGTTTCTCAATTTTAACAACAGGCATCAACTGAAATCCAAAAAATTTTAACTCAATTTTATAACGTAACAAAAACTTACTAGTGGTTCCGAAACGTTTTCAATGGTATTTTGAATTTTTTCAATAATAACTTTTTTAGTCCATTGAGTAACAACTGCCGCTCTCGCAGTTTCGAGAGCTAACACTTTTTTTCGTTTTTCTCTAGAATTTTGATTAAATCACTTCTTGTATTATTAATTTCGTAAATTACCTGTTGAGTCTCTTCAAGAAACACATGACTGTTGTTCCCAAAATTATTACAAATACGATAAGAAAAATTATTATTATGTAAACAGTGTATCGTTTAGCTGGAGGAGGAGTTTCTTTTTCGAGACCTACAAAAGGTGGTCTTAGTACTAAATTTTGGAAATTTTCAAACTTACGATCGACAACTTTCAAAAAAGCTCTTGCAGCTGTTTGTCCTAAACTATTAGCTGCGATACACGCGTACCATCCTTCGTCTTGGTGGGTGACGTTTTGAATTTCGTAAACTTCAGGATTTATGGTATCTGCCCCCTTCTGTTTCAAATCATTACATAGAGATGTAGAAAATAATTATTGTTATTAACAGAATTTAACATGCAGTGTTGCAAATTTGATTGTGTTATTAGTATGTACCTGAACCACCACCGCTGGTTTTTCTGGATAGTCCCGTGTCCATTGAATGAAAGGGTTTAGATCAGAAAGGAATTTACAAGTCAAATTTATATTTGAACCAACACTAACAGTAGTGTTTTCAATGGCAGTCGTGACAACAGGCCGATTGTGATAGCGTTCTAGAAACGAAAAAGACACTTAGAGACAAAGCCGGAAAATAGATCGAAAAATAGAAATAGCATAGAGAAGCCATCACCGCCCATCACCAAGTTCCGTGGTACCTGTAATAACGTGCCGTTAATTTCAGTGTTATTTTCAGCAACGTCTGTAGCATTGATCAATCTGAACCATTGCACGTACGGTTCCAGGTCAGCTAGGATAACAGGACACTCAAACACTGCAGTTGTATTAACCTGAACCGTTGTGTTTTTAGGGTAGTCGTCTTTAATATACGGCTTTGATGGGTAGCGTTCTATTTAAATTAAACCATGAACACTGCTAGAGTTCAACCAATAATACTCACCAACAACATCTACGTTATACGTAAAATTGATGCAACCTAATTCGTTGCAAACTACACAAGTGTAGTCACCTTTGTCGTCAGTAACTAAATCTTCTAACCACAACGACCAGTGTTGGTATTTAATTTCCCCTAATTGTCTTTTTGGAGTTTGGTCGTTTTTGTACCAAGTTATGTTAGGTTCGGGATAACCTGTAGCTTTACACTTTAACACTATCATGTTACCAGCTGGTTTCACCACCAATCGAGACATTTTCTTAGTGTTAACAAAAACCGGCGGTTTTTTTTCTATAATTTCACGACGCATCCTGTTCCCTGGAAATTCTCAATAACACCTTTCCTAACTTTTTCTCTAACTCACTTGAACTATTTTCTATTTGGGGTTGTTCTATGCCGATTTCGAGATTGAAGGTTACGTTACTGCATTGGTTATCATAGCAAGACAAACACGTATATTTTCCTTCATCTGAAAACTGCAGGTTTTCTAACCGTAATCTTGAGAAAAAAAATTTGGGTAATAACTCTCCGTTTTTGTACCAAACCACTTTGGTTGTAGGAGTGGTCCAAGATTGACAATCAAGAATACAACTGGTGTTAACAGCCATTTTTGCTGAAACTTCACTGGCTGTTTCAGGTTGGAAAAAAATAACTTCATTGTTGGAAGCTGTAACAATATTAGGGGTAGTTTTGGAAATTTGGTGGAAAACTACTCACAATTTGCGGTACCAGGAAAGAAACTAGGAGAAAACGTCGCTAAAAACAGAAGAAACCAACTGTGGCGAATCATGGTGCTCGGTTATTTATCTGGAATAAACAAAAGTTGTTATTACATCCTAAACGATAAAAATTACTTGAAAAATATTTTTTAATTGTATCGTCGAGAAAGTTGAACTTTTCGACAGTTTTTACAAAATTTCACCAACTTTACTGTTGGCTTTACATGCACATTTTATAGTTTTAACTCTTCTACAAGGTTTCAGTCAATTTACTAAATACGTTTAAGAAGAATTCGTATTTTAATAGTTTACTCAACAAATTAAACCAGCGCCAGGTTAAAAGAAGGGACCCCCATGCAAATTCCAAAACAAGGAAAGTCCGAAGCTGCATAAAGATCAGCAAAGGATATCTAAATAACTATGTCTTCCTGGCATGACATGAGACTAGGTAAAAACTCTTTGTACGAGAAATCAGTTTTCAGTGGCGTGATCAGTTTAATTTTTATACAAAATTTTAGTGTTTACTCATGTTCCATTGTAGTTTTCTCTATGGACACTTCTTTTTTTTTACTATTATGGTATGGATATTTCCAATTTTTTTCCACAGCCTCAAACAAAATAATAATTTTTTCCTATAAGCTAATGATTCCAAATTAAATTTTCACGAACAACAAATATGTTACTAATGTAAAATTAAAACTATGGCAAACTTTGTGACTTGGCTGTACCTATTCTTCAAATTAGAGTCATTTTCTTTTCTACCTGACAGTACCTTTGTAGTGTGTTACTAAGAAACTCCCATTAGCTTAAGGGATAATTTTAGCTCAATTAGTAAAATAGTCCAATCCACAGATGATACTTAGTTTTTTTTAATAGAGAATTTCACTCTTCGTTTCCGGTCACAATATTAAACATTTAAATTTATGGATTGAGGGTTATATATCGTAATTTAATAAACTGTTACAAAGTTTATATCATCAGACAAAAGTTTGCAGCTAATTCTTCTTGGTCCCAAATGGTGGTTGGGAAAAATTGGAAACGTAGCGCCAGAAATTTGTGAAAATTGTCCAAATTTTGGGGAAGTGGGAAATTGGTTGGTGAAGACATTTTGTGCATCTGTACAAATATTGTGTTTGTCGTGATGTCTTGACAAATTTCCCAAGAACGGGGGCAGGTAGCGGTGCAACGAGGGGCTCGGAATGGTGTTATTGCTGACTAAAACCAGGCACACGTGTATGCCACATGTGCAGAACAGTAGACGAAACGGGCTAGATGCGTATTTCCGTTACCAACTCTACTTCAACTTCGTCAAACTCCAGGTTGATATTTATATGGTGACGGTGTAGCAACGCCTATTTTCATATTTACAGTCAGACGGGTCAATTGGGTTTAAAAAAATTTTCCCCTGGATTATTAATAATATTGTAGCTCCTACATCAAAGGTTTGTTATGTTATGTACGTGAATTACCCCACATCTGACACCAATTTTTGTTAGGAACGTAGAAAGGATCCCACTTTTGATACCAGATTTTCTTATGGGCGTAGAAAGATTCCACTTTTCATAACAATGAATGTTCTGGATTCGCACTTGATGGTTTCTTCGTTGTGAATTAAAGATAGATCATTAACTACTTCGGACTTTATTGTTAATATCTATATACACTTTGCTTGTACGATGAGAAAATATAGATGGAACTGAACACAACGAATTTAGAAATTGTACTGGATACAAACACAACGAATTTAGTAATGGAACTGGATATAAAGACAACGAATTTAGAAATTGAACTGATTTAACAAATAAATGGGCGAGCTTATATAGTAGTCTTAATTAGGTGATTAGGTTAGAAATCTACAAGACCTTTCACCTAATTTCGATTTAAAATGTATCCTTGTTTCTTGAACTTTGATCTAAAATGAAAGTAAATAATTTGGCAAATTAACAATAGGAATAGTCCCGGAATGTTTCCTAATTACTTATATTATAAATTACACTTGAGGCGCACATAACATTTCTCCCCCCATAGAAAAGTTTGAGGAGGGAATTACTCAAACTTAATGTCGCTTTGTTTGATTGAAGAAAGGGTTTGTAATAATAGGAGTCTCTTCTTCTAGGGTGTCATCCGAAGCACATGGTTTCATAATAATTGCACTTGCACTAACACTTCCACTTGATGGAATGTAGATCACTTCTGGCGGTATCTTTTTTCTTTTGTTGCTACTCTTGTTAGAGATACACCTTCTAATGCCAGGAATCGTTTTGAAATTATAGCAGACACATGGCAAAATTATTATTATGCAGATGACCACTACTCCCAACGTAACATTGAGAACGCCTTGGTGTTCAGATAAGAAAGGACGGGAAATTTCTTGCTCAAGTTGATTGTCAAAATCATCTAGTTTTTGTTTAGCGGAGTTTAATTCTTCTTTGTTTAAATTCTTGAGTAAAATAGGTTCCAGATGTTCTATCCTCAAATATTCTTGTTTCTGAATACAGCAGTCATCCTTTGTAATGTCTACTCTGGGCAAATAATTGTTGTAGTTTTTTGTTGTATTTGAACTGGCTACAAGGACGGTTGACAATGTAAAGCACTTGCAATCCTGTTTTAGTTTTAAGATTCCAACTCCATGTAGGTGTATATCTGAGACGAAATGAGAGGTACCACAATTTATTGTACCAATAATCGGATTAGAAATTATGAAAAGCCATTGGTTGGGTTGAAGTGGCTGCCAAATTTCGAGTTCGGCCCGAATCGTTTTTGTTGAGCATTCAGCAGGAATTTTTTCCAAAACCTCTGTTCTCAAGCGAGTTTCACAGATTGGTCTCTGCGATGTGAAGTAAACGGTAGGGTTGTTACAGAGATAATTATAGCTGTCCGTCATTAAACACGTAGATACATCTTTCATTATGCTGTATCTGGCTTTGGATACGCTCATCAGAAGAAAGGGGTAATCGGTATCAACATATGAATATGTTTTTGAATTATTTATGGACGATGGTAGAGGAATTAATTTATAAAGATTAAAAGGATGTTGTTGAGCTATTGGAATTTTTATGGAGTAAATTAGGAGCTGACCGTCGTATATTGCAGAAAGCTTAGAGATAGTAAAATACTTATTGATCTCGTCATAATTTTCTAAAGAAAAAGGAAATTGTGAATCTGGACTTAACTTGATTTTAATTAACTCATCACGTAAGTCACCTGGAGTGATTACAGATGGATGCAATATATTTTCTTTAGCAAAGAGAATAGAAGAGATTAGAACGTCGAACTCTTCATTTAGCTCAGTTGTCAAAAGAATTAACAAATTGAGATGATTTGTAACAAGATCAGAATTATTTAAGTTCATAGAAATAACCCCAGTTGAATCCATAAAATCGTTAAATTTCTTAAAATTGGCATTAATTTGTTTTTTATTAAAATTTAGTATTTGAACTGAATTATTAAAACTAGAAATCGAAGAAGAAATTACTTGGGTTTGTTTAGAAGTTGTAATTTCCATAGAGCGTCTAGTAGGCTGACAATTAACTTTATTTTTCTGACATTGCTTACACTGGTTTATAAAGCTTTTGATGTGTTGTCTCATGTTTTTAGACGTGTATAATTCTTTAATTCTTCTGTATGTTTTGTCAATTCCACTGTGTCTTGAGAAAGCAAAAGAATGATAATTGAAAATAATTTTCTGCTTCTCGTCCGGGTTTAGATGATCTAGACGTAGATTTTTCTTTAAAACTTTTGAATGATTATTTTCTCGATGTTCTTTAACCTCATTGTTTAAGAGAATATATTCACTTTTGACAAATGGTTGAAAAATAGGATTTGTATTACTTATTTCGAGTTTATGATTTGAGGTATTAGGAACGGTTGTTATGGCATGATTGCCATTGACTTTGACAATAGATTTGACTAAATAGACTCCGTTGTAAACGTGAAGTTCTGGACATATACCTTCTTTAATTTCTGGGTTTAATATTTTAACTTTGATATGGGTTTCATTTCGGGGTTCCACAGTGTATGATGGTGACTCAATTTCTTTGCTATTGAAGTGCAATTTTAGAGGAAAAGGTAATGATTTTAGTTGAAGTGTTAATTTATCGTAATTGATTAGAGCTCTTTCAGATCTAAGGAAGTCATTACCTAAGATTCCATCGAGTGGAATATTAGATTTCTCTCCGACAATATGAAATTTAATTGGGAGTAAGTGATCGGAGAGTTTTGGATTTAGTATAATACTGCCCATGGTTTTTAATGAAGAATTTGCACTTATTCCTGTTATTATTAAAGTTTCGTCATTATTATATGAAAGTTTGTTAGCGTAAATTTTATCGGCTTTGATGATGCTAACATTAGCTCCTGTATCAATCAAGAATTTAAAATTAAGATGTTCTGAATTTCTTGATTTGATTGAAAATTTTACATATAAGGAATTGTTATTAGTGACAAAGCTATTAGCGTTTTGATTTAATGGCATATTAGAAATACGTGTACCACCGTTACGAGATACCGTGCTTACTGGATTAGAGATTTGCCCGATTTTAGGAATTTCTTTAGTTGTGGATGGTCGGAAATTTAAATGATTGACATTGCTATTATTTGCTAAGGAATTATTTTGAGATGCTCTTTGTTTGTTTACCCATTCTCTTTTTCTACATTCATTAATCAAATGTCCAGTCTTTTTGCAATAGGCACAGGTTTTGATTTTTGATTGAAAGTTATTTACTGTAGGTGCACATTCATTAGTAACAGTATGAACCTTTCGTTGATCTCGTGGTTGAGGATTGTAGTTGATGAAATAACATGTTTTAGCTGTGTGACCTATTTTCATGCAAATCTGACATTTGATTGTGTTATTATTGAGATTGTTAGAAGAACTATGATAATTATTATTCGATTTTCTGGCTTTGAGACATTTTTCTTCGTTTAACGCTTCTGCTAACGCATCTTCTAAAGTGAGTGGCTTCATTCTACGGAGGGCAGATGAGATAAGATCCGTTGAATGTAAAATAAAACGCTGTAACGCAATATCGCGTATAGTAGCTGTTCGACCACGCATTTCAGAAAGGGGTATATCGTCAGACATTGTTATTGAATTTATAATACGAGTTTGGAGTTGTGAAATTTGATTGTAGTATTCAAAAACTGATTGATTTTTTTGTTGAAGCGAATTCATTTCTTCGATTAATTGTGAGAAGTTCTTTTTTTCAGAAAATGCCTGAATGAGTAACGATTTTAATTGAGTCCAATTACTAAATTCCCTTTCTCGAATATAAGTCCTAGCTGACCCTTTTAAACGAGAAACTATATATGCGAGAATTAATTTTTTTTGCTGACCTTGACACAACTCATGTGCACTTTCACAGTTCTGAAGAAAATCATAAAGTTCATTCTGATTTCCAGAGAAAGAGTCTGAAATCATGGCTCGAATATCGGTCATGGTAAAGGAAAGAGGTTGGGGTTGATTGTGATTTGCCTCGGTCATTGTGAGTGAGTATCCAAAATCAAATAAAACAAGAAAGAATATTATCTACTTACGATTGCTTAGGAATTCTGTTGAAAGACGATTGGATAGTTTTTGTTCAGGGATTTGTCGGAATCCCGCTTCTGACACCAATTTTTGTTATGTACGTGGAATTACCCCACATCTGACACCAATTTTTGTTAGGAACGTAGAAAGGATCCCACTTCTGACACCAATTTTTGTTATGTACGTGAATTACCCCACATCTGACACCAATTTTTGTTAGGAACGTAGAAAGGATCCCACTTTTGATACCAGATTTTCTTATGGGCGTAGAAAGATTCCACTTTTCATAACAATGAATGTTCTGGATTCGCACTTGATGGTTTCTTCGTTGTGAATTAAAGATAGATCATTAACTACTTCGGACTTTATTGTTAATATCTATATACACTTTGCTTGTACGATGAGAAAATATAGATGGAACTGAACACAACGAATTTAGAAATTGTACTGGATACAAACACAACGAATTTAGTAATGGAACTGGATATAAAGACAACGAATTTAGAAATTGAACTGATTTAACAAATAAATGGGCGAGCTTATATAGTAGTCTTAATTAGGTGATTAGGTTAGAAATCTACAAGACCTTTCACCTAATTTCGATTTAAAATGTATCCTTGTTTCTTGAACTTTGATCTAAAATGAAAGTAAATAATTTGGCAAATTAACAATAGGAATAGTCCCGGAATGTTTCCTAATTACTTATATTATAAATTACACTTGAGGCGCACATAACAGTTATTACCTGTCCAGATTCATTGTTTCAAGCTATTTATCCGATCGGTCAATTGAAATTTCGTCACGTCGACAATAGTGAAGGCCGAATTGCCGCCGTGCTAATAATACAACCCTAAAAGGAGTCGCCAATCAATTTTGTTGATTTGACACTTCAATTTCAGTGAGTGGTGATCGCATTTACGACGTAAGGTCCCATGAAATAAACAGTTTTCTTGTATACAGAGCCTGGATTCGGTCAAAGAATTCTTTGTGTTGTCGTAATAAATAAAAAAAAACATGAATACCCGACAAGCGTCATAAAATCGTAGAAAGCAATTTACAACAATCCAATGGACTCACGGGAAGATTTAAAGGCAGAAGTAGGTTCCGTCTCTATTGCACAGGAACCAGATGACCGGAAACAAGGAAGAGCGCTGTTGCCAAATTCTGGCTCGCCTAAAGCACAAAAGGCTTCTCTCAGGCGGCCGTAAAATGCATCGGGGCCTGGATTTTTTCTTATAAATTACCGCAAATACCGCATCGACCTCATTTAAGCTTCACAATAAAATTCCGACGATAACGCACAAATTTTTAAACAGGGAGTGGTTGAAATTTATTAAGTCTCTAGACGAGCTACAGGATATCCGCGTCTATTCTATTTCTATTACAGTAACCCCGTAACGATCTGGTCATTTTCAACCTTGAAATTGAAGTTTATACTCTCAATGGGAATTGCCTGCTCTTAATTCTATAAATCCTGCGATATAGCCTCAAACACAAATAAAAATCTAATTATAACCAACCGCTGCAATATTCTGATAGGTACCTCACAATTTTCCACCATAACCAGACAAAATTAATAGTAGCAAGCAAACGCGCAATAGTTTGAAAATTTTCCAGAATCCTCAGCAATAACTCGTAATAGCGTACTCGTACGTAAATCAAGTGTCTTGCAAATACGCAACATAGTAAAGCTTTCAACTTGTTTGGCATCTCAACAGATGAAGGGTTGGTGGCTGAATTTTCATTATTTCGTATAAATTAGGACTGATGCATTGTCTTTGAGTCTTTGCAACGCTCAATTAACGCGACTTCAATTTTAACGCTCCACTAAGTAAATAGCTTAAGATTCGAGAGTAACGGGGAATTTCAGAGAATTCAGGATAATTACAGCATTGTCCTTTAAACGAGGGTTCGAGAAATTTAACGAAAAACTTGTAAAATTCTGCTATAAATCTGACCCAAGCTATTAAGATTGTACTAATAAAAACCGCAAAATTTTGCGAACACTACAAGTTAACCTACTTAATATTTTATTTTTATTACAGCGCTACGTCAATAGCTAAAAATTTTCTTATAAATGTAAACAAAGTAATTCCGTGATTGGAAGCAAAAATTGGGTTGTTGGAATAAATTAGAGGGTGTTACTTGCGAATTTTCATAATTGCGTTACTGTTGCAGCGATAACTCATAGAAAAATTCTCGCGGACCATATGGTCCTTTATCATTCAGGCTAAGGCAGGTTCCTGTGCGGGCCCGCTCGTAAATTAATAGAGCCCCTTATTATATACGATGTTATCTCGCTCCTGTAGAAAGCACGAGACACGGGCCCAACACGGGTTTATTTATTCTCGTCTTTACTACCACTACAGTGACTGGTGTCATCCCATTTAAATAAATCCCACGCGACCTTATTCAACTTTACCCACGACTTGGGCAACACCACACACTTTTCTAACTTCATCGTATAACTTAATATTGCGATAAAAATTCTTGATAGAAATTGTCGACGATTAAGTAAATCATTGCGAACCTTCCTGGTCTCTCCACACCCATGAAAGGCGAGGCGCGAACTGCCACCGACCGACACCCACCCCTTACAATCCCCACATTTTGGGATATCGAAATAAAGTTAACTTGCGGACAAGCAATTCGACAAAAGCAAGAATTTTAACAATGAAGTTTACTGCGGTCACCAGATGTTGCAGATGGAAATTTTATGGAGTTTTCGGAGGTTCAAACAAACAACTGAAATCTTGAAAATTAAAGTTGGGTTGTGAGTGCACAATTTCGGCAATTTTACGCACAGCCCCCATCTTTGAAACACGAACTGAAATTGGGCAAGAGTTGAGCCTTACGATTCGTTAGTGAGCCCTAAAATTTTTATTGCACTTATTGGATTTGACAAATCCTCAAGGAATATCCCGACGATTGTGCCCCCAAATTTTAGTGATTTTCGGAAACTCAAAATTGTGTTTTTAGAAACATTCTTACATTTAAATATCTAATGCATAGATAATGGTCATGCTTCTAACTTTTAAGAAAAATTAGGGAATTTAGGAAACCGTTGGAGTGTGTTATAACAGATTTCTAGAAGAAAACCTAATCAAGACAATTACTACAAAACATCTTTTAAAAAGAATTAATTTTAGAAATTTCTTCTTAGTAAAGGACCAACAGAAATATATCAAGCTGAATCTTGATAAGAAAAATAAAGCAATTTTTGAAGTAAGGAAGCGATGATATAATTATAGAAATTGATAGAAAATTTAATTAAAAGGGCATTATAAAATTGGCGTCAATTCGGAGCTTTATGTTGTATTTTCCGCAAGCTTAATGTCGATTGTTTGGATTTTGAAATCACATGCTTCACTTTAGAACTGCAGAACATATATTCGAAAATTGTTAGGAAATAGAGAAATATTTTTCAACTTCGTCGTTTTAAAATCCCCGTTTCTTTGAAAAGAGTCACTAATTAGGACCTAAAAATTCAAATAATTGGACTTGAATATTTTGCTCTTTTAACTAAAAATTTGACACGTAAATGTTGAATCAATTTTTAAAGTTTCTCCTTAGTAAAGGACCAACAGGAATATATCAAGGTAAAGTAAAGCTGAATCTTGATAAGAAAAAACACAATTTTTGAAGTAAGTAAGCGATGATATAATTATAGAAATTGATAGAAAATTAAATTAAAAGAGCATGACAAAATTGGCGTATTGTTAGGAAATAAAAAAATATTTTTCAACTACGTCGTTGCAAAATCCCCGTTGATTTAAAAAGAGTCACTAATTAGGTCCTAAAAATTCAAATAATTGGACTTGAATATTTTGCTGTTTTAACTAAAAATTTGACACGTAAATGTTGAATCAATTTTTAAAGTTTCTCCTTAGTAAAGGACCAACAGGAATATATCAAGGTAAAGTAAAGCTGAATCTTGATAAGAAAAAGCACAATTTTTGAAGTAAGTAAGCGATGATATAATTATAGAAATTTATAGAAAATTAAATTAAAAGGGCATAACAAAATTGGCGTATTGTTAGAAAATAGAGAAATATTTTTCAACTTCCTCATTTTAAAATCCCCGTTTCTTTAAAAAGAGTCACTAATTAGGACCTAAAAATTCAAATAATTAGACTTGAATATTTTGCTGTTTTAACTAAGAATTTGACACGTAAATGTTGAATCAATTTTTAAAGTTCTTTCTTAATAAAGGACCAACAGGAATATTTCAAAGTAAAGTAAAGCTGAATTTTGATAAGAAAAAAAACTATTTTTGAAGTAAGGAAGCGATGATGAAAGTATAGAAATTGATAGAAAATTAAATTAAAAGGGCATTACAAAATTGGCGTCAATTAGGAGCTTTATGTTGTATTTTCCGCAAGCTTAATGTCGATTGTTTGAATTTTGAAATCACATCTTTCATTTTAGAAGTGCAGAACATAGAGTCGAAGATTGTTAGCAAATAGAGAAATATTTCTCAACTTCCTCGCTTTAAAAAAGTCACTAATTAGAACCTAAAAAATCAAATAATTGGACTTGAATATTTTGCTGTTTTAACTAAGAATTCAACGCGTAAATGTTGAATCAATTTTTGAAGTTCCTAAAATAAACTGTAAGTCATGACCTTTAAAACGTGATATTTGAAATTATTGTACGTTTAAAATTACTCTAAATAACCATTTCCCAGCAAAATACTTCCTGTAGTTCGTGCTCTTTTTATTGTTCTTCAAACGTAGAAACATCCTTAGAAATAAAATGTTTGTGTTGTATTTTTGAATAGAAATTTGTTAACAAAATCGCTTTTTCAGAAGCAGCCAAATTTAAACCAAAATTCTATTTCAAGCCTTTCAATTTAAAAAATAGATAAATTGTGTCGAAATTATGTACTAGAAAACCGAATCCCGTATCAATAAATGAAAACATTAAAAGAGGGAAAAAGGGGCAGTCAAAACCAAAGTACTGGATCGCAAATATTAATTAATCGTCCAATTTGTTGGAACTTTGGTTGTGATGGTAAAGATGGGGAGATGGCAAAAATCTTTAAATTTTCTCAAAAAAGTTTAAAGTTGTTTTTCTCCTACAATGACTTTTTAAATTTGAGAAGTGCCAATCTTCAATTGATTATAAATTGTTAAAACTTGAGAATAAAAATCGATTTACGTAGCATCGAACAAGTAATAAAAAACTATAAAACGAAAAGAAGCTTAGCAGCGGCAAAAGATTGAATTAAAGCAAATTCTGAATAAATTGAAAGGATTTCAAAAATAGAAATGATAAAAATCGAAGCAGACGCGTATTAACGTTCTATTTGTGCAAGCGGCGTGTTTAATCAACCCGTTATTAATTTAAAAGTCACGTTTTCAGCACGAACTATTCCAAGAGCACAGTCAAACCCAATAATTATCAAGTATCTTAAATAATTGCTACAAATTGCCACATTTAGAAAAATAACGTCGAAACATCGCCTGCGATTTCCACTTCCTGTTTTCCAGAACCAACAAATTTGGCCTCAATCTAAATTAATAACTCTTCAATTTTCTGAATTCGTTTTTAATTCCTCGAGGGTGTCACGAATTTTAAGATTTCTGTCGCTTCCGGACAATCCAATAAACCGCGGTGACGACAATTATTGTCACATTTAAGGAACAATACAACAAAACCATATAAAGAAACCAGCCACAATTTGTTGTTTATCGACATAGATATCCATTTGAACAAATGTGATGATGATAATAAAAAAATTTAACGGAACCAAAATCGAAAAAAGTGTCGCCACTTCGTCTCGCCGAACCGAAATTTGAAACCGCAAGCTTCAAGAAACGGCCGGTTAAAACTTCACGGATTTAATCATAACACTATTTATAGGCGTAAATGCATAAAAATTTTAGTGGTTTTGGCGGCGGCTATTTTCGAAATTACAGGTGCCGAGACGAGGAGAGCAACTTGAGTAAATTGTTGAACAAGTTACTATTTTTATTGGGTTAATTGGCGATTTTTACAAAGTTTTTGCGTGATTGCTCGTAAATAAAGCTCGACGGGGTACTGCGAGAACCGGCAAATTGCAAAAAATATAGGCGTAAGCACACGTGTATCCGCTTTCTGGTAAAAGCTGCTGCAAAATCAATCTCTTGACTAGACAACTATTTTAGTGGTTAAATTGCAACATTTACTGACGAGCTTCAACATTCAAGCTCATTGATCTGGTGTGGCACGGTGGATTTTCATTAAGTTATTGGAGACTTTTGTCGAAATTGTGAATAGTGACGGTTTATGTGTTGACACAGCTGTCGGGTAATGGCTATTTAACCGATTCGAATAGAGTGATTTGGTGAAAATTGAACGAGTTTGGTGATATTTGATCTCTAACTGAAAAGTTTCGGTATTATGGCGGTCTGGACCGCTGGGTCGACACCGGATATCGTTTAACAGCCAATTCAAACCTTAACTTATTAAGATGCAACACAACGTTGCTTACATTACTTGATCCTTGATCCTCGTTAGTATTCCAGATGTACACGGTGTGTACCTTGCGAATGATTATGACAGGAACAATGGCTACTTGAAAAAAAGTTAAACATTAGCATTCCTAGGCCACACTTCCCCAGTTTGCACTACAGGGCCGTATCCTGTCCGGTCTCAAATTTGTGATAGTACCTGGATCTACTCTAACTTTGTGTAGCCTATAAACGTAGCGGACAAATAAACAAACCACCCACATACGTCTAATTTACTTCCCCGAAATTCATTGCTTTTAACATAAACAGGCGGTTTTAAAAGTTTGGGTTTAGGATGTTATGATCTATTGATTGGGTTTCGACGAAGGAAACTGAGCAGGAAAGAAAATAAATCGAAATTTTCCTGAATCGCAAAATTCACAACAGAAATGCGACGCAATTTTTTCAATTATTATCCTGATAGTTTCTAATACGATGAATGAATGATTCATTAAAATTCGAATTTTGAATAATAATTCTTCTTTAGTATTGGGCACGCGCTGCGATTTGTAAACCGCACTATTCACAATTGTACGACAGCGAAACAATTATGCAATATTAGTAGCGGTATTTATTTACTTTTAAGGTCATTATAGCGATTGGAAGCACATGGCTGAAAGTAGTGGTTGAAGCGCTTTCAAGTGTTTGAATGAAGTAAAGAGTCACTTTTTCGGTGGCGTCGGTGTAATTGACGCAATTTTTCAATTAGTGTAGAAGCTTTAATTAGGTTTAGTTGCGTTAAGGACGCGTCTGTTTTGATTGAACCTGCTAGTGAAATAATCAAGCAATATCCAAAAATACTTTTGGTTTCAGCGAAATCGCAAAATAGCACAACGCGAGCGGCTAAAGCTATTCAATTTAGCGATACTTGATCAATTATTGTCAATTTATCTTAATTGCTACAACTGAAACACTAACAAAACAATTGTTATTTACTTACCCATCAAGAAATGTCGCTAATCGCCTGGAAACGCACTAAATCACTTCTATTTTAGTCCACAGTCCGTTTGCACTCTATTAGTAAAGCTCCAGGTCTAAAAGCTGGCCGTGTTGGCTTCATTGACTCACAATTTCGACATGCGGGCACAATGTGAATGAAAAACAAGAGTCAAATTGAGTGGCGCGAACAATGATTTCGACTCGAAGACCGCACTAAGGACGCTAACATCTGGCGTGGGCGCAAAGCGACTTCTGTTCTTAGCCCACGAGAGTCTATTTCTACCACGACACTGTAACGTCGGGAACGTGCGTATCAACAAATCTTCCCTCTCCGCACACTTGGCAAATGCGAAAACTACTGAAACTGAAAGCCCGCAGAACTTTTACGTCAACAATCGACCGCCATTAACAACAAATTCATTATTTATGGTCACCGCTAACGCATCGGTCGAGCTTCGCCAAAAGCTGACTAGCGCCAACTTACGTCACCACCACTGTTCGGGGAAACCCTCGTAAACGCCACATTTTCCATGCAATCAAAATTTTTACAAAAACGCCGTTTTTACTTGAATTTTTGTTCAGTTATCTCAATTTTGTTTGCAAAATACACGCAGAATTGTCGAGTGTTTGACTTTATTTGCATACAGCCCAAGATAACACACTTGAAATAATTCTATAAAATAAATTTGTTGCTTTGAACTTCCTGTGCAATAAATAGTTATAACGGAATCGAAAAAAGCGCACACATATTTGAAACTTAAATTATTTATGTTTAATGTCCCATCTTGGACTCACGCAGTAAAAATTTTAAACTTTTCCGACAGTCATGGCCGGTTCCACAACCCTAATGATAGTTTAACAAGCCATTAGCGAATCTCTAAAAATTTATTGTATTAACTGAACATTAGCTGTTTGTTACATTCCATAAGAATTTAACATTCTTAAAAACAGCGGATGGTTCAGAAAATCAATTTTTTTTAGTCTATCTCGAAAAATGCGTTGATTTTTTTTAAATGGCCATTGCTTATAGATATTATTAATATCTATAAACAATGAAATGGCAAAGCCCAGTTTTCAAACAAAAATTTTATGTCTTGAAAGCAACTTGTTCCAAGTGTTCATTGAAACACTCGCGGTTCCGTGCAGATATTTCAGAACCAACATGTTTGCTATATTAGTATTCAAGAGGGTAAAGCCGAAATCATTTTCTTAATATCCACTTTTCACTTTGTGGAAGTCAGGTAAAAAGCGAGAAGGTAAGAGGGCATATACCAAAAATAACATAATACCGGAAACGGGAAACATAGCACGCGCCTTCCATATCTCAGTCACAACCACGGCCGCTGCATGTTCCCCGATGTCACAGAGTGCGGCTAAAGCACAGGTGCATCCCGTGCTTTAAAGCTGCCGGCGGAATAGCTTTCAACGTGTATCTGTTTTTCGAGGGTTGCTCCTTAATTAACCTTAGCCTTGAAGTCGAAGTCGGCTACTACTGCTACTGCGATAGCACCCTTTTCGATTATTTTTGTTCCAAATTAATTATAATGGAAATATTTTATTTAAAAAAGTCCACCACGATACCATTTATCGTAAAAATTCACTCTTTCTATATAAATATAATCAATTCTCTCCTCTCTCTCCGATCCCTTTAAACGAGTTATTAGGTCCAATTTAAATAGTTGCTGCAACATTTTATGTAATAGGAATTATTAATTGAATTTGAATGGATTAAATTTGTGAGCTTTTACGCAACCCTTTTAGCAAGCTATAATCGAGGACGGGGTTCCACTTTTCACGTTTGGTTTAGAGAGAAATATTTTATAATCGGTCGGGGCTTCACGAAACCTACGTCACAATTACCATTTGGCGCTATTACTTTAAATAAACAAATTGACTCGTGTTAGTAACAAGATTGAAATTAAAGTTTCGTTATTCAAGACCCTAGCACCATACAAATCATGTCTAGACACTGAAATGTCTTCATTACATTCAACATTTGCGTCGTTCAAAACTTAATTACCCTACCATTTAAAATAGTCAATCCTGCAAAAATCAAAGTTTTTCAATTTTTGTCAGAAAAATCGATTTCGAAACACCTTACATAAATTAGTTGCATTATTGTTATACCCCAAAAGCATTTCTGGAATTCTTTTTCTTTATTATACAGGATAAACAAAGTTTCTTCTTGGTATTTAAAAATATTGCATTCAAGCCACTTATTCATCTTGCAATAAAAATTATCGTTATACCATAAATAAATTTGTGGCTGTTTATTGTACAGGATAAACAAAATTTTTTATTGTTCGTATTCATCGCGCAATAAAAATTATTATAAAAATGGCCGTAAGAACAATCTTTTTAAAGAAATTCCCAGATTGGTGTAATTTTTCTAATAGCAGCCCTCAATTAGTTTACACTATTTATTTTAAACCATACATTTCTTTTTTCGATCCTGATTAACCATTCTCTGTTGACCTCTCCACGTGTTTCTCAAATCAATGTTTATTTATGATTTACGTCAAGTTGCAAAACCGATCTTCACGGTTGGCGAAACCCCATCAAAGCAATTCAACATTTGAACCATTTTTCAATATGCATGTGGCCTTTTATCGATGTGATGATTTTAGTCTTAATTGTGAACAAAGCAATTACTAGAAAAACTTCTAAATCTTGGCATTAACTTTTTGTTGTTATTTACTTTCGAAGAAAAAGCGTAAATTTTAACAAATAAACAAAAGTAAAGTATAAATACGTCAATTGCTTAAAGTTTTATACAAATGTATAAATGCCTCAACTTCTTTCCAAAATTGAACTTGACAAGATGCTCAATTGTGTTAGTCGTTACTGTCTCAAGACAAAAGGGTCGATAATAGGGAATAAATAATCTTAAGGTAATCATTAATTTAAATTTATTTGTAATAAAGAAAACGTTACTATAAAGTTAAACAAATTATAGCAACAGTTTACAGCAAAATTCTCTAAATATTAACATTTTTACAGTATTTGAAACAATTTGATACCGAATAAAGCATCAATTCCTCTAACTTGCACTATTAATTGTAAATACAAAACAGCAAGCCACATTAACGCACTTGACGTGTATGGTAAAATTACTCGTTAAAACACAGGAAGCACTGTAAATTACGAAACTAGAACATGCTTAGTGTGTTTTAATTATCAACAGTAATAAATGGACAATAATAAACAATAAATATACTGGAATGTCCCTTTGCAGTCATTGTAGAAAATAGGAACTAATGAAACAATTAGACACTACCCTCTCGATATGCATTAATTAAATTGATGCAAGAAAACTATAAACATCTAATAACAGCCAAGCTATAGTCACAGTCTAAGGCAAGAAAATAAATTAGAAACAGACACAGCGTTACAGATACAGGTAGAATACAGATTCGCTTAGTCTACTTCAGTAATACGTGTTTGTCTGTACAGCGCCGACCTTAGATCGTGAAATTTGTGCATTTCATCGAAGTAAAGCATTCATCTACGGTTCGAAACCTGACTAGTTTAGACACAATTTGCTAATTTTACTGGCGAGGTCTGGCTGGAAGAGGGGGTGGTGGTGCTGATCTAGCCGGAACCGGAGGCGGTTCTCTTTGAGGTATCGCCTGAGATACCGGTTCTGGACGAGGAGGTGGTGGTGGAGGTCCTTGAGGTTCAGGTGCGCTAACTATATCATCACTGATTTCCTCATAGATTCCAGTATCTTCAGGTGGTAACTCAGGAGGAGGCATACTGGGAGGTGCGGAAGATTTCGGTGGAATACTTATAACACCGGCACGAGGTGGAACTCTACGCGGGGTAGCGGGAGATTTTAGAGCGGGAGGGGGAGGCCGGCTTGGAGGACCAGCTCGGGCGGCCTTCACTTCCGGAATTCCTAAACCTGTTGAACAGAAATTCAAGAAAATTATACTTAAGTAACAAGCTTCAAGTTACAAATATTCTGTAACTACATGAGGGAGATACTTTCAAAATGATTCAAGAAAAGTTGCAACTGTTGTTTCCAACAAAACTTAAAATTCTTTAGTGGTAAGATAAAGTTTACTTACAGTTGTAGTCAGATTGAGTTGGGGAAGTGTATAGGGGGACGGTGTTACTCGAACACAGCCCGATTTCCTCCTTGGCTTGCTCCACCCAGTTCGGAGTTTTTAGTGATAAAATTAAATTATGACCCTCAATCTGAAAATTACCAATTTTTAGCAAAGCAATTAGGGTGCAAACCCCTATACAATAATTTAAAAAAAGTCCAATTAATTTTGTAAGTTCTTCCAAATTGCACTAATTATTTTGGAAGAACACTGAATACATATAAAAAAAAAACAAATTGAGGTTATACCCGCTCTGTATTGTATAGGTTTTTGCAGAATCTCACCGTAATTAATCCGTTAGTTTTGTTCATGATTTCGAGTACTGATTGGCCGTCTCTAAAAGTGATCCACATAGTATCAGCTATGAATCTGACCAATATTGCTTCACCAAATTGATTAAAGTCTTCGAGTAATACTTGGACGAGATAGTCGTCAAAAATATCTTCGTTAGGAGAAGCACCTTCGTAGCGTACAATAATAGTACCATCAGGGGGTCCCATATCGGCAATCACCTCGTAAAACATGCTGTCTCGTTTTTGTTCATCAATTTTCCTTGCTACAATATCGATGATAGCAACAACAGGTCGGTGATCGCTTTGTTTTAGTTCAGCACGTCCGTAATAGACGAGTTTACCCGGTGACCAGTCATCGTTTTGGTTGTTGAACCCTAAAGATTGTTTTCGACGCTTCCACAAAGCTCTATCAGTCCAAGCAGGAGCTCGAGCTTTTTCGCTTGTATCGTAATCATCACTGAATAAATCATATTTGTAAGTGGGAGGGAAAGTTATTTTGCCTTCAATGAAATCTTTGAATACGTTGCCTTCTTCCTGTTGTTTCTGCAAACGTAATTTTAGTACTAAGGCTCAACTATAATTATTTAACCGTGCAGAATTAAATAATGAGCGCTATCAAATAATTAACTTATATCAACTATCAATTAGCTATTCAGGTATTGAAATCTAGAGTTCTAGCATCATTTGCATACAGGGGCATCTGTTGGTCAGTGAATGAGGAACGTTAGCAAAATCAAATAAATGCAACAAATATTCGATTATGACATCTCTCCCCACAACTTACCTTTAGTTGATCAAATTCTAGAATCTTATCAAAATCACCAGATTTAACAAGCTCCTTGATTTCGTCCTTATCCATGTCAACGCGATAATTGAAGTCTCCACACCAAAACAAATATTCATGTGAATTAAGAGAACGACCCTACAAGCAAATAATTAATCCAAATCACTAGCGACAGCTAAAACTAACCATAGGAAAAGTAATTTTCCTGGTAATTTCGTTATAATCTGCATTCCTTTCGGTAACTTGCGACTGACCAGCAGCAAAATGTGCGCAAACAAAACACAAAGAAGTAGCATGATAAACTAATCGAATAGCAGCAGCTCCTTTATTACCAGTATGACCCCCTAATCCGGTTTTAACCGAATCAACGGCAACATCTTTGATATACGGAACCAATTCAGGTCTCACAAAAACATATAAGCAAACACCAACTAATTGCTGATAAGTAATTAAAACGTATTGTCTATCTCTTGAAAGAACTCTTTGCAATTCAGTCGCCCAAGATTTTGCGTTTTCGCTACTAGCATTAACGATGTTAGCCGCGTTTAAATCGACTATTTCCTCAAAACCAATCGCATAAATATCAACAGGTATAGATTTGTGGTCGTCAGTAAATCCAGTGTCTATTAAAGAACCGGGATTTTTAACGTGGGGATCTAATAGCCAGTCGGAAAGTTTAATATCTTTGAAAACAACACTTCTAAAGTGTTTTCCACCGTTAACGTTATATGTTCCTATGGCTATACGTATAGGGACAGGTTCAGTGTATTCGGTGAATCGTTTGCACATTTCCCGCAAAACGTGAGGTGGCGCTGCAAGAGTTTTCGAAATATTAAATCGTTTTTTAATTAAATTACGCACCATGAAGAGTATTGTATGGAAGCAAAGTCCTGGCACGGTCCGCTAATTCAGTAGAAAGAGTGGAACCTACCAACAAAATATCGATTGCTTCCTGCTTAGAGTTGTCGAGTAAATTGTTTTGTATGGTGCGGGCAGCAGATCGGGCACCATCCATTAACTGTAGGAATTGATTAAAATTTTCTGAAAATTATGAAAAATATCTAACCTTTGATCCTCCTTGAATAGCGCCAGTTCCTGCATAAATTTTGCTAATTTCATTGCCATTATTAATCCACATTTGCTTGAATACTTCCTCAAATCGCGATATTGTCTGTTTTTTATCAATAAGCTTCATTGCTTGCAGTTGTAGTGCTAAAATCTGATTTATCATAAGTATAATACTAATCCCTAACTTTGATTCTAAGCAAAACATTTTTTTAATTACTATTGGAGCTTGCTACACATCACTGCGCAGACGCAACAACTGTTTACGTTTTTTAACAATCGTTTTTCTAATAGTAACGTTTTTTGCAACACAAATATGACTTAATTTCAATAATTTCATAACTAGAATATAACATTGGAACTGTCTTTTTCAAAACTCGATATATTTTGTACACAATATTTCCAGTTTTAACAGCTTTATGAAAAATATCAATGACATCTCAAATTACCTCTAATCCAAAAAATGTTTGGACACAATTTGTTCTGTCCAAGCAATCCAAGCAGTTAGTTCGAATAGTTCCAGATTGTAAACTAAAATTGGTACTGTAAGCAAAATTCTTTTGTTTTTCGACGTACCTGTAAATTGTTGTAGAGTTTGCATGGTAATAAGAAAATTCTTGCAATTGATCAACTTTGGCTTTGAGTTTTTTCAAATTTGTTTGATTCCCGCCCCTACATTCTTGGTGATAATCGTAAACTACGTGTGGTATATCAGCGTGATTAGACTCTTTATGGTGTTTCTAAAATTAATTATTTTAATACTAATCAAAATAGTTAAGGCTAAAAAAACCTGAAATTCTTGACTGAGAGTGGCTTCACCTTCTTTGCTACCGATTAGACTTGTTCCTAGCAAATTAACTATCACTTGTTTTCCATATCTTTCCTTGATAGTTTTCATGTGTCTATCAAAAGCCGCCTTAGAAGCTTCATATCCTCTTGATATTCGAACTTTATGGGAACCTACCTGAAATTGTGGTGGTCAATAAAAAAAAATAACCATAATTGATAGGTACCTGAACTCCTGGTTGTTCCCAAAACAAAGGAACTGAACCCCTTGTTTGCAAATATGAAGTAACTTCATTTTCCAAATAAATAACTTGTTCAGTTTCGACAAAATTAGCTACGTGGCCTTCATCATTAGTTCCTCTCACATTAAACCTTGAAAACTAATTAAGTAATTGTTTTAATAACCCAAAAATTACCTAGTGCCGGCTCTCTCGCAACTCAATCTTGAAATCACAGCAGCCAAAGCTTTTCGGTGTCCCACATAAACAGTTCGAATCTCAACTGAACCACACATTGATCTAACTAACCACGAATTGCAATCAACCCCAAATCTAACTAAATGAACGTGCAACATTCGATTCCTAAAGTTAAAATTAAAGCAACATTATTAATTGTTTTAAACTTACCAAAAAAATCTATGGTCGGTTGTTGAAGTTTTATGTCGTCTTTGGGCGCAAAGAGTCAAATCTAATTGGGGACCCCCTGGAGATCCTGAGTACCATGAAAAGTAAAAAGTGCCAGAATTGAGTAATTTGCGAACCTGAAACTTGTTATTAGTCAACAGTTGAGAAATAATAATAGTTTAAAACCTCAGCAATTCTGTCTTCATTTTGCTGATAATGCAGGGGAACGAACTGGGTTTGAGTTACACGAAAAATTTCTGAATCTCCAATCTTTCCTATTGAAAAACACCCCGTTATCATAACAAGATAAAGAACTGTAGATTCGCCCGAATAGAGCTGCAACACCCCCAAACACCCATAAGCGTCGAGAACTTTACTGTATTCCTTTTTAACAACTTCAGTCTCAGGAGAGGCTAAAAATTTCAATTATTTAATTAATAATGAATTAAAGTTTACTTACAAAGGACCGCAATTGCTTGTGATTCAAAAAGAAGTGTCTCATCTTTGCCTCTTCGTTGCAGCAAAATACTATGGGGGTTGGGGGGTTTCGATTTTTCAAGAACGGAAAAACTTTTGGACATTGCCATTGTAGGGCTATTTATATTGCATTGTAGGTGCTGAAAAAACTCGGTTTTGGTACCAACCGCTACTACAGCTGATCGGTTGATATTTAACCCAATACACCCCCCAAAATTTCTAAAATCAATTCCACTTGCGTCGCCGTAACAAAACTGTCATGCTCATGACACTGACAGGTGACAGTTCATGCATGACAGTAAAGCACCGTTCACATGGCGCTATGTTTCTATTGGTTACTATCTCAGGTCTTGCTAACGGGAATTTGAAACGGCAACCTATCCAGAATGGAAGTAAACTTAATTAACTCAAATTTTTAAACGATCTAGCATAAGAAACTTTTTAATTATTAAGTTACAATTAATATAAAGTAATTGTTTGATGACGCTCCATCTAGTAGCCCGATACTTAATTGACTCCTTGACAGTTTTCTGTAATAGTAGCAAGTTATTAATATTTATAATTTTGAGACAATTGCGAAATAAACAACAACTTGGATATTGTAAAAAAAATCGCGTAATAAAATTTTTGTAGGTGATAAACTATACTATAATTTAAAAAAAGCAATAAAGCCTGGGAATTGGTAGGGACAATCACGTGGGGAGATCTGGCCAATCCTGAAGCGCCAGCGCTTAAATGAAAGCACATGCGCATTCTGGCGCCACGTAATTCCAAGACCCGGTGACAGCTCGAGCTTGTATTAAGGTTGTGCCGGTGCAAAAAATCGTTTGTGGCCGTATTTATTAAAGTTGTGAGGAAACATGCATTTATTAAAATTAGTGTTGGCTTGTTGTTTGTATCAAGTAAGTTTAGCGAAAGAGGAAGATGTTTTGGAGCTGTCAGACAGCGATTTTGATACGAGACTAGCTCAGCACGAAACAGCTCTTGTCATGTTTTATGCCCCTTGGTAAGTCCAATTTGTTAAAATTTAACTCAATAACGTTAAAATAGAAAAATAATTATAGCCCCCCGTAATTGTCATTATTTTCGGTTATTAGGTGTGGACACTGCAAGAAGCTGAAACCAGAATACGCTAAAGCCGCTGAAGATCTAGTACGAAACGACCCCCCAGTCGCCTTAGTTAAAGTCGATTGTACTGAAGCTGGTAAAGAGTCCTGTAACAAGAACAGCGTCAGTGGTTATCCTACCCTTAAAATTTTCCGTAATGGAGAGTTTTCTCAAGATTACAGTGGTCCTCGCGACGCCTCTGGAATCGTCAAATATATGAAAGCACAAGTGGGACCAAGTTCTAAAGAGTTGAAGAGTATTGAGGATCTTGAAAAATTCCTGAAAGCAGAACAAGACGTTTCTGTTATCGGGTTCTTTGAAAAGGAAACTGACTTGAAGGCAGCGTTTTTGAAACTTGCTGACAAATTAAGAGAAAAAGTCCGGTTTGCTCATACTACTTACAAGGACGTTATTGAAAAACAAGGAGTAAAAGACGGTATTGTCTTGTTCCGTCCAGCACATTTACACAATAAATTTGAAGAAGACAGCGTCACCTATTCTGGAAAAGCTGTCACTGGTGACATCAACGAGTTCATTACAAAGAACTAGTAAGCCCGAAATTTATTGACTCTTTAAACTGAAGAAATGCCACCTTCAAAAGGGTGAATTACTAACTGCTATATTTTGTTCCACATCAGTGTGGAGCGAGGTTGCTGTAGGCAGCACGTTTTTATACTACAAAAGTCACTAATAGAAGTATTGCCTACTGTAACAATAGCTCAAGAAACTCACTTGAATTTAGTTGTTTTGGCAAATTAAAATTAAAGACAAACATTTTTTATTGTTACTGCAGGCGGCACCTTTTTACACTAGAAAAGTCGCTACAATAGAAGTGTTGTTTACTGCAGCAGTAGAACAACAAACTTATTTGAAATTTTAGCAAATCAAAAGTAAAGACAAAAGTTTTTAATGCCAAATTTATTAGTTCTGTTGCTTATAGAAACAAACTTATTCTGCGATTTTATTTTAATGTCTCCTCTATGACAGTTTTCCTATTCCTTATTTTTAACTATTCACTTTCACTTGTTTCCATTCTGTCCTTACTAAGTAAATGTTTTTTAGATTTTATGTTGTATCCCTTTAGTGACAGGTTCCTTCATCATTCTAATTACTTTTATAATTCCCCCTACGGTTTTTTTTATTGTATTTCTAGGATAATTTACACTCTTCAGTGTTGTAATTCTTTCTTCAAAAACCTTCTACATAGTCACTCTCACTTTTTGAATGGCCCTTACAACTTTCTCCTTGTCCTCCGTTTTGTCTCTTACCTACTGTTATGACCTTTATCTCACTTCAATGGTTTCCAGTCATGGTCTGGTTGGCCACCGCAAATCCGACAATAGACAAGACTTCAACAACCCCCTGATTGTGGCTTATTACACGGTTGATTACCTCAAGAACCCTAAAGGCACCAACTACTGGCGCAACAGAATTTTGAAGGTTGCCAAACAACACCAAGATTCAATCACTTTCTCCATCAGTTCAAAAGACGATTTCCAACATGAACTTAACGAATACGGCGTTGATTTTGTAAAAGGTGACAAACCAACAATTTTGGCACGTGATGCCAAAAACCAAAAATTTATCATGAAAGATGAGTTCTCGTAAGTTATTTAAAATTGAAAGAATTTGTTCATAATTCGTGTTTTTAGTATTGAATCTTTGAACCAGTTTGTTAAGGATTTACTCGCTGGATCACTAGAACCATATTTAAAATCTGAACCAATCCCAGAAAGCAATGATGAACCGGTTAAAGTTGCAGTTGCTAAAAACTTTGATGAAGTTGTCACTAATAACGGTAAAGATACGTTGATCGAATTCTACGCCCCCTGGTGTGGCCATTGCAAGAAACTCGCACCTGTTTACGATGAAGTTGGACAAAAGGTATAAAATTTATTTCACCAACATTTTATTTGTTTCAGGTGCAATTCCGCAAGTTTTTGCTTTTAAAACTAACTTTCTTATTATTTTTTTTACAATATGTATTGAAGCAAAAATATTTGTTCAGCAAGTTTAGGGGACTTGAGGTTTACCTAAATTGATTATTTTTTAAATTTAAGCTCTATTTTAATTTTTTTTAAATATATAAACAGCACGTTGGCAGAATAATTGTAATCCATTTAAAATTTAAATTAGGTAATTGATGGATGACGCTTTGAAGTTTCTAAAAAATTCAATTAAGTTTTCCCATGTGATTTAACATCAAAATTTAAATTCCACCTGATATATAACTAATAATTACAACATTTGTGGAGCCAATTGTTGCTTAAAAATTTTAAGGTCTAAGGGGATTTTTACCAGTGACAGACAAGGGTTCTTTATGACTTGTTGTTTAGGGTACCTCAATAAATCAAATTGTGTACTGGAAATGTTGAGGTACACAATTACAGATCATTAACCTTTTCTAATCATGTGGAACTAATTGACCCTTTTAAAAGGTAAGGCCATAAATTCCTGAAATTTAACAGTTGACAAATTGGGACTTTTTGCAATCAAATGAGATTAGTAGCCATTCAAGAAAAAAAAGTTGCGACACAGTTGACAAATTGGGGATTTTTTCAATCAAAGGAGATTAGCTGCCACTCAAGAAAAAAAACTTGCGGCGTCGTTTTGTTTGCTAAGTCTTAACAGTTTAAACAGGCTTGGTTCTATACGTTTGACAAATTCTGTATAATAGCATAAAATTTTATTGGATAGCAAAATGACTCAAAGCTGTTCGAAGTTTATTTACAGTTGAAAAAACGTAGCACCTAATTACCTGATTATTTCAAATTTAAACAATTTTATTGTGCCATATCCTCCATTTTCTATTATTTTAAAACAATGAAAAATTTAGGAAAGAAATAATAAATATAGAGGCGTTTATCTTTTTAAACCATTTTGTATTTAAATTGAAAAATAGTAAGAAAATCTTGTTGTAGATGGCTGGGGAGGAGGTTGCAATTGTAAAGGTGGACGCCACTGCCAATGACGTACCTCCCATTTATGAGGTTCGAGGCTTCCCAACTCTGTTTTGGGTACCAAAAGATTCTAAGGACAGCCCTGTTCGTTATGACGTAAGTTTTGGCATTTTTTTTGTAAGAGTTTTGCTGATGTTTTGTTACAGGGCGGCCGTGAATTGGACGATTTTATCAAGTATATTGCTAAACACGCTACGTCTGAACTCAAAGGTTACGATAGGAAAGGTAACCCTAAATCAGACAAGACTGAACTTTAAGTGTAATTACAAATGGTCGCACCAAAATTTGTTTGGATTTTGGTTCCCTTAAGTTTTTCCATTGTAGATTAAAGTGTAATAATTGTTTTTGTAATTAAAGCGTATTTGTCTATTTATTTTTTTTAATTTTATATTCGCTTTTATAGTGTTTTAATCCACTTCAGCCATCAAATTTATATCTAATTAAATTTTGTGAAAATTTGCCCCACTTTTTTAAATTTAATTAATTATTGCAGTGATATTAATGTTTGTCAATATTATTATAGGTACTTTAAATAAACTTTGGTATAAAATCACAAAATTTGTTTATTTCACCAAAATCAAGTGGTACTTAAACAAGGGTGGCTGTGGCAAGCGCGTCATTAAACAAGTGAGTGTGAATTTTCATAACAAACTTTTACACAGCAACTCTTCGTAAAATCAGTGTAATATCGACGGAAAATGGCAGTATACGACGCGTAAGTACTCAAAAACACCTTCTAATCACCCTTAAACACGGGGGTAAGTCACTTCAACCGATTAACCCCAAAAAAACTAACGGTAACTTTTGTGAGGTTATGTTGTTGTGTTTGTACTGATTTTGTGCGAAAATTGACTAAAAACCCGTTCAAATGCCCCGAATATTGATCGAAATCCACTCGGGGGGCCTCAATCCACCGAAACTACACTATTTTACACTGTTTGAGATCAAGTCGGAATTTTTGTTTCGAGGTGAAGACCGTGGATGTTGCTAATTTGCTGCTTTAAAGTATCGTATACGGTTCTGTGTTGTTTAACTATTGATAATCCTTTAAAATCGTTGCTTTCTACAGTAATATTGAACATAGCGCCACAACCTCCCGAAATATCTTCAACTATGATTGATTGGGAGGTTGGAAACTTCTTTCGCAAAATTAGCATTATTTCCTCTTCAGTTACGGGTTGAGGGTGACTTTGGCTGCATAACCGCTTTGCGGAAAACTAGAAAAACAACTTTATTGCGTTTTACTGGTGCACTATATTTGATCACCTACGGGTGAAGTGTTTTGGTTAATGCCTCTAGCTATTCCAGCTAGTCTCGATAGAAAGCTTTGAAAATTGCGATTCATTTTTAATTTTTTATAATCTTCGATTCTTCACTGTCGGATATTACAGAGAGTAAATAAAAATAAAAGATCTAGTGGCGTCGGCGTCACATGGTAGTCACGTGTTTAAGTGTCGGTACCTGGCGCCCCCTGTGGCAATTACTCGAACATTATATCGACTTTTCAGAAGAAGATTGGGAAGATAATTTTTCCTTGAACCTTTAAATTAATTAGACAAGTTTTTTGGAAATTGATTATTAATAATTTTTTGTCGAAACTTGATTATTTCCGTTTATTGATTTGATGATAAGGCGTTTAATTTTGGCAAAATTTGTGAACTTTGGCCGACAATCACGATTTCCGCTGCTGGCATGATCGATAATTTGAATTTATATCTCGACATTCCTGGATTACCAACAATTTTACAATTCACTTGAAACGTGATTAATCACTAGATGTCACAACGAATTGTTTATACCCTCTTTACGTAACGGACACGCGGCTTGTAACTAATAATAACCTTTATTATTGTTTACAAACTGTTTTACAGGACGCGTCTACAATATGTTTTTAATTTTTTGTGATGCCCTCGTTTGGACGACACAAACAAGACGTAGGTCACAGAATTAATTTGTTTAACGAATTTGTGCTAATCTTTTCGATACCTGAGACGTTAGATGTTGCAATCACCACGATATTCAAATACAAAAGGGAAAATTTGCAACTGAAAATTTTTAGTTACTAGTTGATCATCATATTGCGAAATGGAAGTCAGACGCAATCACCGGTATATTTAACAATGACTACACTACAGATGAGGAACCGTGCCAAATTGGTGACATCTGCCATAAATTCTGCAAATGGACTTTGCTGGGGGTTGCCCAGTTTTTTATCTTAGAGTAGTAACATTAATTCTCTCCAGGGAATGATTTAAATTTGTACAAAGCTAGTCTACAATTTTTTTTTCTAATTTTGCAAAACTACTGGGTAAAAATAAATTTATGATCAGAATTTTATTTCTACTTAATTTGTTTATGAAGCCGTTGCATACAAGATTATTACAAAAATATCTTAGGTTCGAGATATCATTATTCTCTTTCATGTGCAATTTTTTTTTTGTAAGAGGGTTGAATGTAGTTATAAAAGTCAACAAGAAATTTTAAATAATCAGTGGCACACTTCTTTTCTATACCAATGATTTTACTACCGAACCGTCATAATCTTTTCAAAATTAAAGATAAACTGGCCTTTGAGTTAACAGGTTAAATACTTGGGCCACATTCTATAAAAATGTGTTTTGAAATATTTAAATAATAAAAACTAGATATGTTGATAAATTTTTGCATCTACCAACTTTTTAGTGTACTAATATTTCTATTTAGTCTGATGTAGAAATGTATTCTCCATACAACTGTGAAATCTTTTTCCCCTAACTCAAACTGTTTATTTTTAAATAAATAAAGAAAATTCGCATTTAAATTCTGTTGATCTGGGACTTTTCTGTGAACCTCCACCCAGTTTGGGGGTGAGGGAGGATCCCAATACACACTCGACAACATTTGACATTTTGTAAAAGTTTGCATTGCAATTGTCACATTCTAATGGTGTTGTCGCCTGTGTATTGTCCGGAGTCTCCCCCAACCACAAACTGGGTGGAACGTTATTATAACGTCCAAGAGAACTTAAACACGTTTTTTTTTTTATTTACAAATAAACGACTAAATAGAACTGAACTAAATAGAAATATTAGTACACTACCATTTGACACAAACAGGGGTAAGAGGGTTGAATATATTTTTAGAAGTCGACAAGAAGAAATTTTGAATAATCAGTGGCACACTTCTTTTGTGCTCTGTTTTACGACCGAACCGTCATTATCTTCCCGAAAGTAGAAAAAAACTGATCGTTGAGTTGACAAGTTAATTTGTAAAAATGCATTTTGAAATAATTCAATAATTAGAAATTGAAATTTTAATAAATTTTGCAAAGAAAGGATTTTTAGAACTTTAATATCAGTTCCACGTTAAATTTTGGTTTTTCTGGAAAAGTACTGCACTGCGCTACTTGAAGCCTTTCAAATAGCGTTCATTAGACTACTGCAATAGCAAATTTTTGGCCACTTAATTAAACCTATGATCATTGTATATGGATTATATCCATACACAATGGAAATAATCATACAACGCTATGATGCAAGTTTCTACCATAGAGAGAAAAGTAATTTTAAAAATACATTAGAAAGCCTTTAAAAAGCCTGCAAAAATCCATTTTGACAAGCCATTTAGACTTGTTTAATTTTTCTGATTGATTAGTTGTTTTCAATTGTGGTGTTTTGGCTAGTGTAGGGTTGTCACTTTTCCAAATAATAATTGCGACTCTTGTTCTGATATTTTCCATTGTTTTTTTTCATATTTATTTTTATATTTGTTCTAATATTTTCAATTGATTAACAAAAATTGAGTGCATTGCAGTGTATAATTCGAAAGGACTGAAAGCAGTTTGTGTTTTTCTGGTTATTCAGTTTGACCTATGTTAACCATTTGACCGCCCCCTGTCCTGTACCCGTGTTTTCGATCCCCTCAAACAACAAACAAGCAGACCAATAAATATTGAGATCTGCGCTGCAATCGAAAACAAGTTTATTATTGATATTTTTACGGAAAGTTGTGCCATCAATCAGTCACGTGGCCACAACTGCAGTGATGCCTCAACTACAATTTTTTTACCCCAATTACAACGTGAAATTGCGTGATTTGGGGATTTACAGTTGAAAATACGCCGTTTTTTTAACCTATCTACAATGACACGTGGAAAATCTCGTTTCAGCAGATGCCCCCCGTTAAAAATGTAAATAAATAGTAAACCCCCCCACTACAGTGACGTCACTTCGCCATTCTACGTTCCTTGAATGTAGACGTAACGTAACCTTGATTCATTTTTCCTACGCCATCGTTTGAAATGTTTACATAATTATTTGTTTTTTTGCGTTATTAAAAGGTGATTGTTTGCCAATTGATGGATTGGGGATGGTGATTATAAGTCATTTCGCCTTTAGTGAGACGGTTTCCGGTTATTTTCCCGCCTAAAACCGTTAATGTTTACATGGTACTACTTTTCGCTTGCGCATGTTTTTGTGAAAGCACCCAAACAACAGTTAAACGAGGTTGGTATACCGAAATGGCGCTTTAGTCGATTAGAGAGCGTCACGGACGGAGGTTGTTTGGTCGCTTCCAAATTGTTTATTTACATTTGAGTGCGATTAGTGTTGGTGTTTGGATGCCCGCAATGCCTTCAGCCGATATGCGTACCATGACGACAAATAGTGCGGTTAACCCGATCAAAGGGCCCGAATTCAATATCAGTTCCAAGGATGTAGAAGGTTTGGTTCTTGAGATTAAGGAGAATTTGCGGTTGTCTTCGAACATGAAGGCGATACCCTGTTCTCACATTTCCCGGAAATCGTCCAGAGCATCACCGTATCGGATCCCTGGCAAGTTTTGTTGTGACACCAACACCTGCGATTCCACCTGCTCCAGGAAAAACCGACGCAAAACTATACAGGACTCGCAGGAAGATCCTTACGAATTGCTGCAGAAATTGTTGAGGGACGGAAGTCTTGTCAATGAAGCGGTTAGAAGAGTTCAACTGGGACTCTCACCAAAACAACGTTATTTCTACGAGTCCGACGAGGAGTCGAGAAGTCCGGTGTTTCGGCTTTACTCCCAAGAAAGTTGAACGTTTTCGTTATGTTAGTAATTTATTTATTCTTTAATGTTCCTTTAACACAGTGAGTGTATGAATGTGAGAATTGGTTGCGTCAGCAAGAGTACAGTCCGAGCCAAAGAGACGTAAGAACGTTGTGTAGTCGGGGCCGCTTGCAAAATTCTTGCCGCAGAAATTTCAAATCGGCCCTTTTCCTGTGTTTTTGTCTCTGGTTCACGCTCTTAGTATTATACGCTTAAGAGAGAATCTGAGATCATTTACAAAATGCTGTATTACGCTTAATTAAGAATTTACCGGACTTAAAAAGTTTTAGGTAGTGTTAGTTCATTTGGACACTGACTCTGTTACTCCATATCTGTGATTTGTAATATTAACCTCCAGGCTTTGTTTCCCCAGTAATATCAATCGAACCTAAAATAGGGGAGAACGAGCGAGTTAAAAACGCAAATAACTAATCGAATCTCACGATTTGCGGTTAACTGTCGATTCTTTAATTGCGCTTTTAACTGCTATTAGTTAAGTAACGAAATTTTAACAATCGGGCAACAATTTCCTCGTTAGCCCAATTGCTCAGAATCGAGCATTGAATTTTACCCAATAATTAGTCAGAATTAAACGCATTTGTAAGTATTGTTTTTTTCAAAATCGCACTAGATTATTGAACTGATTCTATTGCTGTTCTTGTGATATAGTTGTTATGCATAAATTCTTAATCGGAAAATTGTGATTTTTATATTCACTTGTAGTTGCATTTCGTTTTTATTTTATTATTATTTTTCAACTGCGTTCCGTAGTTACTACATGAAAATGGGTCTACCAGATGTTCATCTCAATTTTTGATCAGTTACTATTGGTATTTAATTTCATAATCTATCACACGATCCTGCACGAAACTTCCACACAGGATTGTGCGATAATTGTGTTAATAATAATAATAATAATGTACGTTTTTGTTACAATTGCAATAATTTATATTAAAATTTTGATGCCTGTGGCATTGATCCTTGCATTATAATGTTCAAATAAACATTATGATCGTACTCGTTTTTTTTACTAGAACAAACCATTTGTTGATCAATAAATAACTTTTACTATTGTATCACTTACCATTCCTAATCAGGACCGTCATCAGCAATTTCAAGCCCAATTATTGCGACCTTATAGAAAACACTAAAACAAAGGTCTGAAACTTTTAAGCAAACATTAAGTAACTAAACAGGTGAGTAGGTACTAAATTTTTTTGACGACTACTAAACTCAATTTTTTTTTTGAAAATTGCTGTTATAACGAGCTGTAGTTCCAAGAAATAAATCGCAAGTTTTCTAAAGCAGAACTAGCAACCTGTTAATTGCTCTGTCTTCTATTGGGTAAATACCTAGAATCGCTGTTCTACTAATTTTATTTATTTTTTCATACCCTAATTTTAGATTTTTATTTCACTAATTATTTTCCTTCAGGAGTTTTTTAATGAAAATAATTTCTTTTTATAACAAAAAAACAACAATCGTAATTAAGTTGTTTAATTAACCACAAATATTTAACTAAAACTAGATATTTTCAGTACAATTTTTGTAGATAGTTTTGTTGTTTTTCTCTTATTGTTTGAATCTTTGGGAAATAAATTTTGTAAACAATAGAAAAATATGTTTATTTGCTACTAGTTAAATTTAACTTCTCAGCTATGACTTTGTTTATTGACATGATCAGTAATTTTTCAATTGCATCACTTGGTATCGGTTCTAGTGTTTGTTGACTAGTGTTGCGCCATGAGGCTTGTTTGGTGTTCAGCTAAAAGTCGTGGTGCGACATTGGGATTAATAGTAATCATCACTTCCACGTGTAAATAATGTAATTAATTGGGGGGGAGGGGGTCGGATGTGAGGAGCTTTGTTTGAATGGAATTCGGATTTGAATTGTCATTTGTCACCCGCCTCCGGACACGTGGATTTCTTAGCTGCGCAGATTAAATGGTTTTATCAACCTTTCCCAAATATCCTTGAGAAATTGGTTTTGCGACGAAATCAATTTTTTATCGTTATCACAGAAATTGCCGAATTCTGTAACAAAAATTTTTAAGTTGACTTCTAGTTCGTATTTTGAAGGTTTATTCAAAGTTTTTTGTTTTTTTGAAATTTTATTGAAACGTTTATGAAGTAAATTGTCTGGAGTAGAAGGGAGGCTCGTTATATTCCTGTTGGACGTATCGATTTGTGATAGTCTCTGGACCGTATGGCCCGATATTTACAATTCAGAGCCTCCATCGTTGAATTTTATCTCGATATTGTAAATACAGTGACTAATAATGAATTTGTTTACACTTTTCGGCAGCCAGATACCGAAATTGCCTGTTTTTAACCAATCAACCACTTTACATTAATTCAATAGATATTACCGATAACAACAACAACAACAAAGGATCAAGGGTAGTTTCTCCGCTCTTCCAATTTGTTTAAAAATTATTTAATTGCGGAACAAACTGAACTGAACTAGTTGGAATTAACCAACAACCAGTTCGATGGAGTCAGCCAAAATTTTCTAGGTCCACTATTTTAAGAGTTCCGACAGTTTTTCTAATGAGCGCTAACCAGAATTTCTAATTTTTGATTTTTAAGACAAGCACACCGGTGTAAATTGTTCCATAAGATGTACTAATTGCAAGTTGGTTTAAGACAAGAATAATTAAGCAAAAACAATTGGAATTAGCTATAAATTATGTAGAGTAAGCCGGAGGCAGATACACTTGGTACATAAACAAAAGTTGTCGGGAAAAACAAGTAAAATAACAACAAATGGGAAACAGGCTTTAATTTCAAGAGTTAATTAACTCAAGTTTTAATATCATTACTTTTGTACAACACGTGGATATGATTAAAAAATATTCATCAACTATTGCTCCGTCAATTACTTTGTTATGCACGATTGTAATTAGTTGTTTAATTACTTAAAACATTGTTTGTAAAATTACGGAACTGAAGTGGATGTTTCGATTTATTCCTCTGGGGAGTAGAGATCAACAATAGGAGAATGGGGGCGGCCATCTGCGCGGTTCTGATTCGTAATATGAGAACCTGGAATTAAATGGATCATTGGCAAAACCACTTGGGGATTTTCAGTTGCTATTTGTTTTGTTGTTAACAATTATTATGTAATTATTTCAAATTTAAACACGCACATGCGCTTAAATCAGTAAAGTTAATTCTTGACATTTGAAAATATTACCAAGTGAATGGTTAAACTGATTTCCATCAAATTTATCACATTTAAACTTATTGTCGGATCGATTACACGTTTTTTCCGCTACTTTAATGCATGTTCTTGGTTAGATTGAGATTGTAAAAGCGATATCGCGCGTTACTAGTTCAGTTGATAACACAGTGACAATTCATTCGTGAGTTGCTTCTAGTTGTATCTTTGTTTAATAATGTCGCAAGTAAAAGCCCCAGAAACCAAGTAAGTTTTAGTTATTTATAACCATCATTGCGTAACCCTTGAATAGGTGTAATGTTGCAAAATTACTACAGAATAAATAATTAAAATTCGCACAATTTTAAACAAAAATCACTTGATTATTATCAAACCTCCATATTGTCTAAAACTTTTAAACCATCGTTTCATTTCGAACATCGATTTCGAAAGACTTGCCCGTTCCCAGTGGCGGCTCGTGGTAGCCTTACTCTCAAACAAAAAACTAGAAAATTATTCTTACACGTAATTAACCCTATTTACGTAAATTTGGAATATAAAAGCGAATTTTTTTTGAAGGACAGAATTTTTTATTTAAAATAGATATTTACCTAAAAGTCTTATAGACAAAGTCTATTCGTCTATTTTTTTGAGCTACAAAATTACTAATAACCAGATTTTTAAAATCGTCTGTGGACGTTCAGTAGAACAAGTAGCTAGCGCGCAAAGCCTATCTTGGCCCATAGTATCTCGAGAAAAAGTTTTTATTTTTTTTTTAAGTTGAAAAGCAACGTTCGCTTTCAGCTGTTGTCATCGGGATTGTACAAATAATTCTTAACAATTTGACAGATTCACGGAAATTATTTTGAAGGTTATTGTCTAAAAGAAATTGAAGAATGTGAAGAGCTCGATTGGCTTGACGAAAATCTTCTCTTTTATATATGGTTATTAATTTGTGTTCATTTGGGTGATCTGGAAGAAGATGTTGAAAAAGCAGAAACATTTGCAAAAAATACTCGAACTTGCTTACTGCTCTTTCTAGAATTAAATTTAATTGATGAGCATAACAATGAAATGGCTCTCTTGTAAACTGAACTGGCTCTGGCTTGTACTCCATTATTTCGGCCGCTCATAACAGCAACCCCATCATAACTTTGAGCTATTAGCTTTTCAGGAAATTTGTTTATATTAATTTTCTTTAATTCAGCGAAAATTACGTTACTTATGTCATCAACAAACATACAAAACAATAAAATAAATTGCTGGCATTGCAACCACATCGCCAATTTGCATTTTGGTACATACCTACATTGAATGATCTTACCACATTTTTGCTATTCACCACATGTTGTTTTAGGATTTGAAGGTTAGACCGAAATGGACTCAACTCTTTTATTTTCTTACGATCCTCGAAACTCAATCCCCTCAATCTTGCGGCGTTCATTGCTTGGACGGTAACCAAAAAACAAGAACGGTAGAGTAACGAAATTTTTTCAAAGCTGGATAAATCGCTAATACACCACACTCGCATGTATTGTATTTAGTTTATATAGTTTATATGCAGATTGCCGCACATTTTTTAACAACGGCGGAGTTCGAGAACGTTCGGGTTTAACAAGTTACTCTATTGGCTTAGGCAAAATGAATCTGGCCCCTCCTCAACGCATAGCAAAGTTTCGCGCAATCTGGCAAAGCACGGAGGGCAACGCCAAGCTCGCTCACAGCGTTCGGTTTGGAAGGGGGAAACTTAAAATAGAAGCAGGTAATATATCGGATGGCCTTTATGAATTTCTGGCTTGTTCTCTATTTTTCTGGGGAGCTTTGGGAGAGCATTGTCCCTTTGCCTCTCCTGCACGAGGCGCCACTGCTTGTTCCAAATAAACAAATTTTAAACAGACAACGTAAACACGTTTCGTTCTGAGAAACACTTGTTTGCGTTGCTAACTCCCCAGTTTCTCTCAGGATTTACCCAAACCCAAAGAAAGGATTTGCAGAATTGTTAGTCACAACGCAAGTAATTTAACTTAGAGTAGGCGATGTTCAGTCATTCATGCTTTCGATTTTAGTCTTATATGTTGCATGACGCAACAACTTCCGTTAACATTCATTAAAGCACTTCAGCTATTTCCTTGGTAAGGTGTCGAGCGTTTTCGCTTGAAAACGATTCAGTTTCAGACTTTTATAAAGAAAAACATTTAAACTTTAACAAAGTAGAGTGATAGAAAACAAATTTGAAAATTTTCAAAGGGTGGAGGTTATTATAATCAATATAAAAAACAGTTGCAGTTAATGAATAATTTATTAAGTATAAGGCGTGCGTTTCCGCTTCGTGTTAACTTATTTAGTTGTATGTTTATGTTCGTGGTGTGAGTGAGTTGGTCCATGACCAAGTTCAAGGAGAATTTTTTGAACTAACGTTTTATCGACGAGGTTCATGAAAATAACAAGTGGCGACGTGTAACCAGTTTCGTGGTTATTTCGAGACAATTTCCATCCATTTTTCGGTCAATAGAAAGTCTTTTTTTTTAACCGAATTATTCATGGGGTAATTATAGGAAAAACGGGTCACGCAACCCTTAAATCAATTTTTGACTAGATTTGCTCGAGGAAAGTCGATTATAGAAATTCACCCGGCGCATCCACCAATTTTGCGGCTATTCACCCGGCCGAAATTCTCAACGCGATTATTGTTGAAATAATTGCATAAAATTTAAACATTTTCTGCGTCAATGCCGACGTTTTCGGTTGGACGAATTTTCAGATGACGCCCCAGCCGGCCTTGGAGTTTGTTTAGTAGATTTTTTAAAATCATTGTTTACGTAGAATTAACTGGCACGGCATTTTACCGTCTAGATGTTCATGGTTCGTCGACTCGTATCATCGTGACTTGGCCACGATTTTTTCTGGATTGAACAAGATGTCGTTATTTTGACTAATTTTGCGCAATATCGACTCGTCAATAATGAAACAACAGTGTTGTTTATGCAAATGTTGTTTGTGCAGTTGCCAGTTGTTTGTTGACTCACCGGGTATACAAGCACGGTTGAATAACGTTGGAAAATTTTGACTTAAATAATTGGAAACTGTAGGATTGAAAGGCCACTGTACCACAATGCTTCGGTTATGCAACGGTGTCGTTTTAAATATAGTTTTGGCAATAAGACAATGTAGTTTTGAAATGGCCTAAATTTGTTCTAAAACTGCCAGGTGTTGGGGCGTTAGCTAATTGAAGTGCAAAATTTCCAATGATCAAATTTCGCAACAAATCACTTAACCTTCAAAACTCGAGTCAATGAACGTCAATCGACAGAATTTTATGCGGCGCATCCTATATAAATAGCATCGTTGCAATTACCATTTCGAGGCGCTTCTCTTGCATAGAAAAGTAAATAAGTTTCCTGCAAGTTTTAAAAATAATATCACGTGGCAGTCTTGCGAAAATAGCGAAATTATTTTAAAAGCAAGGATTCTAGACGCATCTATTCTTAAAAAACTTATTGTTACATGCAGAGGTACCAGGTTAATCAGATACATAGTAACCGTTTTATTTTAATCAATGTCTAGACCAGTTGCCAAAAGAAAAATTTTTGCCGTGAAACCGCCCGTTTAAACGAGGTTACGCGTCATTCGGTATATTTTTTGACTAATCCTAGATTCGCATCAACCGTAAATGATTCAATCAATTCTTCACCTGAAACCCTGCTTAAAATAGCACAATTAGGATTTAATTATCAGGACTTGCGTAAATTTTACGCAATCCCCATTTCCGTCACTCAATTATTTGCTTGCCACTTGCTAATGTTATGTAAACTCGAAATTATTGAAGTTTTTGCCAAAGCTTAATTTCCCAACGTTTACCAATGGTAAATTGTTGCAAAATAAATTGTTTTTGAGTTTTCCTAATCTCTTATCAAGTTGTTGACGCAAACTGTTGATTTTGACCAACTCTCCACATTTGTTAGCGCTAATTCCATCATAGGTGTAACGTTACAATTTAGACGAGATAGTTAGCGTCGTTGTAGCTCTAACACACTGTAATTACCCTTTTAATTTGCTGGAAATACGTAACAAGGTTGGCGAATGGTGGATTCTAACTTTTTGCTTATTCACCGGGGCGTTAAAAATAACAACAATCCATGCAGAAGTCACAAGTACACAATAAGTGCCGGCTGAAACTCCTAACGAATACCAACAGCTAGAAATTCTATTTGTGTGAAAAATACGGAATTGAATTGAAAATTATTTTTCCAAGTCACTGGGTTGAACAGGCAAATTTTTAAAATAATGAGGATCATGTCCTACTTCTAACGTAGAAAATTACAACTAAGAGCCCTTCCACTTTTTAATCTTTAAATTACTAACGACGTTGATGTACAAATTACTTTCATTCTTGAAATCGCAAAACGTTAATACAAAACTTAACTAGACGGTAATTAATTATTACAGCCTGGTAAGTTTTTTAGTCTAAATCAGGAGTGGTCAACTTACGAATTTTTGGCTGTCAAGTTGTCCCCCTTCAGAGGTGATTTTTATTTTCGTATGTCATCCACCAGTACCACCACTTTGCACCATCTGTACCAAAGCTTGTATGGTTAAGCAAATATTTAGCTATAGAGGGTGGGGGGGGGGGGCAACTTGAAGATAGCCCTCCCCCAGTCGATAAATACCAATAAAAATGGCACAGAAAGTTTGCACCACTTCTAAAGAGTTACTTTTTCACTTTATAAGGTGGGGGCTAACTTGACGCTTTTGAAAATTAGCCTTATAGACATGAGAAAAATTTTTAAACGATATAATAAGCTTGCACCGCCCGTCTTGTACCGTACACCCCTATGGTTAGCTAAATATTTAATTATAATTGTGGGGCATGTTTACTTCATAATAAGTTTCTCTCCAATCCATAAAATAAAATGAAAATAGTGCACATCGCTTCCTCTAAACTCGCACCACCTTGCACCAATGCTTTTTCACCTTGCATCCCTCTTAGTGAATTTCTTTTCCATTTTATAACCTGGAGTAGGGGTCTAAACTGACACTTTTGGGATATTAGCTATAGACACATGACAGACATTTTTAAGCCATATATAGGCTTGTACCATATTGTACCAATAATCTTTAGCGTTATACCATTGATTATTTATCTCTAAGTAAAAAGTCAATGGTTATACTATTTCCGGTGACTTTCTTTTTTATATTATACTTCCACAAAACTCATAAACATCTGACAAACATTTGAAAATAAATACTGCGTTACAACATTCGTTCCCGTCCGTCTGGAAAATAGCTGACTGCGGATTGATTATTTTCACAAACTAACAGGTGAAGGTCCAAAAGAGATGGACCAAAACTTTGAAAAAAAATTAAGCATTAAGGAGATAATTTCTTATATGCAGTAGAAATCAATCATTTGTCAAAAATCATAAAAAGAATATTTTTTTGGAAACGGCAAAAATTCTTGGTCTGGTCTAAACTTTTTAAAGTAAACAATTCGAAAACTTAGAACTTTTTGAGCTTTCAATAGAAATAGATGCAAGGTGAAAAAGCATTGGTGCAAGGTGGTGCGAGTTTAGAGGAAGCTATATGTCCTGTTTTCATTTTATTTGATGGATTGGAGAGAAACTTATTGTGAAGTAAACATCCCCCACAATTATAATTAAATATTTAGGTAACCATAGGGGTGTACGGTACAAGACGGGTGATGCAAGACCATTATATCGTTTTAAAATTTCTTTCACAAATTTCAAACTAATTTTCCAAGAGCGTCATGGTAACTTCCCTCACACCGACATATAAAATAGAAAAAAAACTTACTAAGAGGGGTACAGGATAAAAAAGAATTGGTGCAAGTTCAAAGTGCACTATTTTTATTTTAGTTTATGAATTGGAACGAAACTTATTGTGGGGTAAACATCCCCCACAATTATAATTAAATATTTAGGTAACCATAGGGGTGCAAGGTACAAGACAGGTGGTGCAAGCTCAATGTAAGGCCATTATATCGTTTAAAAATTTCTCTCATGTGTATAAGGCTAATTTCAAAAAGCGTCAAGTTAGCCCTCCCCCACACCTTATAAAGTGAAAAAGTAACTCTTCAGAAGTGGTGCAAGCTGAAATTTGGTTAGTGCAAGGTGGTGCAAGCTTTTTGTGTCATTTTATCGTTTTTATTGACTGGGGGGGGGGCTACCGTCAAGTTGCCCCCCTCCCACCTTTATAGTTAAATATTTACTTAACCATAGGGGTGCAAGCTTTGCTACAAGTGGTGCGAGGTCGCGATGACATAAGAAATTAAAAATCATCTCTTCAACTTGATGGAGCCCGAAATTTCTTACGTGCTACACCATCTTAATTTCTAAAGGCATAAAATTAGGGAACATCGATATGAATATTTTATTATTACTATATTTTTGTAGTTATGATTACATAGATAACAAACATAACAACGTTATAAAAATAAAACATTATCTTAGTAAAAAAAATACTATAGGAAATGTGTCTAATGAGGGTTTTGAATTTGCATTTATTTTACAAAAATTGAAAGTTTATCAGATAATTTTCAGTTGATTTTGAACTATATTTGGTTTTTATTCCATTAATAATAGAAAACAGTTGTTCGAAAACATATTGGGCCAAACTAATTCAAACTCAAACTCCAACAAATTCAGTATAATTTGTATTAGTTGCATTTGAAATTATTTCCTTATATTTTTGTAAGTCAAGATTTTTATTTGAATTGCTTGATTTACTTCATCAGAAATTCAAAATAATTAGTAAAAAGAGCTGAGCTACATTTTTCTTATGTTTTCCTATGCAGCAACTGGATTAGTAACTTGTCAAAATTTATTTGCTAGTTCCTCTATTCAAAAAAAGGGCATTGATTTTTTCTACGTAGAGTCAGTAGATAAAATCTAGTAATAAAAAATGCACAAATAACTGAAAACAATTATTTGTAAAAAAATTAAATTTTGAAAAACAATTAAACGTGCTACTTGTAGCATCTTGGCGTGCCACCGCATGGCAATCCTGGTCTAAACGAAAAAAAAATTTAGAAGTTTTGACTGGTTGAAAATATTTTGGAGGTATGTAACAGGTCACAAAAAGTGCAAAAGCACATTTTATATAATTTTTTTCAATATATTGTTGAAAGGGAGCGTAGGTTGAGAATATTTTTTTTAATTTTAATATTGTGAATTTCGTTAAGTAGATTGTTAAAGAAAATTGTTTATACCCGTGAAGTTTAATAATAATTGCATTTCAATGGTTAAAGTAAATAATAAGAGTAAAAAATAGCACAATTTATTCAATTACGGAAAATGTTGAAGCACGAACTTGATAATCAAACTCCTGCTCATTATTTTTATTATAAAATGATATTATGTTCTTAGATAATGAATGAGATATGTTAATTATAAAATGTTCCACTTTATTTAAAATTTCCATTGTTTCCGACTCAAACTGATGGTCTTTTAGTGATGATGAAGTTAAATCAATAATTTTATACGTAGTAGAGTTTCTGAATATATTAACGAGTCAACCCTACCAGACAATTTTCATATTCTATTTTACGTTGCAGTTTTTGCAATTTCTTAAATGAAGTTAAGGTTTTTAGCAATACATTTTGAAAGAAAGTATTTGTTGCTACTTTCATTGAGTCCAAACTCCACCACAAGACTAATTGTTCTATCAGATGTTGGTGCATCTTCCCAAAATTTAGTTGTGGGTATCAGGAAATCGTTTTTTGTCATTTTGTAAAAGACGGGAAATTAAATTTATGTGATTAAAAACGGTTCCGTTTTGAAATCGACGTGTCATTTTATTTTGATTGGTTGACATCTCAAAAAAAGTTTAATAATTCGACAAGTTAGCTGTAGTGTAACTGGAGCACCCGGACAAAAAAGTTGGATCTTGCTATACTCGCATCCGTTTCTGGAAATTATTGCAAAATGTCTGGCACTTATTTCGGTGTGATTTCCTCTCATCGGTAGTAAAGTGTATAACTGATGAAGGGGAAATAAACAATTGTTGTCCTTGCCACACGCTGCTAACAGTTTGAAATAAAGATAAAACGTTTTGTTATCTCCAACGTAAACAAGCGCGTAAATATATCGAAAAGTTTTATTTCATTTAGGCCACTTTCCCACCCGTTGATTAACGGTTTTACACGTTACAATTGTTCTATTATTACGATAGCTCAAAGTTTGTTTTGTTATTTGATAACGTAACTTGAACATCTACACTCCTGCAGGATAATTGTGGTTTTCGCGGTATTGAAAAAAACCATCCGCAAAAGTTTGCCAGTTAACGGAAATAACGTAAATTTTTTCTCAAGGCTCCCGGTTATGTAAACTCAAGAGTATCTTTAGAATTGAGCTTGGAATTCCACGTGGAGTTGTAGTCTATTGAAAAAAGGAAGTAGCTAGCCCACCCAAAATCCCATTCGCTTTTGATAGGTACAAGAATTTATATCGGAATTTCTAACAATTGTCGGAAATTGCCACGCTCTGAAGTGGAAAGTTGTTTTTTAAAAAGCTATTCAGTCCATAATTTAAAATTGTCAACAGTAGATAAGTAAAAATTATAAAAATTAGTCGAAGACGCTTCAATATTAAAATTTTCAATAACAGTTAGTTGCTAAGATTTTTTCCGCATCCGTAAAGAGCTGACTCAGAAATCGTATTGTCAACGGTTTTTCCAAAATTATTTTCGTACATTTCTTCTTATCAAATGTTCGATTATCTCAATACTTCCAAAAGCTCGCTCGGTGTTGCTAATTAAGAAAAATAAAGGTTGTAACAATTATTAATCTTGTAGATAAGCGTGTCGCAAACCTCTTTTTCCCCCCTGTAGTATATAGAATGAACAGTAAACTCCCTAGAAGTGGAGAAGGGTAACAAGTCGTTAGTTGAAAGTGACCCAAGCTTTCTGTCACATTTTTATTTGTTGATTGAAAAAGAAAGCTAATTTTGAAAGACAAAAATAAAAATTACCTACGGGGGTGGCGGCAATTTGATGGAGCCTCGCCCGGTTCTCGTCGTGAGTTACAAAATTCTAAAGGACTTACTAATAAATTTGTTTGAAGATGTAATCCTGCTGTTAAATTAAAGGAATTAACTGAATAGGTTTCTTGATGCAGAATATCTCCTATCCTTACCCTTTGAAATTTCAATAATACGAAATTTGAATGGAGTAGTTGAGACGCTGTAATCTTTGTTTTTGGCTCTGATTACGTAAATTGAGTTGTATATCTTCGAGTTGAACTTGAACGTAGCGCGTGGCGTTCCTGATAGGATTAATGTTTTGATAAAATAGTCAAATTTTTTGTCATTTTGCCCGGACACTGGCCTTGTGTTGTCCGGTTATTGGATGTTTCTGCATACTTGTCGCACCCAAATAAATAACGTTTTTCAGAAATCTATTTTTGTTCTGATTTTGAGGTTGTTCACTCCGGTAAATTTCCTGCAGCGTTATCCTGGATTCCCGAAGTTTTGAGGACGTCCCGATTTAAATACAGCGAAGGGACTGAGGAGCTTTAGTTTCGTAAGGTGTTTGCCAATCATTATTTTTGCCAACGCTGACGTAAACAGTCATAAAGCGCCGTTTTCGAGTTCATCCACCTGTTCCATCTTCCTTGTTCGAACCGTGATTCAGTTCGCTGACTTGAACAAAACTTACTAGCCATTTCTTTCATCTGCATTCTTGGCCAGAAGCGCCGTCTCCTTTTATTAGAAGCTGTTATTGTTGCTAATAAGACAAACAATGTCAGGTTTGTTGTGCAAATAAATAAACAAATACCTGCGCGCTACTCGACCGGCATTTTTTGAATTTTTTATACTCAAACTCGCGTCGATAATACATAATAACGAACGCCGCGGTTTCCCAATTGGAGTTTTCCGGCGGGCCCCATGTGGTCATTACCCTCGCAATTAATTCCAATGGAATCGCAAGGCATGCGTATTTGGCACCTTATTACTGTAATAAAAACACCACGACACTTGTGACCTCCACGAAATAATAGAATAGAAACCAACTAGCGTGCTTCCAAAAATTGATTTTGGTGACCGCTGAAATTTTCCAACTAATCAATATCTTATTTCACTCCCGAAAGCTCCGACAAGTTGGAAGATAACAATTTCAATAATCGAATGTCCGAAAACGTGAAAAGGTTGGGCGAAAACTGAAATTTGAACTCCAATTAAGTCAATTAGGAGAAACACACGACACCTCAAAGAAGGTTGAACCTTAGAAAATTACAGTTGGAAAAGTTACTTTTAGATAATTGGAAAAACCAATTAATTAGTTACCTAACATTGTTATACTAAGGAAATTTAATTTAGGTCAATTGTGTTTTTATAGTGTTAAAACAATATTAACATGCATTAACCAAGACTACTTTTTAATGAAAACTAGATTTACGATTAAGTGGAAAATTTGAGACAGTGAAATCAAGAAATCTTAAAGAAATCAACATAAGATGTTGATTTGTTCTTTAACATCTCTTCAACTCAATTTTAACTCCTGTAAGATACACTTTATACTTAGAACGCTTCATCCTTTTATTAGCTTTCTTTGATATTGTCTTTTATATTTTTTCTTTAAAATATGTCAGTCTAACTTTTTGTTTGATTCCTTTCTTGCTATTTTTGCTTTATTGTTTCTTACTTTTATTTTTTCTCGATGCCTTCGGTACCTTCATTTTAACGCGAAACTCCTTTAACTAAAGGTGAAGGTCGTAATTGTAGTTTCCTTAAAACCGATAACGCAGTATGAAATAAATTATGACCAAGAACCTGGATTATTAGCTCCTTAGTTACTTATGCTGATTAAAAAAATGTTTTAATTCAACTTTTTAGGCCCCTAACATTCCATTAGCCTTACGATTCGTGAATTATGACTATTGTATTGTATTGTAGCTGTAGGGCAAATTTTAGTTGAAATTCGTCCCATTTCGTTTCTAATTCGGATAATAAACGAGTGTTTGAAGGCTGACTAGGACGCAATTACGTTGATTTAAATGTTAAAAATATATGTCGAAAATACGTTATATGATTCAACATTCTTAAAACTCGTTGGAATCATTGAACTGAATTATTTGAAATGATAATGAATTTTTTTGTCACCCTTTCGAAACGAGTTCCCCCAAATTTCGGCTATTGCTCCCCAAAATCACGAGTCCGCAATAATCCACACAACACCTTTCTTGGTTAAATACCTAATAGTAGAGTCATTAAATTATGCAAACGAGTAGGCGAATTAAAGATCAATAACTTTAAAATTTGTTTCAGAGGAAAATTATGGATGGGCCCCGGCACTTTGGAGATTCCGATAGAACTGTTCGCTTTGAATAGATCTCGATTGGTACAACGTCTTCGCACTAAACACCATGGTAATGAGCATTTTGGAAACCCTGTTATCCTGCTTCAAGGGGGCGACGAAGTTCCTTTCTACGACACCGACACCACCTACAATGTATTTCGACAGGTAAGTTGGGCCTTGAAATTTCTTGTCTGTTTACAAGAGATAAACACTTTGTTGATACTTTGGAAGTTTAGCCAAAAAATGATTTCTTAACCTGGTAATTGGAGTTTGTTCTGTTTTCTGCAGATAATTAGCCGGAAATTGCAATGGTAATTCATAATCGAGCAGAAAATTCGCTTATTATATAAATATTAACCGCACAAATTCCGTGTTGATAAACAAATGACGCAACAAATAGCGGTTTACCTTTTCCCGTAAACATTCGGTTTGTTGGTGTTTGTTTTTTACACATGTAGTGATAACGTTTAAGATAAGAAGAAATCTAGGAAATTACCGGCGGTAATAGCACAATTTTTGGCGAACCTTGCTTTACAAATCATAGTTAAGACCGGGCTATATGGACAATAAACCTTGCCTTGGCGATTAAGGCTGTTGTTATTGTTGTTGAAATGCCATGAATGAGATTTTTTCCGATTGACATTGGAGTTAATGTTCAATTTCCCGTAACGCTATTTCGGAGGTTGTCTGAAAGTTGTTAAAAACTGGATCATCTCCAAGCCGTCATTAATACAAGAAAAAATCAGTTGTCACGTCACGAAACGTCGTTTTATTTTATTGTTGAATAATTCCGTTAAATCTTCGTTTTATTTTCGGTCTCTTCTATTTATAACCGTTCATATTGATTTTATACCGAAACTTTTGTTACCGAACTAGATTAATAAAAATAATTATTGCACTACTGACGTAACGCTGAAAAAATAATAAACAATTAAGGCCAAAACTTTGATAATGCAATATTCTCTCAAACTCGGCTTGTTTTGTTTACAAAATAACGAAATTTAAAAACAATATAAAGTTCATTGTATTCCATGAAGAATATAAATATCTGGATTTGCGAAACCGCTAGACTTGTTAATTATTTGTGTGAACGTTGCCCAATTCTGCAACTTTCTACTTTACGAAGCCTTTCTTTTTGGCGAACGTAAACGTCAGCGAATTGCGAGCATTGACCGTGGCTTAAGTAGGTTACACACCCAAACACAACACAAATCCCGCTTTTCCGATTTGGAACCACCCCAAACTCACAAAAAAAACCCACAAAAACACCAAAATTGCCACGAGAATGTTTGTAAATAAATAAAATCGCAGACGGTCATTTGAGGTCGTTTATTTATTTGCCGTTTACTTTGTTCCATTTTTCGCGTGCTTGTCTTGAAATATCTTATACCTGGTGTTACTAGTTTTTAATATTAAATAGCACAAAACAATATTGAGATACATAACGTTGTGCAATGACAATGAGAATAGCAAGTTTCTTGATGACTAACATCTAACATTTCATGAACTGAACTTTCACGTGGCTCCAGACTTGGCAAAACTTCATTGCAAATAATTTGTTGTTATAAACAAATACTTAAGTGATATTAAGAAAGCGTGACAGTTTAATTTCCGGTTACACGATGTCTGCGTATTGTTTTGAGAGCAACATTTGTTTACATACAGCATCTACCCGCTGTTTTGGCTACAAATGCGGTATCGCATTGATCTCTTTCAACCTCGAGTTATATTTTGACGATTATTAAAAAGTCCTCCAAGCACCTATCCAACAATAAAATTAACCTCTACAAATTTTCTTCGTTATGAAAAATCGATGAAACGCTTTAAAAATTGCGGAATAAAAAATGCAAGCTTTTTGTGGATTATTTTTTGTTTCTATCCTCATTAACGATAGATCTAGAAGCTTGACCTAACGTATTCAAGCGCGTTCCTTAATTAAAGAAAATGAATTATTATTTCTGTATATTTATATTAATGGCGATTGGTTTCAGGAATCTTACTTCATGTGGGCTTTCGGGGTCCTGGAGCCGGGTTGTTTCGGAGCAATTGATCTGCGTACAGGAAAATCCGTCCTATTCATCCCCCACTACCCTGATAGCTATGCTGTTTGGATGGGCCCCTTGCTCTGTTGCGCTGATTTTGTGAAAAAGTACAAAGTCGACGAAGCTTATTTCGTAGAAGAGGTAATTCCAATTTAACCGTTAGTCTCTTAAGTGTGCCATTGAATAAAAATTTGCACACTACTTAGTTAAAATTATGTCGGTAATGGAATATCCTTGACACATAGAGTACCTACATGCCGTGCAAAAAAATTGGTACAGCGCGTAGGAAAGAATCAAGAATAAAAATGTGAAAGTCAAATATTAATCACTCGCGAGTAATATTGACATATGTGTCGCAACACGCAGACAACAGACAGAACAAATTCGTATTGTTATGTGTTCTAATTTCACAAAACAAAACGTGACTTTAAATTCGCCTGAAGCAAAGCAAATCGTAAAGTGGGGAAAGACCGAAATTCTTAAAATTTTCAGTTTCTCATTCAAAAATCAAAAGTGATTAACAATTAATTAATCACTGTAACAACAAGAAAAATTGAAAATTGGGTCAAGTCGTCGCATAAACAAATGTTCAAAACCTAATTGCGATTAACAGTATTTAACAAAAACGCAAGTAACTTGTTTGCAAAGACTATTAAGCTACTTTGTTGAGTAAACAAACAAGTTGGTGCGCATATCCGCATTAAAAAGGTCACAATGCAACAATAGGCCTAAATAGGAAATGTTAATATTAAAACAATATTGAAATTATTTAACAATTTCAGATGCCCGAAGTTCTGAGAAAATTTAACGCTTCTCTCCTTACTTTGGTAAGTTAATAAAATTTATTTGAAATAAAAGTAATAATTATTTACAGTCGGGCATTAATTCCGATAGTGGTTTGTCAGCCAAGGAAGCTTCTTTTAACGGCATTGAAGAGTAAGTTCTCAATTTAATTTTATAACGGAAAATTACAGCGATTTTTCTTTCAGATTCAATGTAAACAACAAATTACTGTACCCGGAAATCTCCGAGTTGTAAGTTAGATGACTTTTTAATCGAATTAAGTGTTTAATTTGATATTTCAGACGCGTCTTCAAAACCGATATGGAGATCGAAGTGATGCAGTACGTTGCTGAAGTTTCTTCAGCAGCCCACCGTAAAGTATTGCGTTACGCTCAACCTGGTCGTAGCGAATATCAATGCGAATCTCTATTTTTACACCATTGCTACAGCATTGGGGGTTGTAGACACGTTTCGTACACGTGTATTTGTGCCTCACATGTAAATTCAGCGGTTTTGCACTACGGTCACGCCGGTGCTCCCAATAATCGCTTCATGAACGAAGGCGATTTATGGTAAATTGTTATGTTTTAAAATATGATGTTAATTATGAATTAATTGTAGTTTGTTCGATATGGGTGCCAATTATTTTGGCTACGCAGCCGACATTACTTGTACGTTTCCGATTAATGGCAGATTTAATCCTAATCAAAAGATCATATACGAGGCCGTGTTGGAAGCAAATTTGGCTGTGCTGAAAGAAGCAAAACCAGGGGAACGTTGGTTTAATATGCACCTTCTTGCAAACAAGATCCTTTTGCAGGAATTGAAAAAAGCTGGTCTTGTTAAGGGCGACGTTGACAAAATGGTTAACGCTGGATTGGGCTCAGTTTTCCAACCCCATGGTCTCGGTCATTTATTGGGGTTAGATGTGCATGATGTTGGTGGTTACCTAGAAGATCTTCCTCGCAGACCTACACTTCGAGGTGCTAATAAGCTAAGAACGGCTCGAATTCTCGACGTGGGAATGGTACTAACCGTGGAACCCGGTTGCTACTTCATTGATAATGTAAGAATTTTATAACTAAGTTCACTTAATAGTTGTTTTAATTGCAGTTAATTGATGAAGCGATGGAAGATCCAACTCTCTGCGACTTCCTAGTACCGGAAGTTATTGATAGATTCCGCAGAATGGGAGGTGTAAGAATTGAGGATGACATTCTCATCACTGCCGGGGGAAACCTGAACTTAACTAAGGTCCCCAGAACGTAAGATTTTCAACAATAATAGTTGCATGTGAAACTAATCTGTTTTTTCTAGTGTTAAAGAAATTGAGGACTGGATGGCCGGTAAAGGTGATCGCATCTATTAACGGCTGGGCATTTGAAACATTATACAGGGTTTCAAACCAAGCTTTTCCTATTTAAATTATTAGGCTTGGAGAAATAATAATAACTGTTTGTGAACAGTTCTCATTTCTTCTTCAAGTCTAATAGTTTAGATAAGAGAAGCTTGCTTTCTTATTTTTGACCAACCTTGTAGTTTCTGTCCGTATCGTCTATGTTATTCTTATTTTTTGTTACATGGCAAAAATGTTATAATTTTGCATGTCACCTATTCGTTTGTATTGTTTGTTATTGACATGAGTTTTTTTGTGTCACACTGCAAAAATGTTAAAATTTTGCATGTGAACTATTATTATTTTTGTTCTTATCGTTAGTGTTTTTGTTTTCTTTCTCAAAATTGATGAAAGTTACAATGAGTTTTTTTTATAAAATCGCAATAATGTTAAAAGTTTTGCGCAATAAAACCATAGTGTCTTATTGAATCTCATTTGTTTTACTGTTGCTATTGTCGAACTCTTTTGTACAAAGTTATTGTAGAAAGCATTTACTATATTTTTTCATTTAAAAAAATTGAACGCTACAAATTTAAATATAAAACTACATTAAATCACTATTCAAAAAAATATTGGAAACTCCTCAAGTTTATTTTAACTTAGGATGGTTAATTATCCTAAAATAATTTTAGTATACTGACGTATTATGTAACACACAGGTACTGAAAACTATGATGAATATTTTTGTAGTGAACTTCTATAATGGGAGGGTGTGGAACTTGTAATTCTCTGACATGGAAGTGAATTAAAGCTTGATGCCAATGAAACGTTACTTTCGGGTTAACCAATGTCAAGGAACAGTAATAAAGGGCTGTATGTAATAGAGGAATATTGAGCTGTAGACGCAAGTACTTGCGTCTACAGCTCAATATTCCTCTATTAGTAACGACCAATCAGATTGCAGATCCGCTCTGCATGAACAAGTAGGAGCAGTGCCAAGTAGAGATGTATCGTTTCGGAGTGATTAGTTCCAAAGGACCGAGCCCGCAGTCGGAACTGTGGACCGGACTCTACAGATTCAGAGTGACTCAGACCAGTCGCATACGTTCCAGTCCTAACCCAACGATATTTTTAGTTCTCGTAACGACTCCAGCAGTTTCAACCTCCGGTCGGACGCAGGCTCGAAAATGAAACTAATCCGAAAAAGTGTTTCTCAGTCGTTCTGGACCGATTGAGTCTGAAATCAGATCGCCCATCTCTATTTTGAGTATTTTACTAAAGTCTTCAAAAATTCTAATTTTTACAATGTTTGCACCCTCATAAGTTCTAGAATTCTTGAGCCACTGTGAATGCGAGGTCATCTCTGTAATCGACATTCAAAGGGCTTTCGAATAAGCCCAAAACAAACTCAGTGGAATGGTAAACCAAAATACTCAATTTTTCACCCAAGTAAAAAAGCTAGTGACAGCATTGCGTTAGGCGAGCTCAACAGTATAATATATTTTTTTTTCTATCTCAATGGATATTTTTTTTTTAAAATGCTAAAATCGGCACCAATCGTTCTTAGCCCTAAAAATCCTTATTTGAACTAGTTCGAACATGACAGGTTGTGGTTCACTTTACTGTGTTGTTCATTTGAACTAATTCAATAATGACCTACCCACTTGTATTTTCGACATAACTTTGAAATCCCGCGTTTTTCTCCAGTTCTTTCCTTACTGTTTTTGGTATAAGATAGTGCGTGTCATTTGTGCGTTTTGCTATAAAATGGCTAAGAGACTCAGCAGTGGTCAAAGTAACACTTTACTAAACTACTTCCAGTCTCCAAAAGCGAAAATCTCCAAGGAAGAACCGAAGTCAGAAAGTAAGGTTAAGAAGCCTGCGGAGACCGCAAATGGTTAGTTTCTTTGTAACAATATATTTAAATAAAGTTTAAATACAAAAAGTTGCACAATTAAACTATTATTACGGTCACTACACTAAAGTTCTTGCATTTAGACAGTGAAGAAGAAGCTGAAGTGCAACCCAAGAAGCGTCGTCGATTGGCTATAATTGACAGTGATTCTGAAGGAGACAGCGATGTCTCTGTGAAAACTCCTAAGAGACGCAAAAATTTTAAACCTCTTAATCGAGATGATTCTTCAGATAATGATGAAAACCTTAACACAAGTAAATCTTCCCTAAAAAAATTTTCTTTTGGAAAAACTAATGGGTCTGCTAAAAAACTCGAAGAAACTCCAAAAAAAGTTGTTGCTGCTCCCTCAGTTTCTGATGGACACAGCAACTGGTTGCATAATCGTTTGGAATTTTTGCAACCCGACAAAATTAGAGATATCAACAAAAATAGACCAAATGAACCTGATTATGATTTCCGCACTTTACACGTACCTAAAGATTTTCTCGAAAAGCAAACACCAGCAATGCGACAATGGTGGGTGTTGAAAAGCTCTCATATGGATTCAATTTTATTTTTTAAAGTTGGAAAATTTTATGAACTTTATCACATGGATGCAGTTGTTGGAGTTATGCATCTTGGATTTTCATATATGAAGGTTTGTTAAAATTGTTGATGCTTTTAATGTTGATTCATTTGATTATTATAGGGTGAATTTGCACATTCTGGTTTTCCTGAAAGTGCTTACCATAAAATGGCTAATGCTTTGATTGAAAAAGGGTTCAAAGTTGCTAGAACAGAACAAACTGAGACTCCAGAAATGATGGCTGAACGCTGCAAGAAGCAAGGGAGGACTACTAAATTTGATAAAGTAGTCAATCGCGAAATTTGCCAAATTTCTACTAAAGCTACTTGCGTTTATAATGCTCAATTACCAGAAGCTATGCATTCTCTTCCTTGTTATATGTACGCAATTTCGGAAAAGGTTCATTTTAAAAACATCACCTTAATAATTTTGGGCTTATTTTATTAATTTTTAGGACATTTCTTCCAGTTCTCAACGTTTTGGTGTTTGTTTTGTTGATACTTCAATAGGGGTGTTTCATTTGGCTGAATTTGATGATGATAAACATTGCTCAAGGCTTCTTGCTCTACTAGCTGAACATCCTCCTGGCTTAGTAAGTTAAATTCTTTTCACTTACTTCAGTTTTGATTTAATAGATTTTTTTAATTTTAGATATTAACTGAAAGACGCAGAATAAGTGCTAAATTAAAAGAAATTCTAAATACTGCATACAAGGATATTAGAAGAGATCCTCTAGCTTCAGAATCTCAGTTCTACAGTGCTACCAAAACCATAGAGAAGCTAAGAAATGGAAATTATTTTATGGATAAAGAGGAAAAGTTGTGCTTGCCTGAATTCATCAACAACATAATTGATGGGTGTAGGTTATTTATTTATTTTTACATAAATTAAACAGTGAGGAAACATGAGTAATGTTTCTTGACAGCAACCTTTCCGGTATTTTTGTTATTATAAATTCTCTCAATCCCACATTTTTTTATGTCGAGAAATTTCTGAAAATTTGTAGATTTTTATGAAGTCACAGGGGTAATTCTTTGACTTTCAGACAACCCTAAGCCTGGGTTTGAGTTAGCGTTGAGATCCTTGGGTGCTTGCATGTGGTACTTGGAGGACTCAAAGTTGGACATCCAGGTGGTTTCTATGGGCAAATTCGACATGTACCAGCCACTCAATGTTGTAACTAAAGAAGCACTTACGAGAAACTTCATGGTTTTGGACTCTGTTACTATGGTAAATTTAGATCTTTTTGGAGGCCAAGGCAGTTTACAAAAAACAATTGATTATTGTCAAACTGCTTTTGGTAAAAGATTGCTACAACAATGGATTTGTCGGCCTTTATGTAACATTGAGAAAATTAACGAACGTCAAGAAGCTATTCAAGAATTGTATAAAAATTCTAGTTTACTTAAAGAAGTTCAAAAAATTCTTAAGAAACTACCGGATTTAGAACGCCAAGTTGCCAAGTAATTCTAATAATTGTAATTTTATATATTTAATAAAATTATTGCAGAATACACACTTACGGGAACAAGTTTTTCTCTACAAACCATCCCGACAGCAGGGCTGTCTTCTATGAAGCTTCTACTTACTCAAAGAGAAGAATTGGCGATTTGTTGAAAACTTTGAGGGCTTTCGAAAAATGCCAAGAAATTGCTACTTTGTTCAAAGGTAAGACACCGTTGAAGTTTTCAATGAATTACTGTATTTAATTTTCAGATTGTCAGGCTCCTCTACTCAAAAGGGTCACGCAGTTCGAACCAGTCGGGACCTATGTGGATTTGAGTTCCACAATTCAGTTCTTCAAAGTAAGATCTGTATCTAGTCTGTTGAGAGCGCATATAAGGTGTTACTGCACATGCGCGGTGTAACCGAGTTCTTAATTGAAAATTTTACTAATAAGACTTTGTCTAGGGCGCCTTTAATCAAGAACAATAAACATAAGCGCTATACAAATTTTCATAATTGTTATAAAAACGGTTTTTTGGCAAGATTTTAAAATGTTCTGTATCTAGGCTGTTGGGAGTGCACATAACGCATTACTACACATGCGCTTAATTGATCATTTTAAATCTTTGCAGGAGGGCGGGTTTGATCAAAAACGATAAGCTAAGCGCTATAGAATTTCTAATTATTGGCTTCATTTTGGCAAGTTTTTGTTATTCTCTAGTCTTGTCTAGGGCGCGTTTGATCAACAGCAATAAGCATAAGCGCTATACAGATTGTAATTCTTGTTTTTTACAAGTTTTTAAGCTTCTGTATCTAGTCTGTTGGGAGCGCACATAAGGTATTACTGCATATGCTCAGTGTGACCGAGTTCTTAATTGATAATTTTTTTAGTAAGACTTTGTCTAGAGCGCGTTTGATCAAGAGCAATATGCCAAGCGCTATAGAAGTTCTAATTGTTGTCTTCATTTTGATTTTTAATGTTCTATCTCTAATCTTGTTTAGGGCGCGTTCGATCAAGAGCACGCCGAGGCCGAAGGCAAGATAATCCCAAAACCTGGCGTCGACGACAACTTTGATGAAGCGGAAAATATTATTCAGGAAATCAAGGATAGGCTCAACGATTATCTGGCTGAATTACAGAAAACTTTTGGTTGCAAAGTAACTTATTTCGGTTCTGATAAAAAACGGTTCCAAATCGACATTCCAGAGCCCCATACTAAAAAAGTAACTAATGAATATCAACTGGAAGGCACCAAAAAAGGCTCGAAACCCTCCAAACGATATTCTACTCCTCAGAGTCGAGTAATGTTAATTTTGTAGTTTTTAATTTTTTTAAATCCAAATTTTAGCAACTACTGGCAGAAATGTTGAAAGCCGAGAACGAGAGAGCGAAAATTGTTCAAGATTTGAATAGGCGAATTTTCGAAAAATTTAGCCAACGACAAGAAGAGTGGGAGAGAACGATTAGTTGTTTGACCACCCTTGATGTACTCTGCTCGTTTGCTGAGTATGCAAGAACTTATTCCCAAGATATTTGTATACCTGAGATTGACCCCATTTCTGATTATGTACGTTTAATTTTTAACTTCTACATCTAACTTCAATATTTAATAATTTAAAGCAAAACCACTTGCAGAAATTAGACACAATTTTCAAAAACGATACAACTGTTGTGAATTTCATTTTTCATTTTCAATTATTTTGCAGCACAAAATAATCATTGATAACGGTCGTCACCCATGCGTTCCCAACGTGGATAGTTTTGTTCCCAATGATACAAAAATGGGAATCGAAAATTACCCCGGTATTCTGCTAATAACTGGGCCTAACATGGGTGGTAAATCCACTTTAATGCGACAAATCGCCATAATTTGCGTAATGGCCCAAATGGTAATCAAGCTAAAATTTCTTAAGTTAAAATAACTTTTTTATTTTATTGTAGGGAAGCTACGTGCCAGCTTCAAAATGTCAGTTGACCATGATTGATAGAATTTTTACTCGATTAGGAGCTCACGACGATATTGTTAGAGGTCAATCCACATTTTTAGTGGAATTATCTGAAGCTTCTGCAATTCTTCAACATGCCACTCCTCATTCTTTAGTACTTCTTGACGAGTTAGGAAGAGGAACTTCAACACACGACGGCAACGCTATTGCTACAGCATACGTCAGGAAATTAACTGAAATCAACTGTCGTACTCTTTTCTCAACCCACTATCATAGTTTAGTGGATTATTTTGTAGACAGAAGCGATATCCAGTTAGGACATATGGTAATTTAATAATTAAATAGTTTTATTTTCTAATAATTTTCAAAATTTAGGCGTGCATGGTTGAAAACGATGAGGATCCTTCTGAAGAATCCGTTACTTTCTTGTACAAAATGGCCCAAGGGCGATGTCCGAAATCTTATGGTTTCAACGTAGCGAGATTGGCTGGACTTAAACACTGCATTGTTGCTAGAGGAAGGGAAGTCGCCAAAGAACTTGAAAATGAAGCCAAGAATCGACAAATATTCAGTAAGATGTTTGTAACCGGTCTTGATGTCGCTGTATTGAGGCAACTTCTCGCTGCTATAAACATTTAAGTGTGAAATTACATATTACACGAATAATGTTTATTACATATAAAATTTACATGTTCCAAATAAAGTTAGTATAAATATGTGAATACTGTTGAATAATAACAATTCTTGTACGATTCTGTGTTGACTAGGTTTTTTTTGCTTGATAGTTTATAATTTTAAAATTAAACTACTTTTTAGAATTTTGCAACAATTTAGTAACAAAATTGTAGTTTAAATTTCTTTAAAAAATTATTAACGGAATCGCTGCTAATGTTCACTTCAAATTGAAGAGCAAATCTAAAACTGGTATGGACCAATATGCTGTTATTATTATAGCGCGGAATTTAGACAAATTGTTTTTGTTCCAAATTTAGAAAATCTGGATAATGTGGGGAATTAACTCTAAATTATAATAATATACACTTTTGTTAATGCCCTGCATATTTTCGTAAACATCTTTAGCTTTAGAAAATTAGTTATCAGTATGTATCTTCATTTCCTGGGTTTCTCATCTTGTGATCTTTGACAATAAAAATTACAATGCCAATAAAAGCTCAAAAAATTCTTATGAGTGGAGCAAATATGATTGCAGTTTCTGCCAAAGGTGGAATTGTAACTAGTGATGCGTCAAACTTGATTGGAGACCTATTGTACATGAAGCAATTTCAGAATTTAAAAACTATTGTTTATACTTGCATAATTTAATTTTTAAATAATTGTTTGCTTTGCTAGGTTTAGATTGTTTTTTATAAGTGACACAATAAAGTAGTTTTTTAATAGCAAGTGATTATTTTAGCAAAAATAACTCTAGCAAGCTTTTTGCTATTCATTTACTCTTGTTCGGGAATAATTGTTGCATTTCAGTTAGCACGATTATGTACCTCAAACATGATCTTAAGACTTTTATAATAATTTGTCTTGTTTTGAGGATCTGCGCTTAGAAATTTTTGTTACTACCAAAACTATGTTCTAATAAATTTTGTCAATATCGGCGGAGTCAACACAGAAAGACTTTAAATTATAGCTGCCGCCGCAGCAACATCTGCTTTCATCTAATTGACGTATTTCTAGTTTGCGACCCTGTCCTCGAAATATATCTTAAACTGTAACTACTCCCTCTTTGCGCTCTTAACTCCGAAGAACAGCACAGAGCCAAAACGAAACTTTCACGGAAACTCTTCGACATAAATCCGTAAATTATCGGATTTATGCAACTAGAAAAAAAAACAATTAATACAAATTTTTATCGTACAGAAATGAAAGAAACTTCTTCCATACAGTGCAGAAATTTCAAAAAATTAGCGACATATTTATTTGAATTAAATATACCTGTTGAAATACGCCATCAAGTTGAAGGCTATAGACATGTATCTTAAAGGTCCCATGCGTAAATGGGGTAAAATTCCATAAGCTGTTAGGACACCGTCAATCAATACAGGACTCCAACAAATTGCAAAAAGTATAACCACAGCTACTAACATGTAGATAACTTGTTTCACCATATGTGTGTCGTCCCGTCCACTTTTAATTTTACATCGTTTATCTTCAGTTAATTGGAAATTTTCAGAATATTTGTCTTCTTCTACGTTGTGATTTCGTGTTAAACTGCAAATATTGGATTAAAAATACTTTTTAGTTATATATTTTTGGAATGCTGGGTAAAAGTATTAAAATTACTTGACGGTTTTGTTGTCATTTCACGATCTTACTTACGCATGTTTGCTGGTCATTACTGATCGTCTCTCCATAACTTTCCATACTTCCCAGCAAATCAAGGTGTAGGAAAAAGTCATGATGCAGAAAGGTCCAATTAGTATAATAAAAAGCATGTAGAGTTCGTGGAAACGCCAAATTAACTCCCAATCCCAATTTTTGACGCACCAATAATACTCATAGTTAGCCCCCACTGGCAAGTGGACCTAAAATTGTTAACGTAAAATAATTGTTAATGTAAATTTCTTGTTAAAGCACCTGCGCGATTAGAGTTGGTATCGCTAAAAAAAATGATGTGATCCAAATTACTAAAATAATTCTCTTAGCTTGGCTGATTGTACAAATATATTTTGCCCTCATTGGATGAACTATAGCATAGTAACTAAAAAATTAGATAAATAAGGCGCGAATAAGCAATTTAAATAGTAATAATCAACAGTAACCTTTGACTTTGTAATCGATTTTGTTAAAAATCTTACCGTTCAATGCTGATTGCCGTCAATGTCAAAACCGAACAAATTGCTGACACATTTTGCATGTAATGCACTGTTTTGCAAACGAAAGATCCTAAGTCCCATGTGTAGGAAAAAATTTTCGCCACCTAAAATTATTTCGAGATATTGATGCAGGTTTAATCAAGTGCATGAAGTGTTTAATGGATACGTGTCAGGCATTGCAATCTGAATTAAATTATGTTAAAAGCATGTCATGAGCTGGTCAAAGATGAAGAAGTAACATCATTTGTCAGTGTAAACACTAAACCAATATCTAAACAGTGGCGAAATTAAATGTTTAATTTTAGAAAGCTTTCAAAGTATTTTTAGGATGTATTTAACTTTTTTATTAATTTAATTGCAAACGCCTCTTAATTGTGGCACGACTTGGCTAATTGAACAGCTGAAGCATTCGCATTTTGAATCGCGATCCACCAATTTTAATTTGAGTGCACTACATCTAAGTCGCCAAAATAAACTCTGGCTATTTTGTTTATGTATTGAAATAGAAAAATAAATAATTCCACCAAAACTTTACAACTATTTCGTAATCATAACTGGAGGCGATTAGCCGGATCCGGTGCAGTCTGGGGGAGCTTTCACGCCAGTTTTATTTTCTCTTGTGTGTATTTTCGATGAGCTTTTGAGGCATTGTTTACAAAGCTGATTTGACATGCACGTTTAAAGTGGATCCCAGATGAAAAGCATATGTGTTAAATATTTATCCATTATAAGTGTAGATAGCAAATGAGATAATAGATTATTACCATTGGGACAAAGCAACCAAATTCTGTACGTTACCCAATTAAGCCCTTATGTCTTCGTTGATAGCCCTAATATTTAATTAATTGCAATCATTAATTTTATCGCAATTTTTATCACTACCATAAAGCTATCACGCATTTTATCCAAATAACACCACATTTTGGGAGTTTGGATGAGGATTACAAGTTTAGCGTTATCCCCATGAAGGACCAAAATTGATAATACTTGCATTTAGGTTTTCCACAATTTGCCTAATTGAAAAACAGTTATAAGTAGAAATTTGTTGGAATTTCTTCTGTACTTGTAAAGACCTAAAATACCTTAACGGGGATACAAAAGATAATTAGTAGCAAATCGAACGATGCTAGACTCGATAAAAAACGTTGGTGGCACTCTGCATTTTTCTGCAACGGAAAGTCGTGAAAATAATCAAGCAATTTCCCGCCAGGCCCAATACGAATTTAACACCATAAACAACAATTCGTTCCAATAAATAATCGAACGAGGATTGCCTATCCCGTGGTTATGGTCTGTTGTAACTATCATAATCAACTTCAACATCCACTTCGGATGGATGGTAATATTATTAAACGCTTCTAATGGATTGCTGGTTTCATTCATTTGACTTTCAAGGATTCAATCAACACAATTTCCACATTCATTAACAATTATTAATTGAAAATAGTTTTAAACAAGCAAAATTTTGCACTGCATGAGGCCCACGTCTAACAACTATAAAGTGGAGGAAACTGCAGAAAGCCATAAAGCATTTTACAATATATTTCATGAGTTGAATCGAAATTTTGGCTTTCTAACATGGAAAAAATACCAAAACTGCTTAACTTTAGCATAACTAAAGGAATAGATATGAAGAAATGCATGACAGAATCATATTTTACTTGCTATAGTTATTCTTTAATCTAAAATCATAACAAGATAAAAACAACCCTTACATAGCAAATGAACTGGCTGGAATGTGTTTCATTTGATTGCTCATTCAAAACAGCTATGAACATTGACATGGCAGTTGATGAATTAACTAAAAATATCCAACAAGCCTCTTTGTTAAATGAATCAATCCCCAGTAATATTATGGAGAGAATCTTCGAGAAAAAGTAAATAAAAGAAAATTCAGTTAGGAAGTTACGGATGGTAGAAAAATTAAGGTATACAAAATAACGTAGAAGATCTATCAGCTAGTGAAGCATCTTACTCTGGAAGGCAACAAGAAAAATGAAGAGACCATAAGAATCGACAAATAATCCCAGAACTTTGCAATCGTTCCCTTCTGAAAATAATTTCGAAGAGGAAAATTACATCAAAGAATATCTGGAAGCTTTCTACCAGTTTGGCTTTCGTTAAGACAGAATCCAAATTAAAAACTTAAACGCTATTAGAACGGAAATCAATATAAAAAGCACCGAAAAATTACTATTCTAACTTTATGACAAGACTTATGAAGTTATAACTTATATAAATAATTGTTCTATTTCATACTAATCACAATTAGAAGTTTACTGAGATTATTATGATGTGTAAACCAGGAAAATGCTACATCATATAGACCTATAATTCTTCTATCAATGCTGTCTAAAGTATTTGAGAAACTAGACATAAAAAGATTGAAAGATATTTTAGAAGATAAAAAATTATATTTGAGCATTAGTTTGGATTTTGACAATAGAACGGATTTAAAGACTTGTGAATAAGCTCAATAGTGATTTTGATGCTAGAAGATACTTTTCAACTGCATTCCTGGATATTTGCTAAGTTAAAGTGTAGTACAACCGTTTACAAAATAAAACTTAATCTTCCTTATACCCTATAAAAAAATAGTTCTCAAAATTGCAGATTGAGGCGATGAAGCTAATCCATATACATTTACTACGCAAACAGATCTGTGCTTCAGTGAAAATTAACAACTGCTTAAAATACCTTAGGATCCACCTCGATAGAAAGCTTACCTAGAAAAATCGCATTCACAAAGCGAATACAGCTAGGACTTAAGGTTAGCCAAATGTATTGAATTATAGGGCGTAAATCTCAAATGTTTTTAGAAAACAAAATTATAATATATAGAATTATCCTCTAACCTATGTGGATTTATGGAGTCGAACTTTGCACTACCTCCAATTAAACTTTGAAATTTTACAAAAATTTCAGAACGAGATCATGAGATGAATCGTCAATGCACTGTATTCCGGACCAAATCTAACAGGACATTCCCATATCTTCAGTAAAGGAATTACTTAGTACAGTGTTTAATATTGTGAAAGAATTTCCTAGCCAATATTGTTTTGAAGCAAAGATATGAAACAAAATATTTAAGAGGTCTACTCTATGTGACTTAACCAGATTCAGACCAGAATTTTAGTTAAGATATTACGTTAAGATTAATTTATCTAATCTAATCTGCACAAACCATCTGTGACATAATAGTAGCTTATTGCCTCTGTAATAAATAAAAAAATTGAAAATCAAGAACCAAAATTGATAATACTTGCATTCAAGTCTAATTGCAAAACAGTAATAAGTAGAAATTTGTTGAAATATTTTCTACACTTGTAAAAAGCGTACCTTAACGGGGATGCAGATGATAATTAGTAGTAAATCTGATGATGCTAAACTCGATAAAAAAACGTTGGTGACACTCTGCATCCTTCTGTATCGGAAAGTCGTAAAAATAATTAAGCAATTTCCCGCCAAGCCCAATACGAATGTAACACCATAAACAACAAGTGTTGGGACCAATTCGTTCCAATAAAAAATCGAATGAGGATCGTCTGTCCCGTAGTTATAGTCGGTTGTAGAGTAACTATCATAATCAATTTCAACATCCATTTCGTAGGGATGACAATATTATTAAACGTCCCTAATTGATTGCTTGACTTTGATCAAAACAATTTTAACACTAAAATTTTACCATCCATTCATTAAAAACAGTTTTAAGCAATTGAAATTTCACACTTTCCACAAAAAATTATTCAAATTAATCAAGAAATTTTGTTTTTTGCCACTTTTGCACTAGTTTTAGTGTAATTTTGGTACAATATCCAATTGTTGGTTTTTATCACTAATAAAGCGGAAGTTAACGCGTTTTTCGCTTTGTTGTACGGTTGTGTGGTAGGGACGAAAATCTTAAAGGATACTGGGCGATAGGCGTCGCGACTCCAATATATATGATAGAACGGAAACTCAAAATACACGCACTTTGCATTAAATTATTGCGGGCACCTACGTCTACCAATAAGGTCCGTATTGCCCTGCTAATGCTATTATAATTTAGATAATGTATGATCAGGTGGAAATAAATATTGTGGTTGGCATGGAATATTTTTAGAATGCAATATGGATTCATTAATTAACTAGTTATTGCAACAAAAAATCTGGAATTTATTTAATTAATCTTAAGGGGTGTTGTGGGTATTTTCAAGCGATCTCGAGTAATTACAATGAAGACATGCAGAGTTTCGTCCGTCAAATTAAATTTAGAACAGTAATTTGAATTCAATTTTAAATCAAGTGGTTTTTTCGACGTCATGAATATTTGAGCTTCTCTGCAATGAATAAAATTACTTCGATTAATCTAAATTAAAAATCATGTGGACTCGGATTATCACCATTATTGCTGCTTATTAGGAAAGTTTTAATCCTCGATATCTGACCCGCAAACCGCTGAATTTGCAATTCCTTTACTATATAAACTCAAAGATGAGCAAAGAAAGGCACACTTCTTCGACCGAATACCGTGTCCAGGATGTGGTCGCAAATACTACTGTGCCTGTTAGGTAAGTCAACAATTTTATTTAAAAAATTTCGATTCGATTACCTAAAAATATTTATCCAGCAGTTTTCCGTTTATTAACCAGACCTGCAAATTAATTCGTCAAATGCAATTTATTTTAAACTTTTTCTCTAACTTCAACTAAACAGCCAATAAAAACAGATTTTTACGTTGAGTGGCTAAGCCAAGAATACTTTAAGTAGTTTATAAATCCACTATACTCGCAGTTTCCGGATTTAGAAGTAAATCTAGACGAGAGTGTCCTAAAATTTAAATAAATTAGCCCCCCAATTCGTTACAACCATATTTTAAGAGCGATTTTTTAAATTGGAAATAAGTTTCTTGTGTATGAGACAAAACGCAATTGTTGACATTTACAAGTTTCCAAAAACTAATAGAGACTTTAGTATAGCTTTGATTAATTTTTTCAACTTTAATAGATATCTATAAGGCACCGAAATTTCTTGCTTCTGATTTCCTCTTTTTCAACCACTTTGTTCGTTCACTTCTAACATATTTTTCTCCATTTTTTACTGTCATCGTGTGGCATGTTTGACCATCTAACAGAAAATGCACTTTCTAAGATACGTCATTTTTAGAATTTTATTGCCTGTGTTAATCCTCTTTATTTCAGTTGGCTTTGCCTACGCCTCCGAGAATCCCGCTTGGAAGGACAACACTGAGTACGTCTATGACGTCCGGAGTCGCACCCTCGCTAGTTTGCACCAAGTCGGCGATGAGTACTCCGGCGTTTTATTGAAAGCAAAATTTACGATAAGATCCAGACCTGATGGCATGCTTCAGGGCAAAATTTCGAACCCTCAATACGCCGAGGTTCATACAAGATTGCCTGATGGCTGGAGGAGCCAAATTCCTGACGCTAAACTCAACTATAAGCAACTACCAATTTCGCGAAAACCTTTTAATATCCAAATGAGGTATGGAGTTGCGAAAGATCTCACTGTGAGCAAACAAATCTCAAATTGGGAAACTAATTTCATTAGAGGTATCGTGAGTCAATTCCAACTCGATACTAATGCCGATAATGTGATCTATAGCGGTATGAACGCTCTTCCTGAGGAAGGTTCAAATTCAGGTGTTTACAAAACTATGGAAGATACGGTTACTGGAATTTCCGAAACTACTTATGATATCCATCCTTTACCTGAATACATTCTACAATCTCAACCTTGGTTGGCCCCTCAACCCAAACTTAAAGGAGATGGTCAAGTTATCGAGATTGTTAAGAACAAAAATTACAGTCACAGCGAACAACGTCCTTCTTACCATTACGGTTATTTCGAAATGGGCAATGATTTTGAACCTACTGCCAATCAAATTGGTCAATACTTTTCAAGAGCTTCTGAAAGTCGTGCTGTAGTTACAGGAAAATTGAGCCGTTATACTGTCCAAAATTCCTATACTGTCGACGAAATTTCAATAAGTCCCACTTTTGGTGATAGACAACGAGGTTCAGTTAACACAATTGTCAACGTTACCCTTCAAGCAGTCGAATTAAACAATCACGATTTTGAAGAAATTCCTAACCCCGTTTCTGTTGGTGCTTTAGTTTATCGATACGATAATCCTTTTGGTGAATCAAATGAACCTCGTCCTGGTAAAAACTATCAACGAAAATACTACCAAAATAGTGCAGAATATGATTCAAGTTCAAGTGAAGAATCATCAAAACAATCAAGACATAAGAGATCTTACCCTCAAGATAATTCTGATGAATCAACTGATTTTGATCAATACTGGGAACAAGATCAACCTAAATTGAATGAAGCTCCCGCATCTCCTTTATTGCCTTTAACTGTTGGATACCAAGGTCAATCCATTAAGAAACCTCAAAATATTGTACAAGTTGCACAGAAATTATCGCAAGCAATCGGCCAAGATTTGCAACAACCCAACAACATTCCGGAAAAAAATACTGGCAGTAAATTTGTTACTCTTACATCTTTAACTAGATTGATGAATGATAAAGAAGTTCATGAAACAGCGGCTGCCCTGTATAACACTGAACATAATGGAGCTAACCGTGATGCTTGGATTGCCTTCCGGGATGCTGTTGCGCAAGCTGGAACCGGTCCTGCTTTACTTACCATCCAGAACTGGATTAAATCTAAAAAAATCCAATCCGAAGAAGCTGCTGATTGTGTCGCTGTAGCTGCAATCTCTTCTAGACAACCCACTGAAGAATACATTAGGTTTTATTTCCAAATGGTTCAAAATTCCGAATTAATGAAGCAACCTTATTTGAACGAATCTGCTCTTCTATCTTTCACTAATCTTGTTCATAAAGTTTACGCTAACAAACAACAATCACATAACGGATTCCCTGTTCATAGTTTTGGAAGTTTCCGGACTCGCAGCGGAATCAGTTTGATGAGAAAGGAAATTATTCCTTATTTGACTAAGAAATTGAACGAATATGTCCAAAAAGCTGATAGTGAAAAAATTCACGTTTACATTCGAGCTCTTGGTAATGTGGGTGATCAAGGAATTTTGTCTGCTTTCGAACCTTATTTGGAAGGAAAGAAACAATGTTCGCAATTCCAACGACTCTTAATGGTTACAGCTTTAGATAATTTTGCTAAATCAAACCCTACTGCTGCCCGTCAAGTTTTGTACAGAATTTACCAAAATTCTGGCGAACATGAACAAGTGAGAGTTGCTGCTGTCTACCAACTGATGCGAACTGATCCTCCTGCTGATGTTCTCCAACGTATGGCTAAGTACACTAATGAAGACCACAACCAACACGTTAATGCTGCTGTTAAATACGCAATTGAGAGTGCTGCTAAACTTCAAGGAAGCGAATACGCTCATTTGTAAGTATTTTTATTTTGTTTGCATTTAATATAATTTTAATTTTAATAGACGCTCTGCTGCTCAATCAGCTGAAAGACATCTCACTAAAAAAGATTACGGAATCCAACATTCTCTCGCTCATTTCCGCAGTTATGTTGCTGAACAAATGGAACTTGTTTATAAACAATCAGTTCAAAATTATGGTGGTGAAGATTCTTTCTTACCTAAAGGTCTTAGATATACTTTGTGTCAAAGGATTGGAGGAGTCAAAAAACACTTGATCACCATACAAGCTGTGGTATCAAGCATTGATGATTTAGTTGACGCTTTATCCAAGCAAACCGAAACATATAGACAAAGCCAACAACAAAACGAACAACAACAACAATCAGGCGAAGAAATGAAGTGGTCCAGTGAGAAAGTTGCAAAACTCTTGAAAATGAGAGGTGATTACGCTGAACAACTCGAGGGAAGTTATTATCTTAAAACTGGAGAATTGCAGAGTTATTTAGGTTTTGATAACAGAACTATTGAAAGGTTACCAGAAGGTAAATATTGTTGGTTTTTTTTATATAACATTAATTAATTTTTTTGGTAGTTGTGCGTCAAATTGAGGAAAATTTGCAAAATGGTAGACGTTACCACGATACTAGAATGTTGATTAGTAGTGAAATGGCGATTGCTTTCCCCACTGAAGCCGGTTGGCCCTTTATCTACACTTACGACAAACCCATAATTTACAGCGCTGATGGTCGGGTACAGGCTAGAGCGTCTCCTCAATTTTCTTCAGGAGATCGTTTGAACTTACCTGATCGTATTGAGGGTGATTACGAAATTCGTTATTTGTTTTCTGCAAAAACTCAAAGCCAATTTGGTTTTATTACTCCATTTGATAATCAACGTTATAGCGCTGGTTACGATAAGAACTTCCAAGTGCACGCTCCTATCTATGGCAAATTTGAAGCTGATTTGAAAAACATGCTACTTAAGGCCGAAATTAAATCTTTAGAACCTGAAGCCGAAACCGAATTGGCTCATTTCAGTACTTGGCCTTATACGTCACAAGAAGCCATTTTCACTTCTGAACACAAACGCCATATGATTCGTTCAGAACACCCTCAACAAATTAACACAGTTGTTGGTCAATACTCAACTGGAATTGCTCTACGTTTGCACGCTATTAATGATAGACACATGGATGCGCGTTATTTGTACAAGAACCTTCAACGCCATGACGCTATTTCAGCTTTATTGAGTCCTTGGGTTGATGAAAATATTCAATATTCCCAATACAGTGCCACTATTGATCGTCAAAAGTCTTCAGCTAACCAAGCCAATGTTCACATTGGTTACCAACATCGTTACAAATCTGGAAAAGAAGAGGAAGGTAATGACGTTCATATTAACGAGTTTCTCAAGAAAGTTTCTGATGATCCTCTGAAACGACAACAGGAATTTATGCGGAAAGCTGCCTATGGTATTTTTAGCACTTACGCTTTCGCTATTGATGCTGGAATTCAATTCAAAGCACCTAAACCTATCAAATACCGAGCGACTGCTTCTTTCGCAAAAAGCAATGCTGATCCCAAATCTACTTTCATTTTCTATGTTTACAAAAGTGGTAATGGAGATAAAAGCAAACCTTACGAAGCTGGATTATCGTCTAAGAATACGTTCCCTAACACTAATGGACTCGATTTGACTTATGCTATGCAATTCAACCCAACTTCCAGCAGCGAAATTCACGCTTTCCTTGGAGAAACTTACGATAAATCAACTAAATTCGATGCTCAAGTTCAATATAAGAAATCCGAACAACGTAAGCAATACTTGAAACAACAACCAATGTATCACGAGTGCCAAAAACAAATGAAAGAAGGTAACCATCAACTCCATCCCTGCTCCAACATGACTATTAGAGCTAATTTCTTGGACCACGTCACAATTAAGGTTGATTACAAAGATATGGATCAATATATCTTCAACAAAACCTACAGTTTGTACAATGCTATCCGCCATTATGCCTACCCTAATGTCGATGAACACTTTGATCCTGCTGTTGGAACAGGACGCGATCAAGTCAAGATTGAAGCACGTTTCAATGAGGAGTTGAAAAAAGCTAACTTTTCGATCCAAGCTAAATCATCCAAAGTTCACATCAACAACATGCAAGTTGGACCATGGACACAACAATTCTTTGTCCCTCACCCAGTTTTCCACGCTAGAGCCCGCATCATGGGTTTCGCTCTCGGCTACGACACCTACAGACGTAAGTGTTTTTGAAATTTTAAACATCCGAGTTTTAATTTCTGTAAATGCTTTGGTTATAGTTATTAAATTTGTTTTTTAATTATTTTCAGCTGTTTGCGTTGTTGACAAGAGCGCGGTGAGTACTTTCGACAGTAAAATCTATTCCGCACATTTGGAAACTGATTGGACTACAATGTTGCTCTACGCTCCCAAGAAACCTCAAGAAGAATATCAACAAGCTTATAAACAACACGATTTCCAACAACAATTGAAGCATCAACAAGAAAATTACGCTGTTTACGCCCGCGCTAACCCACAAAGTTCCGCTAAGAAAGACATGAAAATCACTTTTAGAACCCCGAAAACCGAAGCGAAATACGTTGATGTTACTATCACCCCCGCATCAGCTCCGCAACAACCCCCCAAAGTTACTGTTAATGGAAAAGAAATTAAGTACAGCAGCCAGAAGAGTACTGACATGTTCTTGGATAGCTTGCAAATTTATGGGTTGCCTAATGGTGAAGTTAAAGTTGAATTAGATGATGCTTTCTACGTGATTTACGATGGTACTCGTGGTAAACTCGCCGTTGTTAATGGTAAATTCCGGGATTCAGTCCGAGGAATTTGCGGAAACTTTGATGGAGAACCAGAAACTGATTACAAATCGCCTCAAGATTGCATTTTGAGTAGTTCTCAAGATTTCGTTGACTCTTACACAGTTTTACAGGGTGATCAAACTAATCAACGTATTGCTGACGCTAAAGCTCGCTCTGAAAGCGGAGAATGTTATCAAAAACAAGTTATGTACGCCAACGTTATTTCTGATCGTGACAGTTATCACAGTCAAGTTCAAAAAATCCATGCCAATAACATGTGTACGAAATACCAAACACTTTATGTGGAACAAGATAATGAAATTTGTTTCACCTTGCAACCTATCCCAAGTTGCAAGAAACATTGTCAACTAAAGAGTTCAGCAACGAAGAATATTGCGGTTCATTGCGTGAAGAAAAGCAATGCAACTGAGTTATGGAAAACACAAATTGATAAAGGTGCCAGCCCTGATTTTAGCTTGAAATCCAAATCGAAGAAAATCAGGATGGAAATACCTCAAAGATGCTCACCTTAAAGCTGTCTTGTATTAATGCGATACTCTTAAATTATATGTTTTTTAACTGTATATAGACGAACATCCCAAAAATGCTTAAAAAAATAAATTAAAATATATTATGATACACCTATCTATTTTTTTGGAAAATTTCCACAACTTACCTATTGCGTTGTAATTCTTAATGGAAGTAATTGCTTAAAAAAAATAATTAAAGAAAACAGTTGAGAACTTTTAGAGAACTTGAAAAAATTTAAATTTTCTCTTGACTGCTCATTTTAATTTTTACTTTTATTTGTTACTATAAGATTATTTTCTAATTTGTTGATTTTCTTGTCATTTTGAACATTTTAATTGATTTATTGATTTTTTTCCGAATGGTGGTTTGGCAAACTTCTTCTTAATTTTTGTTTAATCCCTAACGGATATGTAACAATACAACTATTTGTTGTCGGTTTTTGATATAGCTTCCCAAATAGTGCGTTGCATCACCTTAACCAGTTGACTTTCCGCTCCAATCTCGTTTTCAAAAATGTCAGTTTGTCGACGTACTCTTAAAATTTATGTAATTGGTAATTTGGTTGATTAATTATTAATTATTAATTAATTATTTTTTTACATTACAAAACGTAATTAATAGAGTTAAGTAATTTATAAATAAATCCCAGTTAAGGTCAGCTATTAGGATTAGGTAATTTTATTTTCTTAGTTTGGTTATTTTGTTTCTCAGGTGGTAAATAGGTTGGTTAGCTTGTTAATAGGCGACTTTTTTTCATTAAAGCTCTCGTGGAGTTGATGCGACGAGCCTCATTCTGATTTCTTTGCCTTATATCTTCCCGCATCCTCTCAGAGATTGGTAGAATGGGTAAGTTTCTCGTTTATTGGATGTAATGTAGAATTTTTATGTAACGATTATTGATTTTATTGATATTGTTATTATATTAATTTGTATTATTGATATTTTGTTATTTATGTGTAAAATTTGTCTCTAAAATAAATGTACTTTGCAATTAAACGAAACAAAACTGTTAGCATTTTAAAGTGGGCAATAATTAATTATTGTAAATCTTTAGTAAGATTAAGATGGTCGTCACCTTTTATATAAATTTTTAAAACGTTTGTTTTACTCCAGAAAGGTTACTTCAGCCTTGCTGCTTGATTTGACAATATTGTCTTTTACTACTGATGAATTGCTATACCTACATATAGCATTGGTGTGTGTCCACCATGTATTATTCTTGCACAGATAAGCACCGATTATCAAAGTTTATTTTTTTGGAACGTACTTGCTCTGACTTTGGTCACTTTCAATCAGAAACTAGCGATCTGGATTTGATACACCCGATTGAAAAACTCTGTGTAAAACAACTATAAAAACAAAAAAGTAAAAAGGAATACTTAAAGTAAAATTACTAAAGAAATTTTGTCAACCTCCAAACCACCATAAAATTTGCACAATAACTTTGTTAGAATTGTTTTTGAAAGTAATCGTTCGATTTCAATTCGCAATATTGATCAATCTCACTAATTACCATAATTAATCAAATTAATCAAATATGTTTATTATATTAGTAATTTTCAAAATAGAACGTGCCTTTGGTTCTATAAAGAACCAAAAAAAGAATTAAAGTAAAACTTTTATGTTACCCCACAATTATTTATAAAATTATAAAAATTTGAATTTCAGATTCTCCAAAGGAGGACAATTGCGAAATAAATATTGAAAATCTAATCTTGTTTGAGGATTATGAAGGCATGGAGTTTGTTATAACAAACGCCAAAGATTTTCTCAAAGTAACTTTGTTTATAATTCACCTAATTGTTAGTTTTAATTTACATTTCAGATGTTCATGCCACAGTTTCTACGAGAAAATACTTCAGATCCCTCTAATGCGTCTGCAAATGTTAACAGTCAGGAACAACCCTCCACTTCAACTAGTACGACCAATGACCCAGTTGTTGATTATGCTCCAAATATTTATTGGTCCCAATCAAAAGAATTTATTAAAATAAAGATCAGAATAAGTGGAGTAAAAAAATATGGTGTTAACTTGACAAGAAGACGTGTGTTTATGTTCGAGTATGGCGTTGATTCTTATTAAAAAAATGACTAAAGTTATTGGAATTTTTAGAACTTTTGTTAATGGTAAATTATTCGAATTCAATTTTGTGTTAAGTCATATTGTATCGCTAATAGAACATCACCTAAACGGAAAAGATATACTTTTCTGTTTAAAAAAATTAAACTCCAAAGAGTGGACACAGTTAACTCTCAAACCGAAAGCATCCTCAAATAAATTTTATGAAATTGATAGCGAAGAAGAATCGCCCGAAAAAAATACTGGTTGCGACACCCCCAATGGAAAAGGTAGTTAATGTAACAGTTTGATATAAATATTCAAAAGTTTTTGATATGGGCAGCGATTTTGACAGGAATCCTAGGTATTTTAAACTGAATAGAAAATAATAGTTAAGTTGAGTTAACAGTTCGGACCGCAATAACATCTGGGAGAACCTATTTGTGCTGCTTTCGGTTAATTATTTGGGGAAATGCTGTTTTTTAGATAAGGGCAGTAAGAATCCCTTTCCGCCAGAAGGAAACAAATTCCTGCATAGTTTTCAAGAAAACTCATACAGGGTGTTTATTGGATTTGAAATAACTTGGTTGTCCTTACAGTTTAATGAAGTACTTTCAGTTACCCAAACTTCATTGTAATTAGTTTGTAACCAAACTGTTTTTAATTCAAAAGTAATAAATCATGTATTTTGATTGTTTCAGGACCAGAAGATTCACACGGAAGGGGTACTGTTGGTACTTTGCAATTTACCCGCTAACTTTTTACTGATATGGTTGTATGATAATTATGGTAATCCATATACAATGCTTAGAAACATATATACTTAACTATGAAAGATAGGTAGTCGGTACCGGTGACTATGTTCGTAACCGGTTGTTGCTTGTCATTGGTCGAAATTTAGCAAGCGGGACGCACCGCTTGCCTGTAGATTTTCAAACTGTTTACACTAACAGAGTCGGCAGTTAGTTAAATTATTTTTACTTGAAGTTTAAAAAGACACCAGTGACGGATACCGAATCATTGCCTAAAATCTAATCATATGTACTTGTTTCAATAAATGTTTTTTATATCGTATTTAGAATTATTATTTTAAAGAGTTGTTGAATTCTTTCCAAAATTCGATTTCAGCAGTTATAAGTACTTTAAAACATCTGTTGAACTAGTTTTCCTAGTTGTCTTTTGTTTGGAAACGTAGTTTCAATAGTTATCTTCTTATTTAAGTGTAACTGTAATCTTAACATTTAGTTTAAAGAATCACGTTGTGTTTTTTACCTTGGCCTTTTGACCTAATTATTCAAAAAGTTGGAGTAATAAATTTTAACCAAACTTGAAATTTCGCTGAAATTTCACTATACGTTAAAAGTGAGCGCCGAATCCGTTATGTGTACTCCATTATCCGATAGCTGCACTAGTCTTTGAAATATTCAAGAAGTTCTGAAAGAAATTTCTATGAGAATAACCAGATAAACGCGCGTAAATTAAAATTTGAATGTGTATAATTAGTTGCCTATATTTAGGGTGAGAAAATTAAATTTTAAAAATTTTAAATATTACTTGCAAAAATCTGAAATTAACAACTCTATGCTAAAAAAATCACTGATCTCAAAACTGTTAATAGATCTTCGTTAAGTCTTTTTATTAAAAAGATATTGCCGTTTTGACATTAGCGACTTTAATGTTGATATTTCAAAAAGTAAATGAGCTACAAAGGAACTTACCACTCTCCGACGTTCACAATTAGATTCTACACCTGTGTGCAAAATTTTAGCAAAATCCGAAGATAAAAAATTTTTTGCTCAAAAAAGATTTCTTCGCCAAAAAGTTGAAAAAAATATGTTTTTCCTCCGATCTTCATGAAATTTGGCACACAGATTGAGAATTGGATTTTGAATTCAATTCCGCTTGCAGTTCCCACATGTTTCGCATAGTTTCCGAATTATCGACCTAAGAATTTTAAAAAGAAAAAAATCAATTACTCGAAAAATTTGAAGTTTAGAAAAAAACTAATTGCACTTTCCAATTTTGCGATTTTTTTTTATTCAATTTTTGTGGAATTTATATTTTTAAGATTAAAATTAAGAATCTCGAATATCTGTGAGAAGATCATATCTAAAGCCTGCTACATGTGCTGTTATGACCAATTCACATGAAACTTTGCACATACATTCAGAATTAAATTTGAAACTCAATTCTGCAAGTTGTTCTGAAATACTGGCAAAAGTTTTTGAATGATAGAGCATCAAACTGCAAAAAATTCAATTACTCAAAAAGTATGAGGGGTAGGACATACATAATTACACTAATAAATTTTGCGATTTTTTTTCTATCGATTTATGCGATTTCCATACTTTGGGAATAAACATCAAAAGCTTCTAAAATTGTTTATAAAATTCAATTTACCCCCTGCTGTATAGGCAAGATCACATACAGATCAGATTTTGTCAGATAACCTCACTTTTCTATCTTTTTCAATTAGTTTATTTACTCATTAATTCAACTGTTGTACGTGTTCAAATAAAACAATTGGTTCTGCCAAGATAAGTTTACTAATATCATTGCTTTCAGAGCACTTTAATGGAGAGTCATGAATTTAGAGTTAAATTTCTGTCATCCACATCATGTCCTCTCCAGTTGATGTCCACATACTACAAATCTCCTTCCAGACTAGAAACACTTGAATTAAGAAGAAATTGCACTTTCCGATCCTGCAATTTTTTTGCAATCAATTTTTGTAAGTTTCATATTTTTAAGATCATTATTAAGAATTTCGAAAATTGTTTATAAAATCAAATTTACCCCCCGCAGTATAGGCAACACCACATACATTTTATACTTTGATATATAACCTCACTTTTCAAATTTTTTTTCAATTAGTTTATTTACTTATTGATCTAACTATTGTACGTGTTTAAATAAAACATTCGATTCTAACATAATATTTATTAATAACCTCACTTTCGCTCCATTTTAATGCTGAATCATGAAATTAAAGTTAAATTCCTGTCATCCAGATCAAATGTCCTTTTTACTTGATGTCCACGTCGTGCAAAGCGCCTTCCAGACTAGAAACACTTGAATACGAAGAAATTTGTCATCTCTACTAGACTATATTTATTATATATACGCATCTAGCGTTTCTCATACACTCTTGCATTAATAGTTTTTCATAATCTAATTCCATCTTTGCAGGAAACACGAGCGATATGATACAATTTCTGAGTTACGGAGGAAAAAAAAAGTGGCTTCTTCAAGGAACAATTTCGTTCCTCTGCATCAAATCTTTTCCAATAAAATTCAAACGTATTTGCTAGAACCAGACCTTAGTTGATTTTTTATTGATCAAAATAGTTTTAAGAGTGTAAATTTGTCAAAATTCGATTCTAGCAGTCCACTCTGCTCAAACTTATCTTTTAACTAGTTTCTTGCCTTCGATTTAGCTACATAATCTTAAGTAATAAATCATCTAGGGTAGACAAAACCATGTTCATAAGACTGTGACTTGTTTATGTGAAAGAGACAATATTTTGGTTAGAATGAAATTCGATTTCTGATTATAGCTTTATAATTAATATCCTTTGGGTTTTCGCAAAAATAGTATTTAACTTTGATTGAAAATTTTTAATAATTCCATAACTTTTACATGTGCATAAAAACCTTTGGATTTGATTTTAAGTTTTAATTTATATTCCAAAAAAGATTGATCAAATTTGATATTTTCCTGAAACTTTACTGTATAATAAAGGACACTACATTGAATCCGCTGGTGCATTTTATTTTCCGATAGCTGCTCTAGTTGAGTTACTCAAAAAGTTCAAAAATAATTTTTTTAAAGAAAACACGCGATGAATGCATTTGAACAATCCTTTTCTCAAAACTAAACATTCTAAAGTATTCAGAGATCAATAAAAAATTAGGAGGCAGTAACAATTAAATGGTGTTTGGCCTGTATTACTTATTATTAGCCGGGCTTACATAAAAATCTCAACTTTCTAAATGTAATACAGACAACCTGGATTTAATCATAAAGATTTTTTTACGGCTTATTCTGTTTGATTTGAACCTTTTCCCATTGTATTTTATACACGCCAATGTGTTCATATATTAAGTTTTAGCAACTAAATTAAAGTGTTTGATGATAGTTTTGTGTTTAAAACAAATCAAAGTTAATGGAAGGAAGCTTTCAAAGAAATAACAGAATACTTTGATACTTTTTATTGGTAATATTACAGGTTTATAGCACAGCTGCTCGAATTTAACAGTAAGCACCAAAACGGGCATGATTGGTTTCACCTTCATATGTTAAAATTTTAAGACACTGTAAAAATCATTCCGTATATGTACAACACTACAAGGCCTCTTATCACGCTGTAGAACTTCTAATGGTTCTACTTATTAAATTGATATGTAGATATTGTCATATTGATAGTACGTAAAGCTACAATCACAATTTCTAATATTTTTATTGTACATATAAATTTAAGTGCTATGTTTTAAGTAGAATATTTATTTCATAAGAGATTTGTGTAGCAAAAGTGTTTCATATACATGTAAGGAAACTTAAATACATATGCGTAAAATAAAGTAAAGCTATTTACATAACTGTAATACAAAATTTCTTGTTTACATACACATCAAAAAATTTCATAGATCAGTCAGTGCCATTAAATGAGATTTGAGTGGAACTGCGAAACTAACGTAACGATTGAAAATTGCGCCTTTGGTATTAACAATTAACTGCTAATTTGATGTCTGCATACTTATTTCAGCAACTATGTTGCTACATTCCACGGAAAAAATGAATATTGTCCAGATTTCAAAAGCAATTGGTTTGTAGATGAAGCTCGAAAAGCTGGACATATATGAAGAGTTTCTTGAAGTCTACAACCGTCAATTTTACAATATTATGAACCAGAATGTAATTGCGGCCTTTTATACCTCGCTAATTTGATGTGTATCGAGATAACATTACAGTGGACTATGCAACATATCACATTTTCTTTTATCTATCAAAATTTACGGTTACTAAAAAAATATAGCACCTATGAGCCAATGGCACAAATGCATAATATCTCACAGCCGAATATTTACAAAAATTTCAAATACTGACATACAAAACTTACGATACTTTAAGAATGTTAATTATAACTTTAATAATGGCCATAATAGGTGCTACATTGGAAGTAAATACATAAAGTAAATCTCAATCTATGTACAAGATATAAATATACAATTACATATACATTTGAAGTGTAAAACGCAACTGTTTTCGTCAATAAATTCCCTGAACTGGTTTTGCATAAGTCTAAACAGTACGAAATCGAGATTAAATATCAGTTAAGAAACTTTCGACACCTTCGCGTCCCACAAGTGCACGGGATTTTATCTTCTTCAATTGGAAACTTGTAATCGTAAGTCAATTCCTCCCCGCAAATAATTCGTCTAAGGGCGAAAATAATGATGTGCTTATGACCCAAAATTTCAACTACCTTTGAATAGCAGTTGGGCTAAACAAAAAAAAAACAAACATTAAAACAAAATAACGCAAGAAAATGAAACTTACATCACAAGAATGGTTGATGAATCTAGCCGCATTCCCAGTCATAGTGGCATCAACAACCAAGTTGTCATCAATGCGAAACATGTAGCAGCCTATTCCTTTGGAGTTGTAAAATTTTTCTCGTTTATCCGTTAAAATCGACCGGATCACCTGCAAAGTTGATTAAAATTTTGAATTCTCTTCAAAAACTGCTAAAATTATGTCCAGTTAACGTCAATTTCTTGCAAATTGTTTGAAAGCTGAGATTACTTAATTTTTTTCTTAACTACTAATCTTAAAAGAATTACATACTTCTCCTGAATACTCGATAACCATTTCGCCGGCTTCAAAATCTCTCAAACAAAACAGCCCTCTTCGATGTATTTTTGACCGGTACACCCCTACTGAGTACTTGCTGGTGAGTTTAAGTTGTCTGAATCTCATTGCCATTGGAAGATTATTTATGGAGCCTCTCCTTTAATACAAAATAATTATTAATGAATTGAAAACAAATTAAAACTTACCTTGGAACCAATTCCGAACAAACTAAACTTTGTTCTGGGTTTCGATGTTTGGAAGCTAACCAACCGAACATGTCGTAAGGATCGTTTCTTTTAATATTAGGCACACAACGTGCACAACCATTTGTATGTCCAACTGGTTCGTCTTCGATTTCGATGTATTTGCAAGGAAAATTAAAGCTAGGTTTGTATTTAGTACATTTTGAAGCTCCAGGCAATTGTTCGATCAAATATTTAAGACCGGAAGTTCTCAAACCCAAAATTTGTAAATTGTTCATGATGTTAGTTGAGTCTGGAGGTAGTGGCGGCATGTTATGGGCAGCTCTCGCGTTTTGAACAGCTTCAAACACTTTCGTCCATAAATCAGCTAGAGAAGTTGAAGAATAAGTAAAACCATCTTGAGTTTCTATCGTGTATAAAATCGAGGGAATATTTTCGTTTTCTTTCTTTTCTTGTTGCAGATGTTTAGAAGTTTCCACCGTTTTCTTCTCGATTTTTTCTTGTTTATTTTGTTTGTCGATGAGAGGCAAAATTTGGATCGGTTGTTGCACAACATTGTAATTAGATTTGATAGGTTTCAAGGGGGCTACTGGAGAATTTTTATGAAAACTATTTAGTTTGTATTCTTGATTTTTGCAATTAAAATTCAACTTCTCCACATTTTCCTGGATTTGAGGTTTTTCAAATAAATTGTTACTAATCTTGTAAGTACCATCAGGAGTTTGCTTTTGAAAAACAAGCTTCAACGAATCACTTTTTGCAAGATCTAATTGATCCGTTTCAAGTTGAAGTTCAACTGGAATCTTCCTATTAACCGAAGCTACAGCAGTTTTGTTTTTCTCAAACTCAACCCCACACACTACCGCCTCCAAATGTTTAATCAAAGGACTCAACGGAGGAGTCATTTCTTTAGTAATAACATCAGGTTTGTTCAATTTAATTTTGTTAGTTTCTTTCATTGTTTGCATAGGAAGCACTCTACTCATTGGACGACTTTGGGTTGCTGTTGGAAGTTTTGGAGTTGGAGTCACAATATTAGTTGGAATTCCTTGTTCAGAAACAAACGGCGCTGTTGGCAGCGTTATACTATTCGTGTTAATCGGAGTAATTACAGCAGGTTTATCAAAGTGAGGCGAGTACTTAATCGGAGACTGTTTAATTGAATTTTGGACAATATTGTTCGATAAAGTATTGACCGGTTGAGTATTTTGCATTTCGATTGGTTGATGGTTAACCAATTGTCCTGGATTCAACAAAACGTAACTATTGCCACTTACATCCAAAACCGGTTCTAGTTTACTAGTTTGAAAAACTTGCGTTGTCGTCGAGTAACTACTGTTAGCTGCTAAAACTCCTGGAACAGTAGTTGGAAGAAATTGTTGCGACTGCATCACTGTATTTTGGACAATAGTTTCAAAACCGTAATAAACAGGTTGGACAGGTTGTTGCGCTAAACACAAAGATCCATTGCTGTCTAAAACCAATTGATTCTCCATAACTCTCGGTTGTTGGATTATCATAGTCGGTTGCATCCCCGGTAACAAACTGATGATGTTGTTATCTTGAAGTTGCATCAATGGTTGCGAATGAAGTGTCGAGTTAAGTTGCGGCGTGATTGTTGCAACATATTGCAAATTTTGGCCTGTTTGTTGTTGAAAAGCATCAACAAAAGTGGGAATAAAATTAGTTGAAGGTAAATGCTGTACAATCACTGAAGGTCCAGAATTTGTTGAAGGTATAATCAAAGTTTCGTTTTCTTCAAATTGCGATCTCTTAGCGGCTATCGTTCGCCCTCTCCCTCTAGGTTTAGGATTCTTTGCAAAAACCGCGGGTTTCCCCACTGGTTTCATCCAACGATTCGCAGGTACTTGAGTAACAACTGAATTAATTAAATTGGAATTCGTTATTAACTGGTTTTGTGGAGTCACGTTAATAATTGGAGTTATGTTGTTGGGATACGAAGACACTGATTGAAGAGTAACTGGAGGTTGAAACTCTAGATGAGGTTGATTGATCGAAATACCGGATTGGTTGATTGCAATTTGGTTGAAACCTCCTGGATTCATCGAAATTGTAGCGTTAGGAAGCGTAATTGGTTGATTTACGCATAATGGAACTGTTTGGTTAAGACAAAATTGGTTAGAAGTTACCGGAATCGGTTCATTAACCGATATTGAACGACTAACAGTAAAAGCTTCGTTACTCAAAGACGTTTCGATTGACTGATGATTAGTTGTAAGAGGTGCAACAGTATTCACTGGCAACTGCATTGGTTTCGATTCTAATTGAACTACTTCAGGAGTTTGAGGAACTGAAATCAATTCAGTCGATTTAGAACTAACGAAAGTTTGAGTATTAAGTACTGAAGTATGAATTTCATTTTGATAAGATTCGTATGACGTTAAAACAACTGGTTGAGGGGCTTCATTGATGACAACAGTTGAACTTTCCATAATATTGACTCGATTCGTTACTTCGACACTACTACTATCTTGATCTTGGTTCATTTCCGAATCACTTTCACTAGAACAAATCATTTCGCAAGAATCCAAATGTCGTTTATAACTAGCTTTAGTTCTGTAGGTACAATGACAACGTTCACAAGTAACTGGTTCTTCTGATACAACGGAATTCCAAATATCTGGATCGCCAATTCCAGTAGGTGAACCACATTCGCTCGAACTACTATCGTCAAAATTACCATCTACTTGGAGTAATTGAAAAAACAAGTTGTTTTCTCGAGGAGCTATTTTCCGTTTCTTGATAGCTGGCGAAAATGCGTTATCTAGTTTACAACTTAACGTTAAACTACAAGACCTTTGTTGGTTTTTACTTTTGGCAATTTCGTTGTTCACGTCAAATTCGGCGAGATTCTCAATTTCACTTTCTGCTTTTTTCAACAAATCACTACTTATTAGATCCGAATTATTACTTTCCATACTAATAAAATCCTCGTAAGACATTAATTTAGGAAAAATATCTTGCACTGAAATACCATCGAGGAGTTCATGGGGCAATTCCTCAAAAATAGCATCAGTTATTTCCGGTGACAACAAATCAGCCCCGTTTTGAGGTTCTTCTTCGTCGTCGAAATCGATGAGATCGGATTTTTTCTTATCGATATCCTTTTGCCACATCACGACCTCTCGCAGTTTCTTTTCGAGAATTGGTTTTGAAAGAGTATGATCCACAGTGAAATTTTTATCAACAAATAAACTATTGACGTGAGCGTTGAGAATTGAGGTGGAAATTTTATAAGAAACTAATTTCCAAGGTTCAACTGTCGACCAAAACAGTCTCGAACACACGTAACCAGTTGGAATAATAGCGTCGACATTATCGGAAACAATTGGGTTGATTTTTCCCAAACTAGTAACACAAAGGGAACCAACCATTACATTAACTTTGTCGATTTGAGAAAATCTTCCTTTTTTACTATCGGAAATTTCAACGAAAACAGATCTACGAATACTGAATTCAGTAGGTGCAACTACCATACCAGTTTCGGGAGGTCCATGCCCGAAACAATACATAGTTTTGTCGTGCATAAAATGACACTTAGCGGTACGCGCACATAGAAAATGGTAAGTTTCATAACAGTTTTTAAAACAACAACCAACAGTAGCGCCTCTTTGCTTACAATAAGAGCAACGCATCAAGCGACCTCTAGAGAGGGCACCGTGAACATTTTGTAGAGATCCATCAATTTCTTCATAAACCTCAGACGACCAGAGAGCACAATTAATGTGAACCCACTCATTTTGGCCACAATACAGTAACCGAGATTCCAAATGACTCAAACCATCCCCGGGTGTTTTACAAAAAGAACAAAACCGAGAATCCAAAGCGATACACTCAATTTGCGCACAAACATCATCACAAGCAGTTGTGGCACTATCAAATTCTTGACGCAACGTAAAATTTGATTTAATTTCGTATTCACCCAACGAAGGTTTAAACCAAGGAAAGACCGAAAACAAGATCATTCGATAAATCCCCAATAATTCTTCAGATTGGGCATTCCTCAAGGCTTCTTCCATATCTTTATTAAAATCCCGCAACGAGTTGTACTCGTTAGAATTTAATTTATTTCTAACATCTAACATGGACAGAATTTTCGGTTCGTTAGTTGTAGATTCAAAATGAATTAAATCGCTGCTAATTTTATTATTGTTTTCGTTTTGGTTGCAATCCTCGAAACAATTCGTCGAACTATTATCGTCGTCTTCATCGGAAAATTGCAACTTTTTAACTGTTGTTATGGTTTTGCTCAATGACACGTGATTATTTAACGGACTCAACTTCAACATATTTTTGGCAACCTTGTTTTTGCTCAATAATCGCACAACTTGGTTGAAATTGAATTTCAGTTCAGCTTCTGCAGCTTTACGCCAAGGAGGTGTCGATTCTTTCGAACATAAACAACACAAGTACCTGACCTTTTCGGGAAGAATGCTCAAAATACGGTAGTACTCTTCAGATAATCCTTCGCATTTCGCGTGAATCCACTTATTGCAGCTAGTACACTCCATTACCTGAAAATTTTGAAGTTATTAAGGTTATTAAGCGAAACGAATTTAAAGAACCTTCTCGCTGAAATCGCTGTTATCGTAAGAACATTGGCAGATAGGGCAGATGTTGCCTTTCTTCCGCAACTTGAAGCACATGACGCATAAAGGGAGGTTGCCAACGAATTTCGTGGTGGTCTCATCACCACAACTCTTACAAGTCAAACACTTCGAGCACACCTATAACATTAAAAACAATTCATCAGTTATTGTGATAAAAAAATGTGAAGACTGATATAATTTGGGTGCTATTAATGTCACTAGTTAAGACATGCAATTGTTAACAAGGTCTTCAAAACCCTAAAACATTAGAAATATTCTTCTCAAAACGTTGAACGATACGCAGGCGCAATCGCGTTAGCAGACGAAATACTGCCGAATAGCGCATGTAAAAAAGTAGAAGCAACCCCGCCTGACGTTTATTCAATGCAAGGTGCCCATAGACGTTTCTTTCTCTTGTATTACAAGTAAACTTTACTGTTGTGAATAATTCCGTAAAAATTCTATTAAGTAGAGTAAGCGCACCATAGCTCCCAATTACTGTTGGAAATATACAAAATCTATGAAAAAATTTCTACTATTGCTATCTTCCACCGAACTACCCCGTTATTCTACTCTTAACACAAATTTGGGTTGTTTATCTTTCACTAACTAACTAACTTACTTTAATTTAGAGAAGGCACGAATTTATCGCATAGTTTGGAAAACCTGTTCTGTCTTCTCGTTTGTAGTTTGTAGTAGACGTTTTTATTTTGAGATCTTTATCAAAATCACGGTGTCAAAGAACTAGAGAAGAAATTAAGAAACAAACTCACCAAAAGCATTTCAAAGATGGAGAAAATGAAAAAATCCTGACATGAGAAGTGAAAATTTTACAAAATATCAATTATTTCCATGTTTGCGGTCATGCCTGTTAAAGAAATAAATAGGCACCGACAGATGGAATGTAGTTAGTTCGTTGGTTTAAGAAATTAATCAAAAAAATGTTTTTTCTTAACTTGTCTTTGATATATTTTTATATACAGAGTTAGTTAAAAGTATGGAACCAAGCTTCTCCTGCCTAAACTGTTAACTACGGTTGCACAAAGCGTGATTAAACTATCGTCAAAATTTTCATTGGTGTTTACAAAGCCATCCGATGCTTTTTTAAGAATTTGAAAGAAAACAAAGTTAATGTTTGTTAAATTCCTACGGAATGCAACAAACGGCTAATGACTTATTAATGTAATAAATATTTAGAGAGGTGTTAACGGCTTGTTAAAATTTCGTTACGGTTGTGCACCCGGAGATTAGACTTGGTAAAAAAATAAAAATTGTTTGTGAAATTACTTTTTCTGTTTGGCTTGATGTAGAGAATTATTTTTCATACAAGCGTAAAAATAGTTTATTTCTACGTCAAACCGTTTATTTTTAAATAAATAAAAAAATTAGTTTCATCCTTTTAAAACGCCCAATTTTACCCCAATACAATTCACAATCGACAACACTGTTAGAAAGTGACATTTGGGTGATAGCAACTGGTCACCCAAAATGGTGTTGTCGTCTTTGTATTGTGTTGGGTTACGTCCCTTTTTTCCAGGTAGGTAAAATTGGGAGTTTTAAAGAGACGAAACGCAAATTTTCTTGATTTATTTAAAAATAAACGGTTTGATGCAAAATTCCATGCCTGTGTAAAGCGTAGTTTTATCAGACTGAAAAAAAAAATTGTAAGTTGCCTCAATCAAAAGTGAAAAGTGCCACTTTGTAAAAAAATATGTTGCAATGTCAAGCTAGTCATTTGACAAACAGTTATCATTTTTCCTTTAAGTCTAGTTTAGGGTGGATCAGTTTGGTTTCATACTTTTGACTAACCCTTTATAAAACAGGGCGTAGGAAAAAACTTGAACAACTTGAATTTAAATAAATACGAGAAGCTTTGATAAAAAGGTAAAAAAAAATTTATTTCGTTGTTGTTTATGACTTGTCAACCTTCAGAGAGTAAAATTGCTTCTTTGTAGACTTTTGTGGTTGTTCGTTTTTTTCAAATTTTCGGATTTCAATTGTCTGACGACCTTCTTCAGATGTAATTTTCGGAGTTTCAAGACACTCATAAAGAAAATGGCGATATTATAGGTTTTGCTACCATTAAATGGGAAAACTATTTTTGCAAAAAGCAGTTAATGTAATTAACTTCCATCTGTTTAGACCCTAAGTCGTATATTTCCGTGCGAGTACTTCCCCGTGTCAGCAGCAATGTCGAAGAAAACTGTACAACTTTGTTGCAATCCCTAGCTAAGTAAACCAATTTCTAAAACATAAACTCGTTGAAGTTAAAAATTGCACAAAAAAATGTTAAATTATTACTTTCAAGACATAAATTGGATAGTACGAAACCTATTTAGCTGAATTTGTAAAAACGTTTCCACTAAATACGCGCCTGAGCTCGCCTCACCCTCCTTCATCGCATCTTTCTCGTACCATAACAGAGACCGAAAAGTAACTTGCTACGGTCTCAAGATTTCTATTATTATTTTTATTAACTAAAAACTTTTGCGGTAATTAACATTCAACTTACGGTGGGTTTGTCTGCACTGCTCCATTTGGTGTTGAAGCATTCCGCGTGGTAAGCCTTGGAGCATTTCTGGCAGTTGAGTTTTTGTCTATCAGTTTGATTACACGCGCTGCAAGTGGTACACCTTGGACACAGCCACACCGACTGTCTATTGTTGTTGTTGTTGATTGGAGGGCTTTGTTCTAAACAAAATGGATGATAGGGTTCACAGCAAAGGGAGCAGTGCAAAAACGCTTCTCGACCAGCGCTGCCACAAAGGAAACAAACCGCAGGCATCGGAAATTGTTGCGAAGCGATGAGACAAAAGCCGTTTTGACTCACGTCATCCAAATCGTAGTTCTCCCAGTAATCCAACGAAATCATGTTAGGCAATTCGGAAATGTCGCGCTTCTTCTCCACGCTCATTTTGCTCTAGAAACGTAAGGGAATCAGCAAAATTTTGTCAATTCTAGTAAACTGAATTAACGTTTCTTTTAGCCAAATAACAAGTAATGGGGGATTGGAATTGAGATACTTATTTGACTGCTGATTCAAACAATTGTAATTGCGCCGGCAGTTATTGCCTCAATATTTGGCTTAAAAACACAAACATTGTTGAGAACCAGCCTGGAGAATAATCATAGCAGTTCCAAATCCCCATAACATTTCTTGCCTCTAATCAACTAGACGTATATTTTTTTTAAATCATATTTAAAGAAAAGAAAAACAAGAAAAATAGTTTTTATTGCAAAAATTATGCCCCTTTGAGTTTTGATATCCAGCTACTCACTTCAATTGACATAGAAAACGGAATCCTGTGGCTCTTGTCCCTCTTAATGTTTGTGATTAACGTATCGTTGACTATCAGGGGCAATTTAGGCAATTTATCACTGTCCGAAGACTCATTTTCACTAGAACTGGGATCTGGTTTAGTGTTTTTCACGTTAACATCATCACTTTTAACATCTTCCATCTTTTTAGCATCAATTTGTTCCTTAGTATCACTTCTGATTTTGTCAGGTTCAGCAGGAAACGTCGCCAAAGGTTGTCCTAATACTATAGAAGCACTCCGACAAACATGCTTAACTCTGGGCCCTTTTAAATCAATTTTCTGTCTTTTAATGTCAGAATTAACTGGCGCAACATTCATGACAGAACCTTTAATATTTTTGAATCGAACCGGTCGCTGTTTAATAGCTTCATTTTTATTCTCGTCTTTAACAACAGTACTGTTAATATTTTGAACGTTGGCTTGCCACAGAAGCGGCAACGAATTACTGAAAATCACGTCAGATCCTTGCATGTTTTTCGGAAGTAATTGGACTAAACTGTGTTTAAGAGACATTGGCATTTGGAATGAACGAAGGCACATCTTCAACCAACAAGCCGGACAACGAGCTTTATAAGCACACCTAAAAATCGTATTTATTAAATAAAGTTTCACGTAAAATTTGAGGTTATGAAACTCACCGAATAAGTTTCATTTGTTGACTCCTGACTATGGGGGGTACATGGCACATTCCTTGGCCTTTGTGGCAAACCAAGGCGTTATTGGGGACAGATTTGCCACAATTCTGTCGTTTAATCATTTTTGAGATGAATTTCCGGCACGATTCGCAACTATAAATATTGAATTTCCGCGCTTGTTTCACAAACCTGTAAAACCGAACGGCTCCACAAACTCCACAAGTTACCGTTCCGGGCGGCGAACCGGTTGTTGGTTTGCTTGAGAAAGGTCCCTCAGTTCCAGTTGGGGTTTGAGTGTGCAATTTAAGGCGCGCCTGTCGCAACACAACTCTACCATTTGTGAAAGTTTTTGAGGTTTCATGCAACACACTGGTTTCACTGAGACAAGTAATACTTTTCGTTTGATCTTCATCTTGTTTTAAACAATGTCTTTTGGTTATAACTTTCTTTTTTAGAGATAAAGTGTCACTTAACTCGACGTTGATGAAACGTTTGTTGGGTTTTATAACGCGAGATGAATGTACACTTCTTGTTGGTAAAACAAATTTTCCGACTAAATTGCTAGTTTCCTTCGGAGTACTGTTGCGGCGTGTTAAGTTTTTCATAGCATAACTGTGCGGTTTTCGAGTTATGGCCCCCGGACGAGAAGATTTGTTGTTAATTTTTGTTTTAACACTTTTGTTGCATATTTTCGATAACAAACTCCTCTTCGCTGAGTTAGTACCCAACAAAGACTTGGAACTCTGCAATTTCCTATTCAGTCTTCTCCTCAACGACACTTTTGTGTTTAGCGAAGTATTTACGCCACTTGCATTCTCCTCGGATTCGTCCTGCGCCTGAAATTCATTAAAACACTTTAATTCTAACAAATCGACCGAATTATTGTTTTGTTATAGTTGTTAGCAACACCAAACAGTTTGTGTTTACCTGTTTGTTTTCTACAACAGTCTCAACTGTCACAGATCTACTACATTCGGTATTTGTGTCGGTTGTGGGCGGAAGAACGTTAACTCTTTTCCTGTTAACATGTTTAGAGGGCTTCCCTGGGAATTTCGAACGGCCCATTTTACACTTTGTTTATTAATTACATTTTAAAACGACTATAATTCTGCATTGAACGCATCACGCACTTTACAATTAGAAATTGCTCGGCCGGTAAAGCAGCGATCAGCGCGCTTAACGTTTACCCATAACAACACCAAAATCCCTACAGATTTAAATTTTAATTTCTCCCGCCCCAAGTTACGCTATTATCTTAAATAGAAATGTAAATAAACAAGCCTTGCTACCAAATAAAAGATTATTTTACTGTTTAAATAACAGGAATTACTATGTCCATCGTTGATAGAAATCTCCCTTCTAGTTACGGGATAAAATCTCAATATCAATAAGACTACCTACTCAAAACCCTGGCACCCTTGACTTTTTACTTGTAGAGATAAATAATCAATGGTCAAAGTATAAACTTACGTAATCAGTAATAGCGTCCTCTTTACAAACCATAAATCGCAAAATCCATATGCAGTGCTGGGAGTCTTATTTACCGCAACCAGCAATACACACGTGTGGTGCTAGACAAATAACGTTAATAATTCAACCTAAGGAACACTATATTCATTTATTGCAAAACTTAATTCTTTTAAAACCATTTGATGGTACAACAGCTTTTCAAAACCGCCTAATCACCTGATGGTGACTGACTTAACTTTTAGTTGAGCTTCTGAGTTGGCGAATCACTGATCCTATCCCTTACACCAAGAAAGTTGTGGTGCATCTTGTATGTTAGAAATTTAAAGGATAACGTAAATATAAGGATTGTATGGTTCTAGGTATGCTACGAGTCTTTTTAAATTTACTTATTTACTTCCACATTGTTCTGTTGAAAAGAGTTACAAATAAACCAAGCAATTGCAGGATGGAGATTTGTCCTAATAACACAAAACTAGTTGGAGACATGTATATTATAAATAGCGCGCATAAGAAACACGATTAAGTTGTTTTAAGAAAGATAGAGGAAAAATATTTTCAATTTCATACAAACTATTACAAAGTTTTATAAATAATGGAAAGGCAACCGACCTAACTTTTTGAATCTCTATACAACAAAACGCCGCTTACGTAAATATTGATATGTAATTAATAAAAATACAAATTGATAATAACAGCACGAATTGTTTATAAATACTTAAGGGGTATAATATTTATATACTTAGGTTGTGTTAGTGCCAATCAACTTAATAAATATACAGTAAAATAGAGCATTTATACAATAAAATAGCGTAGTTGAATACAGCAAAATACAACTAACTTTCGTTATCATTGTCTAAAAATTCTACATGCGTAAAAGGGAAATATCCAGTCTTCCCGTTCAGCTCCCCCTCCCATTGCCCATTAATATTAGTTTTTGTGACGGTAATGATATCCCCGACTTCTAGTTTAAGGGCAGTTTTATCATAAGCATTTGGAACTCTCACTTGCTTCACTCTAGCCTTGGCCGGAAGCTTTCGCTAAAAATCATTTTTTTTTAAAGTTACTTGGTGATTAAACTAATTCACTCACCTGCATTTGGCTTTTTTTGACAGCCGCCTCTGCTTGTTGCGTTGAAGTACTAACTGGCCCTCCTGATCCGGGTCGCGCCACCTCAACCGTTGGCTGCCCCTCCTCATACTGTAAAATAGAGTAGCAAGTTTCATTTAGCAACTTATTGTAAGAGGGTGAATTAATTTTGGAATTTTTTAAAATTGGCAGCAAATTTCATCAAGCCACTTTTTCGAAAATTATAGAACTGGTTGTTAAGACGTAATTAGTTTTGGTGGAAAAGTTTCTTGAGAACTAAAAATAAATAAATAATTTTGACAAAAAAGTCTCAATCAAGGCAATAATGTGGAAAATTTTAAGCAGTTTTCGTAAAATTATAAAAATAATGAATTAATTTTGTCGGAAGTTTTAAGCCACTTTTTTGTAAATTATAAAAATAATTAATTTGCTAGTCATTCAAGCCACTTTTTCAAAATTTTAAAAATAATTAAAAAATTTGGTACCTTCTGGACGTAAGGAACTGGGATAGATCCCTTGGTTCCGGCACTATTTTTGGCAGTCCACCATTGCTCCTCATCTTTAGCAATGATTGTTAAAATCTCCCCCCTTTTAAAAACTAGATCATCAGGATCTTGACCATCAAAATCGAATTTGGCTATGACTTTTTCGACTTTCCTCGAAGCTGGTCTAATAAGTGGCGTTGTGTCTAAGTAATGAAGTTTGTAGAATGAAAGCAAGCGGGGTAGATCTGGGAAAATTTGATCTCCAATCCGGTACTTGATTTGATCCATCTGTTGCATTTTGTTAATTATGTAATGACTCACTTTACTGTCTTCCCTAAAATTAAAATTGTCTTAAAGATATTTGGAAAAATTCGGGACTTACTTGACACACAGCACAAAATCGCCTACACAAGTGGCACTATCCCGGACTAAAAACACTCCACCTCCCCGTTCAGCCATCAATAAATCGGTGGCTTCTTGCCTACTGATTGGTCCAAAGTACCAGCTAAAATTGGGGAGTTATTGTTGTTTAAAAAAAAAAAACAGACACTTACCTCGACTGATCTTCGTGATCAAACGAACTTGCCATTACTAAGTATCTTATTAATAAATTCTAGTTAGTCTCGCAACAATTAAACATGTTTAAATATTTCCTATTTTAGTAAAACCATCAACCTATTTAGAGTACATTGTTGAAATGATGCACGAATTTGGGGAATCTTAACCTATTTTTTTCATATTCCAGGTTCTAGAGATATTCTAAAGAACGACACTTTTTTAAAACATACTGCACAAACCAGTTACGTAATTTGACAAATAAATTCTTGAGAATAACACGAAAATACTGCAATAATTCTATTATCAACCAAACTCTTGCTTGACCATTGCTTTAGCAACTTTATTGCTGATTGCTACTTCGCTTTGCCTGCTGACTGAACTAATATGGCCGATTCTTGCTCAGCAGATGACGTTTGTTTTGCAGATCTCTGCACTACAGGCCGAATTAATTTCAATTAATTAATTACTACAATTATTCCAGAGTCCACCCACGCACATTTTTTTAACACCCCAAAAACAAACACTCCAGAATTTTAATTAATTTTTTTACTACATCACCATTATTTATACCTACACAAAACATTGCGGCGCGCTTATTTTAGAATCGAAATTTATGATTGAATCTTTATATTTATAACAATTATATTTAGAAATAAGTAGCAAAATCATCGCCGAAACCCCAAAAATATGTTTTTTTTTTAATTATTTATTTGTTGAAATTAATTAAAATTTCTAAATAAGACTAACAGCAATAATCGTGGTCAATTAAAACCAGTTTTATTATTAACAATCCCAAAATGTCTTTATAACACTTAAACGTCAAGTTAGTAGTACTAGTATAGTACTATTAAAACGTCATGAATGAGAAATGTCAAAAAATTTCATTGATGAATGAGGTGACAATTTGAATGACGCACGTAAGTCAGGGGTGTAGACATAAATCGACAATTGCGGGGCTTCAATGATTTGATTGAGGATTCCTCCTAAACGACCTTAAGGTTTATAAAATCGGATATGTACCCGAAATAAGAATTTTTTTCTTTTATTCAACATTGTTTATTACCTTGACCGTTAACAATTATTTTTTATGCTTTCCTTACTTTTTATTCCATTTACTTTCCCGACTTGTTCTGCAAAATAAATAGACTCGTAACAGACGATATAGAAAAATTTAAGAAAGTAATTATCATAAACTTTATTAACTCTTGCAGAAGACATTAACCAAAGTAAACATTCATTATTTTCTAATTGAACTTTCTTGATATAGTAATCGCTGTAATTTAGGTACAATCACTTCTAAACATATTATTTAGTTGAGTATCCTCAAGATTATACATACAACGTTCTTTTGTATAGGTTTAGAATCTAGCTAAACGATATATTCTTTGGACTCTGTTGAGTTTCTAAAATTGTTGACAACTAACTCAATCCTCGAAGAGCAAACCAATTGTGATTCACGTTACTTTAAAAAGTGGCAGTTTTTTCTATAATTTATTAACTAATTAAGTTACAACTTCACTTCTCTTAAATTGGACTTATTTTCTATAAAGTCTTAAAATTTGTGAAACCTCACTATGATTATTATAGTTCTAAATATTTAATTTTTATATGTAAAATTTATTTTGTTATACCGAGTGGGGCGATAGTGCGCCCGACTTCGATCACTTGAATTCTATGACAGCTAAAACTTTGATTTAAAAACAGAGATAAACTAGAGAAAAAAGTCTATAACCAAAAATTATTTTTGAACATACAGAGTGAGCCAAGATGATTATACAGGGGCAAGTGACTTTTTATAAATGGAATGTTGTGAATAAAAGACGATTTTTGGAGCTTTTTCCTAAATTCTTTTCACTCTAATATTATTACTGACTATTTCTGTTTTGTTCAAACAATGATATCTGCAGATGCATGTTAAAAAAATCACAACACTCACAACTACGGATTTTAAGAAAAATTATGTAAATACTAGTTAGAAAACATCTGTGGAATGTCTTTTTTTTACTTTCTAAAAATTATACAGGGTGTCAAAACAACTCCTGTTTCTCTTTTGTATAGTTACCAATATGTTTGAAATAAATTTTAGTCAAAAAGTCTGTAATTGTAATTGTAAAGGTAAAGATAAAGGCAGTTCTTTCAAAGGGGTCACAATGATTCAAACCTCTTCATCTAGTTATTGATCTAAATATCAATTTACTTCTACAACTGTAATTTAATCCAGACGTCCATCCAACTGTTTACCTGAATACTCATTCACGTGCCTGTCCTCGTGTCCATTCGCGTGTCCATCCACGTGGACTTGGAATATCTTCGTAAATCGATACACATGCATCAAATGTTAAATATTCAATATTTATTATGTACTCCTGGATAAGTATTAAATTGTAAAAGTAAAGTGTGATTTTTTGAATTTATTTTCCAACAATACTGCCAGTACCATAAAAATTCTAAAAAAGGACACAATCTACTGATAAGCAGTTTTAATTATTAAAAAAATTGGTGAAAGTAAATGCACTCCCCAGTATTAATTAATATGGCAAAAGGGATTAACGCTAGTGATGCGGCCGTTTACAATAAATTATATTTCTAAATTTGATTTACTCAACATTTTGGGTTTTGAACAACGCGATTATGATTACTTAATCTCACAAAGGAACTAGACTTTTTTTATATCGCTGTCAATTAATTTTGATGACTAAAATTTGAAACCCAATCATATCAGAATAGATCATTGATCAAAAACTTAGTAATAAAACTATCCTACAGTCTATTTCTTAGTTTAAAAACTATTTATAAATAAAGGTAGACGCAGAAATATTTCACTGCCACTATGTATGTACAGTAACAATTAGTGTAAAGTAAAGTTGAAAATAGAAATGTTCCATTCCCCCGAAGAGTCGGATCGCTATAGCTGGTCTTTTCGGCTACACTTAACAGAATGAGGCGTCTATGATGTTGAGTTCCGAAAAAAGATGGTAGCTAGTGATGGGAAAAAAAACAGTGACTCGCCCATTGCCTAATGAGCACCACGAAAAAGCTCGTGAAAAAACTCGCAGTACGATAGGCGGTCCTAGGAATTGAACCCGGGACCTCCCGAATGGCAGGTAACGTATCATAAGCAGTATGCGGCCCGAATACTAAACTCAACAAGTGTGCGGATGCGCCTGCGTGTTGCACTTTTATTTAAATTTACAATAAAACTAGGTAATTATTTTATTAACTAATTATTACTTTATAATCTGCACAAAGTTTACTTGCTAATTCAATTTTTTCTAATTAATGAAACTCTTTTATAATTATAGAATTACAATTGTTTTTTACTGTAAGTCACTAACGAGACTTTGTATAGTTTAATGCAAATATATCCTGTATACATTACTAATTAGAGGGCGTCAAGCGCCCGCGCACGCTTCTTTGGTGTGGGTACGTAAATTTATCGGCATGCTAAATTCCTGTAAACCTCAACTCTATTCCCGTAACCCATAACTTACTCTCCCTAGAAATTTCTGTGTATTACGTCCGCTGATAAATTTACTGTGGTTCAAAGCTTGACATACCCTTGGTTACCCTTTTTGGTTTTTAACTCTATTACTACATCTAACTGAGTTTTGTAAATATATTTTTATCGATTTGAAAACACAAATCTGAATTTTATGCAAATAAATCAACAAATTTGTTAATTTTATCGAAATTAATTGAATCAAGCTGAGGTTAAAAAATTTCTAACGTTAGGGCCAAATTTGGACCGAAAACTAAAATGACTAATTGGCTTTTTACGACCGCAATTTTCCAAGTTTTATTACCAATTATCTTAAAAATAATTTATAAACAAAATAAAATTGTTAAAATAATTTTGAAGTTAACTTTAAGTTTTTTCACAGTAAATTACTAGTTTTGATTTATATTCAGTTTTTTTTGAAGAAGCTGTATGTACTTGTGGCTTCGTTTACTCTGGTTCTGTCGCTTTGAGTAAAATAACTAAAATCGATTTAGGTATTCCTACCAGAGAATCCCCTAAAAGAACTCGTGGTAGGCCAAACGATCTTGGTGATTGCACCCTGGACCTCTTGAATTTGAAATTGTAAAATAGGGACTTTTAATGATTTTTCAGAAAAAACTCAACTAAAACTCGAGACTATTTTGACAAAAAACTGTAAAATCGTAATTAAATTTTATTAATTACTACAATCAAAAATGTGAAAAAAAATCAATTTTGATAAGACGTCACAAGGAATAATTGCGCTTATTGAAGGAAAGTACATTCAATAAATAACTGGCATTGCTTATCTCAATAAAATAATATTGAAACAAATTACGATTGCCACAATATTTTAACAATTTTTTGTAGCACGCTATCTTACTTCTTATCCTTATACAAATTTTGAGAGTTAATGAAAGGTAATGACTTGTATATCTATATACTGCAAGATCACATAATATTTTTAGTTTGTTGTATTTATGTGACCGATTAATGTTTAATGAAGGGGGGTCGCAATCTTTAAAAGTTAAAAAAAATCTTTTATGCTTTCAAATTATTTTATTTTAAAGAAAATACAAAACCGCGCAAAATTATTGTACAAAATTAGGTGTTGTTATTTAAGCCGTGTTACTTTTGTAAGTAAAGATCAGTAATCAATTGTTATCCCAAATCTTGCATCCTTCGGTCTAATAGGTAGAATTTTTAGGCTTGGATCGTCGCACAATTTCAACAACAACTTCTCCGTGCTTGATGCTTTTAAAAAGTGAAACTGCTTCAGTATGAACAAGTCCTTTAACAGGAGTGTTGTTAACAAACAAAATTTCGTCACCTAAAAAAAATTTTTACTCAAAATTTAAATTTTTTTATCATATACCTGGCAACAAAAGTCCAGATTCGGCTGCCTGTCCGTGTTTAAAAACAGTTTTGACGAAAACTCCCATTTGCCCTTTAGGCGAATCTTTACCGCCCACTACTGAAAAACCTAAAGATTTCGCTCCTGGCCCTTTCCGAAAAATGATACTTTCATGTTCTGAACTCGTTAGGGTTTTGTTTGAAATTTTGCTGTAAGAAAATTTACGCATCCCAGTAACTGGAGTTTTAAAACCTGATTCAGGTACTGAAACATCAGCTTTTTCCGGTCTTGTCATTTTGAAAGGAGTAAATTTAATTTCATTTCGATATCGAGTTATTATTATTTCTAATTCTCCATTTACAGAATTTAAATAACGAATTGCTGTTGAATAGGGGAGCCCTTTTAGTTTTTTTCCGTTCAACTTGACGATTTCGTCACCAACTACCAAGTTTCCGTTTCTAAAATAAAATTATCTTATCGTGACGTCTACTTCCGGAAAGTAACGCGTCAATTCCTTACCTATCAGCTGGAGATCTCGGAAAAATTTCGGAAATGAAATAGCCGCCAGTGGTGCCGGAATCGAAAACTACTTTAGGTTGGATTTTCATCCCTACAGATTCATTTTTATTCAAACGTAGTTTCACGCATTTCAATTCTTGTTCGTTGTTTCTATTTGATAGTTTCAATTTGCTTAGGTTGTCACTGATTTCGTCGCTTTTTCCAAAATTCGAATAATCTTCGCTTTTTGGTCGAGGTCGTTTACGTTTATTGTTCACGCTTATCGTGGATTCGTCATCATCATCGTCAGCTGTGTCAGTATCAGCATTGTAGTAGTCGTCTTCAGATTGTTGTTGCGATTTTATTGAACCCCTTGGTGAATCAGTGGCGCGAGTTGAATCACTTCCGTAGCCACTCTCACTTGATTTAATTTTAACTTTCTTCTTTTTCGGCATAATAAAATTAGTTAAACTAGTCAAACTTCCTGTAGACGAGGTTTTTCGACAGTATCTTGTATCATCTTCATCGTCAGATTTACAAGATCTCCTAGCGAAAAGATTCTTGATTGATTTAAATCTTGAAATCTTTTTAGTACCCTCTGATAACACCCCCAAATTTTTGGTTTTATCCAATGATTCAGTTGATGATCTCAGAAATAAGTTATTCAAATCCTCGCCATCACCCTGAATCATCTTCAGATAATCCAGCAACTGGTGCTCACTCAAATCGAGAGACTTTTTTCCATGCTTCCTATCGCTACTGAGATCCTTGTATTTTTCGTAAATATTTCTTAATTGCTTTTCAGACAACTTCGAATCGCCCTTATCATAATTCGAAATCAAATTTTTCAAAGTTTCGTCGTTATCTTGCCCCTTTTTCCTCGAAGTATCCTGCAAAACTATTTTTTAATTAAACAAGTCGATAATTTGTTAGTGACGCACATGGCTTGCCATCCCAAACCTTTTCAGCGCTGGGGGCTCCTCCAGATTTACTCAACTCGGGTTCTGAAAGAGGGGATAAACTCACTAGTTGAGGGTTCGGATCAGAACAGCGTCTCTTAAAAAATCGCATCGTCTTATCAGGTTCCTAAATAAATCAAGAATAAGTTACAACAAAATAAACAAACCTGGCGGTTAGTTACCATAATTCCCTTTTAGGTGAGAGGCACAGCCGATTAATAACAATTTGTTACGTGTTAACTTTGATGTTAAGCAAACCCTTTATTAGTTGAATTAGGAACTGTAGTAAACATTGTAAAAACCTGACCTTACTGCAATCGCTCTGGGATGGTGACAAATTCAATTGCAAGAAATAGCTAGACTCTACGATTAACGCGAACTCGCCCCACTATTTGCATGGAGAAGGATAGCCGGCTGCTGTTTAATTATTGAGTAACAATTCATTAACGAGGAAACAAAATCAGGTAAATTTGCCCCGTTTAACTCGAACCGTAAACAAGTAATTAAGTCTTTATCGTTGTCTATTACTATGTGTAACACCCACTTCTGCACGACGGCCTTGCGATCTCGCTTTTATTTATTGCAATACTCTATGTGATTGTTTTTACGAGAAGAATAACGCTGACGAAATGTTACGTTTAAACTATACGAGTTTTGTTGATTCAGTAGGAGAGGACCTGTCTTAAATTGATTTTGTTTACGATTTTGGCTAACGTGGAAGAAATTTGGAGCCGGTTGTAACTGTTGTCGAAGAAACGTGGGAGCTAACAAGGTGAAAAGCATTATTAATTGTTGTTACCATTTATGTACGCGGTAGAGAACTGGAATTATTTTACATTTAAATCTTGCTAGTCAGCCACCGCGCAACTACATTCATCAATAATTGGCAATTTTCCGAAAACACCCACGCGATACTCCTAAATTATCTAATTTACATCTATTTATCACGTCGTTACCCTTCAGAAGCTCTTCAATTTTTAATTGATTCAAATCATTGTTCGCGGTCACTTACAATTTCATTAATCTTTATTTCAATTTCTTCTTTTTCCCTTTTGCGCAAATTGTGCAAAAAATTTAAGAACTAAAACCAATTTGTAAAAAGTTTCAATATTTTTTTTTGAAAAGGCACAAGGAACAATAAAAACAAATTTAAATTTTTTTGATGTATTATTAGTTGCATACATATCGAGATTTTTTAATACAATAATTTTATTGGCACTCCTCTTCCCAATTCTTGGGCAGTAAAGGTTTTAGGACCTCTTCAAAATTTTCCAGCGAACAAGGCGAACTGCAACCAACTAACTGAAATTCTTCAACTTTTTCATCAATTCCATTACGGTACAGCATCTACGAGGAATACCCCATTAATTATTGTACATTACCAACATGACGGCTCGTAAGTATAAACAATACGTTACGTTTTAATTTCCAATTAATTTAGGAGCTAAAATTTTTACAATTGTTTATAAAAAAAAATTTAATTGAATAGAACGAGATTGTTTAATTTTTAGTTGGTTGTAAAATTACAATTACCTTAACGACATTGTTTTTGTGCAATTCTATGATGAAAGACGCCCCAAATCCTGGCTTTAACTGGTCGTCAACAACCCCTAAAGTTCTTAGGATATTAACTATAGTAAGATCATGTCCTGCATATAGGTGAATAATTGGATTTTTTTTGTTAGTCATGTCTGAGATTGTTTTATTCAAAAATACTCCTGCAAAAATTGATTATTAACTAAATTTTTGACGATATATTTAGATTATACCTCCCTTCATCCGTTTCATATAATTCGTATATGTAAAACGAGCTAAATTTTTTGCCCCCAAAATTTTCAAGTGTTTTAAAGACACTTCATTCGTCCATTTTGGAAGAGTTAAGTTATTTATGCTTTCAATTTCCAAAGTGTTGTACAATAACTCCACTTGGCCTATTGTATTAATTTTTTGTCCTGTATGTTTAGTTAATATTTGATACAATTCAGCATTGTCCTGGTTGATTTTGGTCATTTCTTCAGAATTAGAGATTTTAATTAATTCCTCGTCATATTTTTTACATTTTTGCTTCATGGCTATGAGCTAAAATTGTTATTGTTATTATTAGAAATTAAAAAAAAATCAAATACATTATCGTGACTTCTTGGCACATATTTGACAGGTATAGGCTGCCAAAGAAGGTCTTTGTTCCAAATTTGTTGGTCTCTAGGCGGGAAAATGCCTGCTAACAAACATTCTGCGCTCATTAAACACCGATCAGCGTAGCTACTTAATATTTCTACATCTTCAGGATAATAATAAATGGGAATAAAATCCTTGTAAATTTGCCTCAATTTCATTCCAAGTGAGTACATCTCCAATTTCCCCCTCTAAAATCAATTTTAAGTAAATACAAAACAAAATAAGTAAAAATACATTTGTTAGTTGTCCCCATCCTCCCGCCCACGTAAAATTGATGTAAGGATCATTTTTGTAGCTTTCTGTAGGTGCGCGCTCACCATGCCTAAAAACCTATTTAGTAATTAACTTAAGTAAGTACAAAAAAATTTGAGTACTTACAATATGTAACTGTTTGATCGATGTATTACAATTAATCTCAGTAAGGTTTGATAAGATTAATATCGTAAACCACTGTAGCAATAATTTTGTTGAAGCCACTTTCATTTTCACAATCAGATAAGGTCTTTGCACTATCCACAAACTGCAAGGTTACGCCAGTCTCTCAAACTCCTCCCTACTCCACCATTGGAATGTTTGAAAATATTCAATTAATTAATGCTATTGACGATTTCCTGTTTTGTATTCATTAGTACGCCTTAAAATAACAAATATATTTCGAAAAAAATCAATACTTGGGACAACATAAAATTTAAAATTGGTGACGTCACACAATTGCTTCTATAACCAACGGCTAGGTGGCGCTAACTTCGTTACCATTCTTTAATTGAAGTTAAAGGTTCCCATACCCTTTCAATTCTGTTTATGCAACATTATCGATGACGTCGACCAAATACCAAGTGATTATTCTTAATTCTGCATGCAACCGTATACCGTTATATGGCTAAACGTAACAAATTTTTGCGTATACATCAATAATGGTAAATGCTAAATTAATATGAAAATTAAGTCAATGGCGGGTGACGGCGCACTTTACGTCAGCTTTCATAAAATTTGATAATTCTACATTTAACCTGACAAATGTGTCTAGAGATTTTTATTTAAATTGAAATAGAAAAAAGGGCTTAAGCGCTTTTGTGTGAAAATTTGCGCTACCTTTAATCTTATCGTGTGTGGGAAAACGCTTGTTTGTGCATCAGGTCTTATGACCAAAATGTCTCATTATTGTTTCTACAATTGTTAGATTTTTGGGGAGTTAAGCGTTATATTGAGTTTTTTTCAGTGTTAATAAGTTTCGCGGAGTTTTGTGGGTGATATAAAGTGCGATTTACTTAAAAACGCTGCAAATTCCGTGAAATGGAAGGGGTGGGAGTGGTTTGAGAGTTTTTGGTTTGTCATAGTTTCAGGAGTTGTCAGCTCAGCTATGATTCACCCAGACAAACAGTACTAGAGATAAAATACCTTTTAGTTAATAACTAATTCGTGTGCCAATAGTAGCAAGTAAGTCAGTTCTATTGCTTTTCAATAATTTTATAATAATCACTTTGTTTAGATGAATTCAACCATGACTGACCACTTTGGTTTGAAATGGGACCCAAAGAACCTCGAAATCAGAACCATGTCAGTGGAGAAAACCCTGGAACCACTAGTGCTACAAGTAACAACATTGGTTAATACGAAAGGGCCCAGCAAGAAGAAAAAAGGCAAGTCGAAACGCGCTAATGCCCTCGTAAGTACCGTGGAGAAAGCTACAGAGAATTTTATTGAAAAAGGGGAACAAATCGCGTATGAAAATCCTGACATCACGCAAGAAATGCTGGCGGCCGTGGAGGAAGTCCGCAAAACTGGTAAGTTCTGTTTTTGTGAAACCATAAACTTAGTGGACAACTCCCAATTTATCAGCACTAGAGATTAGATACATGGAATTTTCTTGGGGCGGGTACTCTTGTGTACTTAACGCGACCGCTTTTTTGAGATTAACCATACTTTTTTTAAAGTAAATTAATAATTTTATTCAGACACTGACACCTGTCAATTTGACATTTCAATATTAAGCCCACTTGATTTTTTCTTAGGACTTCTCGAAATGTCATTTTGACGTTTAAGACGTCAAATATTGAAAATTGAATGTTTCTTAGCTGAGTTTTGTTGTTTGTTAGGCAAAGCGATGAGTGACGCCGCTAGAGAATTCTCTGAAGACCCTTGTTCATCATTAAAACGCGGCAACATGATTCGTGCAGCTAGAAACTTGTTGTCAGCAGTAACCCGTCTTTTGATCCTTGCTGACATGGTCGATGTTCATTTACTGCTCAAGTCTCTCCATGTAGTAGAAAATGATTTAGAGAAACTGAAAAATGCCTCAAGCCAAGGCGAACTTTTGGACAATATTAAAGCTTTTGGCCAAAACGCTAATGAATTAATGAACCAGGCAGCTAAACGGCAACAAGAACTCAAAGATCCTCAACTTCGTGACGACCTAGCCGCTGCCCGGGCCGTACTTAAAAAACATTCGACAATGCTGCTTACCGCTTCTAAAGTTTATGTTCGTCATCCGGAACTAGCAGCTGCTAAAGCTAATCGTGATTATGTTCTCAAACAAGTTTGCGAGGCTGTTAATACGATAAATGACGTTGCTCAAGGGCGTACGCCCCAACCGGCGTCAGGACCTTACGATGGTCCTGGCGAATTAGCCGCGGCTCTGGACGATTTCGATGATCATATGGTAATGGAGCCTTTGGCTTATAACGAAATACATACCAGACCGTCACTAGAAGAAAGACTCGAAAGTATTATAAGTGGAGCAGCTTTAATGGCAGATTCTAGTTGCACACGTGATGAGAGACGTGAACGTATTGTAGCTGAATGCAATGCAGTGCGTCAAGCTCTCCAAGACCTTTTGTCTGAATATATGTCAAATATTGGCAACAAAGACAAGAGTGAAGGACTCAACCGCGCTATCGATAATATGGGTAGGAAAACCAGAGATTTGCGAAGGCAATTACGCAAGGCCGTTGTTGACCATGTTTCTGACAGGTAATAACACTAACACTTAATCGCATTAGTTAATGAAACTACTGATTTTCTGTGTGGATAGTGATCTATAAAAATAATTGTATTGTAGTTTCTTGGAAACGAATATTCCACTTTTGGTGTTGATCAAAGCCGCCCAAAACGGAAACGAGAAAGAAGTGGAAGAATACGCTCTTGTGTTCACTGAACACTCCAACAAATTGGTGGAGGTGAGTGGTCGTGTGACTAAAACTTAAGATTGAATTGTGAGAACACAAAAGTAGTTTCACACTAGTAAACAATTATTTCTAAAATATTTTGTCAGAAGTGATACAACAAATTCTAATGCCTGGGTATATACAATTTTGTTAAAATTGTTAAAAAATGGAATTGTTTAATCACTTTAGGATCGAGTTAGTTTCTAAAATTTAATCTAAACACGTAAAGTTGCTAATATATTATAATTGTTTACATAAAAAAATATTGTTGAAATTATTTCGAGTTGTTTCAAATTAAAAATTTGTTAGGTGGCCAACCTGGTCTGCAGCATGTCAAACAATGAAGACGGCGTAAAAATGGTGCGTTACGCAGCTTCACAGATCGACAATCTTTGCCCTGAAGTAATAAATGCAGCAAGAATTCTAGCAGCTAGACACCGAAGTAAAGTTGCTCAAGAAAACATGGACGCGTTTAAACAATCTTGGGAACATCAAGTCCGAATTTTAACTGAAGCTGTTGATGATATAACAACCATCGACGATTTCTTAGCAGTTTCCGAAAACCACATCCTCGAAGATGTTAATAAATGCGTTCTGGCGTTACAAGAAGGAGATTCGGATACTTTAGATCGAACAGCTGGAGGTATTAGGGGACGCGCTAACAGAGTTTGTAACGTTGTTACAGCTGAAATGGACAACTACGAACCTTGCATTTACACCAAACGAGTCTTGGAAGCAGTTAAAGTTCTAAATGATCAAGTAATGCCAAAATTCACTCAAAGAGTTCAAGTTGCTGTTCAAGCGTTATCCAGCAATCCTCCCAAAGAAGTCGATGAAAACGATTTTATTGACGCTTCAAGATTGGTTTATGATGGAGTTAGAGAAATCCGAAGGGCTGTATTGATGAATCGAGTAAGTCACTGCACCAAAAAAATAAACAGAAATATTAATAAATTTCGTTAAAGGCTGACGAGGATTTGGATCCTGAAGACGTCGAATTAGATGAAAATTACACACTAGAAACGCGCAGCAAATGTAAGTATTTTTATCATTAAATTGTAAAGCTATAATCAAAATTTCACAGCGAGTGCTCACACTGGCGAACATGGAGTCGACGAGTACCCAGAAATCAGTGGAATAACCACAGCTAGAGTAAGTTATTTGCTACGAACCTGAATTTTTTTATTGGAAATCATTTACAGGAAGCTATGGGTAAAATGCCTGAGGAGGACAAGCAGAAGATTTTGCAGCAAGTTGAGTATTTCCGAAGTGAGAAGCTCAAATTCGACAGAGAAGTCGCCAAGTGGGATGACACCGGCAATGATATAATTGTCCTAGCAAAACATATGTGCATGATTATGATGGAGATGACTGACTTTACACGGTAATTTCTCGAAAACAACCAAATTTTTTAAAGTTTGCATTCTAACCATACGCGCATTCAAACCGTTTTTGTTGTGAAATATATCTAAACGTGTTTTAATTTTTAATATCAATAAATTAGCACAGGTCTATGGTCTACATTTAAGGTAAGTAGCAAGTTAGAGTTGTTCCTGACGGAATCTTGACGCAGTTCCAGGTTTACCAGCCTACGTAATTTTTTAATTGCCAGTTTAAGTAAACGCGCAACTTGTTACAAAATTAATCTAAAAAATTTTTAATTAAAACACGGGCAAACGAAAATTCATTTAACAATTTTATCAGTTCTAAATTCTGGGATACCAAGAGGGACAAACGGGAATAACTTGAAATTTAATTTTAGATTAATCTACAATTTTCCACTGGAAGCTTTCAGCGAACAACATTTCTGCCTGAATAATACTTTTTGGAAAATACATGAATGATACTAAATCGTTGATTGTGTTTTTGCAATTAAAATTGTAACTAACCCGAGGAGAGAAAACTAAAGCGTAATCAAAAAAAGGCTTCAAGTTTTGTATTAAAAAAATTATACGCTAGTACCGATTATGTTTTTTGACAAATTTTTCAATATTATTAGTTTTAAGTTCCTAATTCGTCAGTTGTAATTATTTTTTGCATATTCTAGTTAATATTCCAGCTATAACAGATTTTATAAATTGAAATTATTTGTGCAGTGGTCGTGGCCCTCTCAAAACTACAATGGACGTTATTAACGCTGCAAAGAAAATTTCCGAGGCCGGCACGAAACTGGATAAATTGACTAGACAAATAGCTGAACAATGTCCTGAAAGTTCCACCAAAAAGGATTTGATCGCCTACCTTCAACGTATCGCGCTCTATTGCCACCAAATGAATATAACATCAAAAGTTAAAGCTGACGTTCAAAATATTAGTGGAGAATTAATAGTTTCAGGGGTAACCAGTAATTGATTTATTTGTTTTTTATTTTTAACTAATAATAATTTTTATAGCTTGACAGCGCTACTTCTCTCATTCAGGCTGCTAAGAATTTAATGAATGCTGTTGTTTTAACTGTGAAAGCTTCATATGTAGCTTCTACAAAATATCCAAGACAAGGAACAATCGCTGTAAGTTTTTGTTTTGTTTTTTTATAATTTGATTAATCTTTTTTTTTATTAAGTCGCCGATTGTGGTGTGGAAGATGAAAGCTCCAGAAAAGAAACCGTTAGTTAGGCCCGAAAAACCGGAGGAAGTTCGTGCCAAAGTTCGCAAGGGTTCACAGAAGAAAGTGCAGAATCCTATTCACGCACTCTCCGAATTTCAGAGCCCAACTGATTCTGTGTAATTTATTTATAATAATCGAACCGATGAAGGTACTTCTGTGGGTTTAATATGTTGCATTTAATGATTGCACTTGGTGGATTTATTGCTTAAATGCGAACATATCAAGAGTCCACTTGGTTTCCGTAATTTATTATTATATTTTGAGAGTTACTATTGTGGTTAGTAGCATAGAGCTTTTTTATTTAATATACACTACATCAATATATTGTATCCGTATTGTCTTATGGAACATGTTTTTTATTATTTACCTTTATACTTAATAAAGCCATTTTAATATGAAAAGTCGAGTTTGTTTGATAATATATTTATTTACTTAGAAATGCCACCTCACAAATTATGTAATGATTATATATTAAAAAACATTTGATATGTATACATAATGAACCAGCCTTTTATGTAAAATATTCCTTCCAGGTAAACCTTCGATAAAGAATTTGGCGCACACAGAACACAAACATCTTCACTACCAGTCGAAAAAATATACTTTGATGTTCTCGTGCAGATGTGATTGTGCGGGTTTTATGTCGAGAGACGCTCCTATAGCAAATGTTGGCAAGTGTCAGGTCGTTATCGTGCTTTGAGGTGCGTCTTTCGACATTAATGATATGTACAGAGAAATCACAATATTCGTGTAGTCCGCAGTGGCAAAGTGTGTGTTCAATTGGCGAGAGGGCGTGCGCTAGGCCCTTTGAACGTACAGCTCCTGACGCAACTTGAATATCCACGTTTTTGCCATTGCATCACAACAATATCAGCTATATGAACGACACCGGGGTGCAACGAGACGGGAATCTCGAATGTCGCCCTGCACCATGTACAACAAAGAGGTGCTCTACTCGTTGCGCACCGGTGTTGAGATGAATTGTGTTTGCCTTGTGGGGCTGCCGGACCGGCCGGAATTTATACTACCCCGCATTATTCTAAATTAGTGCCACAATAATTGTATTGGGAGTCCCTCCTTACTTTACCATATAAAGTGATCAGAAATACTATACAATTCGATTGATCGAAAATATCACCAAACGCCAGGGTCAACCTCGCGTTTTGTGCATAAATTGATTAAAAACATCCAGAGAGCACAAATATCATAAGAAACTATATGTTATATAAGGAAACTCCTTTTATGGGTTGCAATCACACCAGTTCTTAATTGTCTAACATATTCGCTAAATATATCTAATGATATGTGAGATGTATCCCAAAGTATACCTTGGTGCTTGATATGCATTCATAAGTCTGGTTGCTTGGCCGTTGTTTTTGTGACTGCCCTCTGAGACAGTCGGGGGCGATCAACGAAATAGGAGTCGAGAGGGGACGGATATTGGTGGACTCTGCTGCTAGACTAAGACAGACAGACAGATCTAATAAGGAAGGTAAGAGTAAAATGACTTGCTTAACGGCAAGTGAGGTTGGGGATGGGCAAAGAAGACAGCAGCAGGGTCTGGTATGGTTCAGTCTAAAAACCCAGTATTGACTAATTTTTCCAAAAAGAACTTGACGTCACCCAATTCCGAATCTTTTATCCCTAACGATTTTAACATTCCCAAATCACCATTTTCCACCGCCATAAAGACAGAACGCAAATGTTCCAAATCCGACCTCATCAAATGAAGAGCCGCGCCAAAATCTTCAATAGTTTGAGACTCTGCAACAATTAATTCAACAAATTTTAATTAATTAAAATTATTTACCTGATAGCGCTATTGCAACTTTATCAACGCCACCAAGAGGTTTCAACGCATCTCTAGCCTTATTACCAAACAGTTTTTCCAAATAATTTGGACCATGACTCGCTAATAAAGACTTTAAGAAACTTCCAGTCTCTTCCACAGGCGGCCTTTTTGCTGCTGTACACAATCTGGAATCTTCATCATACCCATCGGGGCAATCAGGAGCTCCATCACACAAGTACTGAATGGATATACAGTTTCCATCCCCAGGACACTTGAACGGTTCGTAAGGGTGACAAGCATCACCTGAAGATCAATGGAGAAAAATTACGAAACGGCCAAGAAGCGCGCAGTAGTATCAAAAATGTCTGCTCACAAACTAAATCGAAATTCCAACATTGAAGGCTTTTAAAGAGGATGAAACTAAAATTTTTTTTATGGGATGGGAAAAGTGAATTGGTAGTTCTCATGGGTGGTGGTGAGCGTCGTTTGAAGACATCTGTTGAAGACAAAAGGGTTGAGTTGGGGGGTGGTTGAGGTGATCTGTAGGTATTTTAGGGTGGAAATGGAAAAAAAGGAGATGTCCATGTCTTTTAAGGGATCAAAATAGTGAAAATGAGTAAAGTGCATAGTAATGACGTTATCGATCGGCTTACTGCGACTCTGAAATAGTTTTGTAGAGAACTCTTACCGTTCCTCTTGGAGCTAATGTGTCCATAGAGTCTACTGAGATCTATTGCCATAACAGCATGTGGAATAGCCGCACACACGGCCATCACCACCGTGACCAGCAGCAACGGGTGCGGCGAAAACGCCACCCTAACCATGGCTGGTGCTCAACACTACTGGGGACGGAGACAGCTTACAATACCACTCTTCTCGTTGCCTAGTATTATTTTATACTGGGCAACCTGTACCTGCGTAACGGTTCCACACCAATCCGATTTTCCTTTGCGCGCACACACCCACCAGCTGTTGATTCAATCAATATAACATTTGTACATTACATGTTTGCTAATAGCCTTATTTCCAGTATATACGCGACTCAATTTCCTAGAATCACCCCAACCCTTAATTGCTCCGATACCTTCCTCACCTAATCCCGCCTACCACGCAACTTTTAATGGAACATCCCTATCCATATCTACCACCCACTTGCCTCTGATACTGTAGGGTGTTAGCAATTTTGCAAAATCTAGGCCAAATTTCGCATTTTTATATAAGCAATCCCACCTCGAAACGATTGCTGGTCACGCATTAATTTATTCAAATTAACCCCAAATCACTTCAATTACTTTTATCGTCCATTGACATGTTTTTGCCTAAATTTGCGTAAATCACAAAAACATACTCAAAACTAACGTGGAAATTGTAAAAAACTACATCAGTTATTTTTTTAAAAACACGCTATTAATAATTTAATCCTAACTATAATATCGTTATCGATTCTGAACTACATGCTTGCTCTTCTCCATTTCTATTTAATGACGTATCGCTTAAAACCAAGTCAATAATAAAAATGTTCGCTTGTACCTCACAACGTAGAATTAGCCACGAATGAAACAGCCAGAAATTTGCTTTAATTATTTAGTAACTTACGTCACATTTTTGCTGAACAAAGAAAGCGTCAGGTTTTCTAATTATACGATTTATTTAATTGAATCAATTTGCAATTACCAAGAAAAATTACAAATACTTAAAGCATTTTTGGTTTTTAAAAAAATATTTTTTTATAATAGAGAAAACGTATATGTAGCAACTAAAACACTAAAAATTTAGAAAATTCAAATTTTCGCGCGTAAATCAGTTACGATTCGACTATCCTCGGTTGTGAAAATTTTGATGTGAAGCGCATGCGCTGCTTGCTACTTCATTTGTTTACCTGGATATTATGATGCCGTATTGTCAACAACGTTAGCTGTCAAATTAATTGAAGTTGGGTGTGTCGTTTGGTAACCTAACCAAACCCATGTTTTCGCCTTTTTAACTAAAATTCTAACACAACAAAACGTAAATATAACCAAAATTAATTCAAATAATAAATTATTTCAATATTTCTAGACTAGTTAATACTCAGGATCTAAAACCTCATCAAAATGGCAATACTCAACTCGTTTTGGTCCCCATGCATCTGGACGGACAACCTAAAAACCAGCTCTAAAGTTATTGCTTTTTACACAGTTGCTATGAGTATAGTTGTAATGACTTTTATCATTTTTGATATGTCAGGGGGTGATTCGACTCAATTGTACAATCCGTTGTTTGAAGCTGATATCCGTTTTTGTAAGCAATGTTGATTTGTTGTGCTTATGTTTAATTGTTTGTTTATTAGCTATGCAAGTTGCTGGAGGGTTTTTGTTGGCATTTTTCTCTATACTGATATTTTCTGCTGTGTTATTGGTTGTTGGCTTACAAAAAATGAACCGAGGCATGATACTACCTTGGCTAATTGGATTTGGAATTGTTGTGCTATTTCAAATAGTTTTTGGATTATGGCTACTTGGGGGCTACTATATTTATGTAAGTTGCAACGTTGATCACAAACATTTTATTAATGTCTATTATTTTATTGCAGATAGAAACAGTGCTTCATACTTTGGTTCTCTGGTCCTGGGGGGCGTATAATGTAAGAATTACAGGTTTTTAGCGCTAGTAGTAATTAAGGTGTTTTAGGGGTACTGCTGGCTAGTTGTTTACTCCCAGTATCAAGTGATTGAGGAAATGCAATCTCCCAACATAGAATTGTTGTGGCCTTAACCATAAGTCTGGTTTTACGTCCATTTTTATACCTTTTTATTGAACAGTCAATAACGTCCATTAGATTATAAAGTTGATTTATACACAATAAACATATTTTATTATATGTTGCGTTTTGTTTCGCCATTTAAACGCCATAAAGACAGTCATGAGTGGTTTGCATGTTGTGCTTTACACATTTTTATTAGCCACGCTAGTCACTTAAACTTTTTTTTATTTTTAAGAAACAGTGACCCTACAACCACTGACACTTGTCAAATCTTAAAGTTTTTTATTCCAATTGCTCATCTTTTTTACATAGAATAAGAATAGTTCCAAATTTACCACAAATCCCAGAAATATCTTGATTTTTTAACGCCTCCTTGGATTCATTTTACAACTTGACAAGAACGCTTCAAAAATAAATTGCTTCAATTTTGGAAAATTTTATGTAACAAACGAAATAAGAGTCCAAAGTAAAGCAACACGTTAAGCTTCAAGCTTTATTTTGAGATTTTGGTGACCGGACCACAGTGTAATTTATTTGCATGTGAAAAACAGGCCCTGTGTCTGCCATGATTGTAGTAAAGTACTCTCCATATATGCAATAAAAAACCCACGAACTGGAATATATGCACCAGAGCTATATTTGACACATATCTCTTTATTAATATGCGTAGTTGTATCTGCAGAGTCCAGTAACAAAAATTATGAAGCAAACTAGTATCTGTTGCAGTCCTGTAAAAAAACTTTAACGAGACACCGGGGCCATGGCGCTGAACGCGTTAAGTGTTCTAAACAATAACATTGTATATAGATTATTATTATTATTACATTATCATAAAACAATGAAAGTGTTATTTCTATAAAAATAATTTTCAATAGTACTAACGTGTATGTAGGGTTGCGTTATTTAGGCGCAAAATCAATTTTAAATCAATTTTTTTCCAACTAAATCTTGACATCACTTACTTCAAATACTACAAGCGTTGTATGATTATTATACAATGCTACAAGTATTCCTGGAAACTTTACTAATAGTGTAGAGTTGATTTTGTTGTAATTTACTTAATTACTTCGGTAATTGTTGTTTTCTATTGACTTTGACGTGTCTTAATTAATTACAAGTGTATATCACCGCAATTAGCTACGTTTTTTCAAATTCGCTTTGAGTTGTGATTATTTGGTAAAACTTGCAATGTGGGCGATGAAGCAACATAAAAATAAAAGCGTCAGGTCTTGAGTAATAAGACAAAAATATTTTTTGGCTTTTTAATTACGTGGTATACCAGTAACGCAAAGTTTGCGGGCGCGTAGGTAGGTGAAATTCAAAATAACAATTTCGTTCACAATTATTGCCAAATTGTAACTAAGTATTTATAAACGCAGCGTGAGTTCAGAAAGTTTCAGTATAACAATTAAATTGTCGTAATTCGTTGTGGTATTATTTTGAAAGTGTCCATTGAAACAACCACTCGCCCACTACCCAACATTTGACTTTCCGTAGTGTGATGGTTGTAAAAGTTTTGTAAGCGCTCACAACTCGACTCAACCAGTAGTGTTTAGTGTCTTGTGGAAGGAGTGCGTGCGGCTGTTCACTAAAATGATCGCACTTTTACTAGTGACTAGTTTTTCAACAGTTTCGTGAAATTCAAGTGAATACCACGAAGAAGTGTCATGTTTTTTTCCTTTAACTACAGTAGGTGATTTTTTTTTTGGGTCAATTTATTAAAAATTTTGATGTAGGTTTTTGAAATGTGCCCGCGAATGACATTTAGATTGGGTCACATACCTCTCCTAAAAGTTGTTTCCCAAACTAGTCATACACAGTTACATCATTATGTATTTTAGATAACAGACACAGGTTGCTCTTCAAGATCAACAAGTACCACTAAAACGCAATTCGCTGGGGTTAATTTGTAACCGCCCTAAAGGTATCGCGTTACTCTCAAAGGGAAACGAGAGGCCATCAAAATTTTATGACAACATTAACATAAAAACGCGGGCAAAGGTGCCGAAGTCTCAACTGGTTATCAATTTAATGCGCCCCTTCAATCGATTCGAATTCAAAATTTACTCCAGCATTTACACATGTTTGAAAGAAACTGCAAGGTATTGTTTATATGACAACTCCACATGAATTAACTAAGTATTCTATAAATAGTTTCTCTTGTAACGCGATCCCTTTAGGAAGTTCATTTAACTTAGTGTAGTAGCGTGGAATTAGCAAAATTATTTGCAACTGTTACTAAAAATTTTGAATTTCGCGGCCGGAAAGTTGTTTAATTTATAGCCCGGCTCCTTTCTTATAACTAAAATTCCCTCTAGTTCGTCACAAATTTAGTAACCATCAAGGTCGTAAAATGCGAAATAACAATGACACTAACTCAAACTCTTGGAAATTTGAAATTTGCATAATAACCAAAATGATTCACCTCGGTGGTTAAAGACAGTAATCGAGGTTTGATTAAGAACAAAGAGTTTAGGTGGGGTTGATTACAATGTTGCTAACCCTGTCTAGACGCTTGGTAATTTTTCTGAAATCTAGAAAGGTTGATGGTTCTACTATGATAACGAGACCGTTAACCTTGTGGTCAAGATAATTTTATTTTTGGTCGCATTCTCAAATATAGGCGTATTTGCTTCGAATCTATAGATAATTTCTTTAAGTTACTCGCTAATTTAATCAAATATGACAAAAACCTTGACTAGAAACAAAAAATGTAACGCCTCCAGGAAATCGATAAAATTTTGTTATTGCACCTTATTTTTGATGCACTGTGGCGTCTATTATTGATGTGTTTACTTAAATAGCTACGATTGCTAATGTTATTGTTATCATCTCAACACGCTGCAGTTAGTTTTTAGCTTCTGACGTAGCTTCTGCAAATTTCATTAATATTCAACGCTATTATTACATTCCAGTTTACCCAATAGTTGTTTGTAATGGGGAGATAAGCGCGATATCCTTGCCCTCTCAAGGTAATTTTGAGGAACTAGGAACTGTTTGTTTGTTTGTTTGTTGATAAAATTCAGAAGATGTTTGATTAGCAGAGTTTGAACATCCGGTCTCGCAATTTTGGTTCCTCCGAAAAGTTTGTACTATTGAAATTTATCGGTCAAGATCCTCCTGGTATGCGGGTGAGAACTCGAGAGAAGAATGCAGTCCGATTGAGGCTTGTTGAACGCGCCAGCTCTTCATTCAATACTATTTCATTAATTTAAAGTTATCATATATAACGTTTTACGAGTCAATCACTAGCTATTGGATAATTTAACATCGCTATTAATTAACCCCGCGCATTTTTGATTACGCATCAAGGAACCGAAGAAATTTGTTGTGGTTTTCCTCGATTTCAACCAAATCCAGGAAAAACCATCGCTTTATATTGATGTCAATCACCATCCTGTTACATCCCAGCGATTTCTAATTTATTTCATTAGAAAAGCGGCGTAAAATTTTATGCACAATTACAGCACCGCATAACTGCAAGAAAATTTTTCAAACAGCACTTTCTAAAAAGTCGTAAATTTGTTTTATGGCGCTTACGCAACAAGATTCAATAGAATCGTAATGATGGATAGTCGCGATGTCCTTCAGGTAAAATTAAACCATTAATATTTACACAGTTTTGTCAACAATAACACCAAATGGTTGATTAACCATCGCTACCAAACTTAATTAAAACAATTATCACCAAAATTTATTGAAACTTCACTGAATCATCGCGGAATCGTGTTTGATTTGCTGTTTTAACGAGTTGCGCCGCTGTTAAAATGTTTATTCACGAAATTAACACCGTGTCCAAATAAACAGTCACCATCAAAGTCCGGAGTCACAATTCTCAGTTACTTTGAAAATTAGTGTCTCAACGAGGACGCGTCCTTGGTTCTCGCTGTCAACTGTTTGCAAACAAACAAGAGACGTTTTGTACCTGGAAACAGGCCCAATCTTATCAGTTCAGGGCAGGTAATCAAGAATTTTGCAAGAATTTATGTAAAATAAGCCCAACTTGGGTGGGCCGTCAAGACGTCTGGAGCACTGACATTGATTAAAGGGGCCTCCCGCTGGGACAACTCCCAAAATATTTACATTTGCCGGGGCAGCCCAAAAACACAATCCAACACAAAATTAAATCCACAAATAACGACAATTTTCTTCAATAATCAATTTACTATTCAATTATTTTTTTTGGTAATTTTTGGACCCTTTTCGCGCTCCTCTTCGTTTCGTTACATTTAGTAGATTTTGTAATCAATTTAATTTCTCTTTAACGTTTCCGTGTCTGGATTCTTCAAATTTCTTCCTCCATTATCGTATCTGTTGCAAAAATTGTCGCCCCGGAAAATTTCCGGTGTTGGCGGTATCTTATCTGGGTATCGTGGGCCAGGAAAATCAATATTTAATGAAATTATTCGGGGAGGATTTAATGATTGGTTGTTATTGTCGTGTGGAGAAATTGCTTGACTTCTGCTCCTTAATTTAATAACGTACAAAGTACAAGTATGTTGTGGTTGTAGTGTCCACTATGATTCACATTGTTTGTAATCTGCGGTCAAACTAACAATTATAAACGATTATTGCTTCCTTTCAAACTGATAGTGCGGCACAACGTACTAAAAAACAGAAGGTAATTCCAGTTACAACATCAAAACTGTAAGTTTCAATCAATAAAAAGTCGATTAATTGTTAATTTAGGAACAAACAAATGGGAGCTTTCGAAACACTCCTGCGTTCGTTTTTAGTTAGTAACTAGAAATTTTGGTGGCAAATTCCGGGACATTTCTGTCAGTTCTCTTATTTGTTTTAAAAGTTAAATAGTGAAGTTGAAAATGAACTTTCCGAAAGCTTACTGCGGTGAGAAAGCAAACCGCGTGACAATACCGGAGCTTTATAGCTGACTTTTGGAAACAAATACAAATATTTGGTTTTGTTATAAAAAATTATAAAAATTTTGTGCCGCATAAATAACGTTTGTTCAACTTTAACGTCTATAAAATGTTTGATGTTAAAATTGGTTGTATTTTTATTTTCAAAACCCTTTCAAGTGAAAATAATACAAAGTCAAATCGGAAATTAATTAACCAAACAAAGGCCAGAAATACAAAAGCTCGCTACGTAACAGCGGAGCTTTGAGAGCTCTACGTTTGAAGCAAATATTTTTTTATTTCCAATTACAGTTTTTTAGTTTGTATAGTCAGAAATAAATTTAAAAATAAATTTGCAGACACAACAGTTGGGGCGCAACGTCATGTTTTTTAAAACATCATTTCTGTAATTGGCAAAATCAATAGTAGCACTCTGAAAAAGCATAATCCAACACGAGAGCTTTAGTTCAATTATATTTATTGATAATATTTTTCTTTCAGTGAAAAAACTTTATAGGGAGCTTTCTGGAAGCCAAATTTATTCTGAGTGCAACCTTTTTACGCGAGCTTTATCCAAATTAAAAAAATACAAATATTGATTCTCAACTCGATTAGAAATTTGATACAATGCGAAATCTTGGATTAAAACTCTTGGAGAAAGCGTAAAAGTTCAATCCAGGATTTTATTCACATATTATTGTCCAACATTGATTATCTAATTTTCTTGATTCGGAAAATTAATCTCCAATAAGAAGTGTTACTTTACAAATTTGCAGCTTCCTGAGAAAGCGGAATAGATTTTTTTGAAAATACTCCTGCGCTTTTTTGGAGTATTGAGCAAATTTTAAAGCAATTACAAATATTGATTCTCTATATTAAAAATTGGATGCACTGGAAAATCTATGAAAACTGCTTAGAAATACGATGTGAAAGCTCAATCCAAGATGATGCCTGTAAGTTTTAATTAAAACTCTGAAATTATTAATCAATATTTCTTATTTCGAGCTTTAGATAGACTCGGAATTTTTTATTATTAACATTTAACGAATACTTTCGCCGGAAGAAACGGCAAATTTTCACTTGAAGTACCTACCGGAGCTTTAAGCAGCTGGGAGCAGGTGCAAATATTAATTTTAATTTAGATTGAATTTTGAAAATAGAAAAGTTGTGAGACGAAACTTATAAGCTTCAGCCAAGTTATGGTTCCACATTGATTATCTAGTTTTCTTAAGTTTTAAAAGGTAATTTTGAAGTAAATATTTGTGTTGCTTGCCTGCCTAATTTATAAATAATCCCCACTTTTTGGAAAGTGTAGATTTTCCAAAAAGCGCTAAAACTTCCTAAAGCTTCAGACAACTTTGGAAGATATACAAATTATGTATTTGTTAATTTCGTTGTAACTATACTTGTAATAAAAACTATTATTAGGCCGCTGGAGAGTGAAACTTTGGTAAAATTTTTGGAGTAATTTTTGCTTCCACCTTTGTGTTGTGAAGTTAGAAAACCAACAAGGCGAAAAACCCTACCCAAGTAGAGTTTTAAGCCAAAAAATCTTCTTTGCTTCCTTTATTATTAAAAACGTAGAGAGACTTCTAGATTTCTGGGTGAGACCTAGTAAAGCGTTAAACCATGTCGAAGTGTTGAACAAATTTTGTACGGTGCAGCAATTAATATTTTATTTTCAACGTATAATTTCTAATTCCTTATTGAAAAGTCGGACACAGTCGGAAGCTAGTTCCAAATGTCGATACTTATGGAAAGATACAATTACTTAATTCACAGCGCATTCTTCCACTCCATATTTGTCACATTCCAACCTCTTTAATTAATGGAAATAAGAGAAACCGACTGAATTGATGCTACTACGTCCTTTAAACTAGTCGATTACCCCAAATCACACGATTATTAACAAAATATCGGACATTTACAAATTGCAAGTTTAATTTAACGTTAAGTACGATAAGTATAAATTATATTTCAACAAGTTGTTTAATTGCCATTTAAGTTGTTATCGCTTCCCAATTCCGTAACGTGCTTTCTAAATTTACCAAATGCGTCGATTTCGAGATCTCATCTTATATTTTTAAATAAAACAAATGTTCTGGAAAATCGTAATTTACAAACCGGACCTCGTGAGTTATTTTGGTTTTCTTTCGAAGCCAAAAATCAGTTTATTGGCAGGAAAACAATGTCAAGGCAACCGCCTCTAAAATCTCAAAAATCATGTTGCAATAGAAAAACACAAAAGCTCTCGTTCTTTTTGTTCACTGATAATTATCGACGTTTCCGGAAACTCTTGATTTATGTTGAGTAATGTACTTGGAAATGGTGCAAATGTGAGGGCAACTTGCAATATGTGAACCCTAAGCTGCACCACATGTTGTTGTTTGTTCAGCTTCCGGGTGCTCCAGTATTTTAAGTCAGTTGAAATTTATGATAGTAGAAAATTATTGATTCAATCTTTATCTAGGGTTTAGAAAATTCTAGTTTGTTTCGTAAGTTAAGTTTTAAAGAAAACACCCACCGGAAATCTAGCTTCCGCCATCTGTACCGCTTGTGTATAGCATAAACAACCAAAAATCGAGTGTAGTCACCAATTTTCGAAAGTGAAATTACAGTGCACGTGTCCTCGTTGGGTGTAGCGTATAATAGAGTCTTTGTTGTTGCTTTTGACATATGTTATACGTGGATGAAGGGTGAAGCAATTGTGGGATCTGTAGGTTATGAATAATGTGGTAAATTTGTCATATTTTTCCTAGTTGAACGAAGCGCAATTTACATATGGAATAAGCACGAACTCGTTACTAATTTGAATATGTAAATAGCAACAATTTGGTTCGATAGCTGGAAGTCTATCCTAATATTGTTGAGCGATGATGAGATAATTTTTTCCATCAATAGCGTACGGTAAAATTTAAAAACTTCCGTCAAGATTGACCGATTTCGTCATTATTACCGCTCGTCAGTGCCATGTCGGTTGAAACCATCTATTTTATTCAAGCTTGTCGGCACTGTTGCTGTCAGTAAAGAAGCGAATAAGCCGCTACTAATAAGTAACGCCTGTTGCTTGTCTCAATACCAAGAACTTGTTCACTATATGGGGGCTAAATTATATAACCATCCACACATACATTAAAATACATTAGCAACAAACCCAACAGTTGCTTGGAAGATTAGTCATTTTTCTTACCACATTTGATGACGATTAATATTAACGAGAACCCTTCCGACATTTGTCTCCAATTCCTTCCTAAGGACGCTTTGACATTAGAAAGTTTATTGTGCCAACCCACGTAAAAATCGACGCCTTTACTGTATAATTTAACGAAATGTTTCGCAATAATTGTAAACGCGCCAGAACGATCCACTCTACTCCTGCGTTTTTTGGATTCTTTTACAACATGCAACCATCAACTTAATTATAATGGGTCGTTATTATATGCCGTCATCCTTGTACACAAACTGTTTTCAGCTGCATGTGTTATTGTAGAAAAACTGTGTCAGTTTTATTTTGTTGCGCTAGCCTGGGAAAACAATGCCTATTGTTGTTATCCACGATTTTTTTAGTAATGTTAGAAATTTTTGTTATGCATTTATTTAGAATTTTCCCTCTACCTAACCGGAATTTTTCTTCAAATCTCACAATAACCATTAACATTCCCCTAAGATAAAACTACTGGCGCCTACTACTAATGCTTTTTCCGATTAACACCGACAACAAGGGATGTTTTAAAAAGAATGTATTGTTGAGATTTTTGTTGCGCCTCCACCAGTTTTAATCGGACATTATTAATTGTCATCTGAAGAGGTGAGATTTAACATATTACGCAGGTGCTGTTGGAGGATTTGGTGGTGCCACAAAAGAATTCCTGAGTATCTTAGAGCTTAGATAGTTATCTAACAAAGCCGGCTAATCCTTGGAAGTTTTATGCGTAAGTAATTTCGTCGCGAGTTATCTCTTCGGCTTGTTTAGCTAATAAGTGAAGAGTAAACGCAGTGTCATCACCTGTGCTGGTGTAGCAATTTTAATTTAAAATTCAATCCGTTTCTTGGTGAATCGAAGACTTGTGAAGGCGCAATAATTCACTTGAAATAGTGGAACTGGTAGAATTCTCGCTTCTTGTTACGATTGTATCCCGATTATAAATAAAGGAATTGGTTTCAATGAAAACGGTTCGTTTAAATGAAAAGGATGGTCAATAATAGTGGTGAAGCCAGTTAGTACGTGGCTCGAATGCTAATATTGACAAGAAGTGCCTTTCGGCATATTAATGGCTATTTATGCAACTGCATATTGTTATTGTCGCACTCTTGTTGCAGGTGCAGACCATGGCTCGCCCTCGGTGGTGACTTCAGACGGAGATGAGCCTCTATGATCCCTATCGCGAGCTAGAGCTCTATCTAGAACAAGCTGAAGTAAGTACCACATGTCATTTGGATCATCACGGATGATGTCACAACAACACTAGTAAATCGTGGGAACGTCAGCACCATTCACAATAAAACTTCATAATTCTTTAATTGGCTTTATTGACCCATCTACTCGCTAATCCTATTACAATTTAACTTAATCGAAAGAAATTACGCGACTTTTCTTGCCTCGTGCAGCAAAAAACGGAGTTTCATCATCACGTTTTTCGGCCATAACAGAAGTCCAGAAAGGTTCACCGTTTTTCTTGCCTCTAGTTACGAAAAATGGTTCTTTATCTTGAATGTTTCTCCTGAATAGAATCCAGCGAGGTTCTTCAGCGAATAAATTGTCTTGAAGATAACTTGGATCTTTCTTACCCCGATTCGCCCAGAAAGGACCGGAATCATCTGAAGATCTCTTGTAGCAATTTCGGGTGGAACACCATGAATTTTCATCACTTTTCCTGATTTCGTTTAAGAAATCTTGGTTCTTTTTTCTAGGTTCTTGCGCCTAAAAAAACAACTCAACAAAACTTAATTGATTTTTTTCAACTCACGTATGCACTTGTTAGAGTTAAAATCAAAATCCATGTGGTGAGCATGATGTCCGAATTGTTAACTGGCGGAATTTGGATCTGGATTCTTTATTATACTCTCGGTTCTAGTCTCTGGAGTTTACCGGGCCTCGGGTCAGCGTGGATTAGCCACGGGAATATGGGATTTTATTAACGTCACTCACGGTCACGGTTCCAACTTTTGTTATTATTTTCAGAATGATATAATTCAAGTGTTTGAGAATGGAGCTCTGGAGTCACCCTGCAAAGATATGGTTAAAAGTGAAAATAAAAATGAGTGGGAACTGGACCCTTTCCACGTCCAGTTCAACGCCATCAACTCTGATTTAACGGAACTTCTCTCAAGATATGCCGGGAAAGACCAACTCGACGACGACGATTGTCTGAAATTAAACAAAAACGACCAAAACGGACTCATCGAAACCGACATCTTATACGACACTCCCAGCCTAGGATCACTGGTCAATTCCGTAAGTCGCGACCTTTTACGAGAAACGATTTTACACCGGGAATAACGCGTAAATGCAATAAATAGAAAACCCATGGGAAATAATCCGGGGTCGCCTACGTGCAGTTGCTCTCAACAACTAAGGAACTATTTTTGCAGCGCCAATTTTTACCCAGCGTGTAGCGGGCTGCACACTCAAGTTACTGAAACTAAAGGAAAAAACGTTTCTTAATTATTTATTTATTAATTATCGATCTATTGATTGTTCGTTAATTTTAGGATTTGAATGAGGGTAATCCGATTAATGCAGCGACGCAAACTTCTCCTTCGTTATCCCCAAGTTCGACGAATTTGACGTGGGCGTCCGAATGTTCGTCATCGCCTTGCTTAACTTCTACTTCTGACAGCGATTTGATCGATGAAGACTCACAATCGATTTCGTCGATAGATGGCAAAGAGTCGGCTTGGGGTTGCAAAAACCAGTGGCAACAGGTCCTTAGTGGAAAATCCTCTTCGGCGCCTGTACTGAAGAAGGTGCCTATCAAGGTTAGTAACATTAATCATGCGTACGCGCCTTTGAACTTTAACTTGTTATCCACATGGGTGGCCATGCATAAGTGATCTTGTAATTTCAGGTGAGCAAGCAAGCCCGATCACAGTCGGATCGACACCTGGCTGGTGAGTACATCCAATATGTCCATCCGTATCAAAGAATACAAGTTCTTCCGTAGTCTCAGTGTTAAAGTTAACGATAATTGGCCGGTGCGCAAGGCCGAGCAGCTATGGAGGCAGATGCGAAACCACAAAATCGCAGGTTTGTTACTGGCTGCTTGACTATTTGCCTCCGGCCCTTGGACACCCTCCCCTATAATCACAATTTTTTATAGAAATTGAAGCAGCTGAAGCCTGCAAATGGCTGCGAGCTACGGGATTCCCTCAATATGCTCAAATGTACGAAGGTAATCATCCCCAAAAAGTCCAAAATCCAGAAATAATCCCCAAATTTCAGACATGCAATTTCCCATCGATGTATCAACTGTATCTCAAGACCACCCCCTTCTAGAACCCGATGTGCTCCACTCTCTTTTTCGGAGACTACAAATTCTCAATAGTTGCGCTCATTTACATCAACAACGCGTAACGCACCACACAACTGATGAATCAGAAGACGAACATTGCGCTTTGAGCGACAATTGGACTTACCAAAGCGATATCAGAAGATGGTCCCGTACCTGCACGATACAATTACCTCAAACCAACGCGGAAGATGACGCGAATTTTGAAAAAAAAACTCAAGAAAAAGAAGAAGTTTTCGAAAAAACCACAGAACATCCCAAGGAACGTCTCAAAAGAGCTGGTTCGACGAAATTTCGACGACGCAGAGATGGTTGCGTTATCAGTAGTGATAGTGGTACCAAATTACTAGATTCTCTCACAAGGCAATTGAGTGACTTAAAACCAAGTGAAGTCAACCATGTTGTTTCTGATTCTGAATGCACTCCAACCCACAATCGCAGATCTAGAACCAAATCTTTCGACACCACAGACCCTTGGTTACATCCGCAAACAACTAATGAAAGGTAAACGAAATTTGTTTTAATTTCTTGAATAACACCAAATATTTTTTAGAGTTTCGTGGCATAAAATCCCGCATGAAGAAGATTCTTCGCGACAAAGGAGTGTTAATTTGGAGAATGGAGGACCTCCAATTTCGAGTTTGTCTTGCACTCAATTACAAGTTTTGCGAAAATTAGCGTTATTAAAACTAACAGCTCACATGGAAAAGTATTGTCCGTCACACAGAACTGGTTGGAACTGGGATTTGCCGAAATTTATCCGCAAAATCAAAACTCCTATCTACAAAGGTAAGCCAGGTGTCCCCAAAGTCGACAAAAATTGTTGAACTGTAAAACAACAAAAAATAAAAGACTAACTCCTATAGCTATTGAATTAAAACTGAAAAATTTGGTGTTTCTGTTTTTTTTTTTTTGTGACGACTGAATGATTTGTTTAATTAGAGAAAACCGTGTTTGGGGTTCCGATTACTGTAACACTTCAGAGGAGTGGGCAGCCGATTCCGAGGAACATCGAGGAGGCTTTATTGTGGTTGGAACAGAACGCCGCTGACCAAGTGGGGCTTTTTCGTAAATCGGGGGTGAAATCTCGCATCCAAGCTCTCAGAAATATGGTTGAGAATAGCTCGGAGATTTTGAATTATAACGACCAGCAGTCTTACGACGTTGCAGATATGGTTAAGCAATACTTTAGGGAATTGCCTGAAACGTTGTTGACCAACAAGTTGTCGGAAACTTTTATTTTGATATTTTTACGTAAATTTCATGATTGGATTGTGAATATGAATTAAATCAATACTTTTAGATGTTCCTCCATATTTGCGCCGTGAATCTGTTTTATGTGCTCTCTTATTGATGCCGGATGAGCACGTCCAACTTCTGCAAGCTCTCCTCCACTTCTTATTATCAATCGCTCAACACGCTAGTACGAATCAGATGAACGAGAGCAATTTAGCGTTGTGTTTCGCCCCGTCTTTGTTCCATTATTCTCAAATTTCGTTTAAACAGAGTTTAGGGTCGCCTCATCCCAAAGAACTAGCTGAAACGCGAGCCGGTCACGATTGCTTGCTGTATTTACTTAAAAACTTTAATACTTTATTCAAGGTGAGTCGATTCGATCGAGTTTGATTTTTTGCTAATTTGTTGAAACAGGTCCCGAAAGAGTTTGTTAATCAGTGCAAAACAAGCGAATTCAAGGAAAGCAAGGCGGTTAAATTAAATGAATTGGGCAAAAACATGGGTGGGTGGCGAGAATACTTGAACGAATGCCAAATAGCGTTACTTAGAGAAACGAAAGAAAAAGGAAGGGGTTGGATGGTGGTTTCTGGTCATAACCAAAAAGTCGAAATCACTTACAAAAAAGTGGCTGACGGTCATCCGTTGCGATTATGGAAAATTACAGCTGAAGTTGAAGCACCACCTTCAGAAGTTTTACATAGAATCGTCAGGGAGAGACACATTTGGGATCCGGAATTACATAGCGCGAAAATTGTTTCGCAAATTGAGAAAAATTGCGAAGTTTTCCAGTTTGTCAGACGAAATATTGTGCCGTTACCAAATGAAGAATATTGCGTCGTTAGGACGTGGAGAACCGATTTACCCAAAGATGCTTGTTTAATTGTTGAAACTTCAATCGAACACGTGGATGCTGTTCCAATTCCGAATACTGTCAGGGGGATAGTGTTGGCTTCCAGGTATTTGATCGAGCCTTGCGGGGGCGGCAGATCTAGATTACTGCACCTTTCTCGGGTCGATACCATGTAAGTTTACGGAATAATCTAAAAAAAATTTTTAACTTTTCCACTTCTAGGGGCAGAAGTCCTGATTGGTACCAAAAAAGTTACGGTCATATTTGCGCTTTGTTTGTTGCCAACATTGTCAACTCTTTCAGCCAAACCGCGACAGGCCCAGAAAGTAAGGTATAGAAAGAGACCAAAGATGTACATAGTATTGTTAACAATAATTATATTTTTATATGAGAGCAGCAATATTTTTATGTATAACATTACACTAATTACGCTCATTTTGTTGCGTTATTCAGAGTTTACCCGGTACCCAATGATTAATAAAATTGTAGTGAATGTTGGAACCGTTATTATTGTTCGGCAACTTGTTTATAACTTAGTCATAGAAATTAAATTGTTGTAAATTAGGGGTGCGTTTAAACTTGTCAGTTTCTATACTAGTCACTCAAGTTGTTTTAGTTACTGATAACTTATCTATTATCTACAGGCCAGTATTGTCATTGTCAAACTAAGATTGTACAGTTGTTTCTATTAAATTTCCGAAAATATATATTAATTACCCTTATTTTGCCTAAATAACTGTTGGATGTTTCATTTCAATAAAATTACGTTTCATTATGTTTTCTTCATTTTTCCCAAAACAACCCTAGAAACCTAATTACAAATTAATATAGCGATGTGCAGCAACAGAGAATCAGTCAAGTGATCGAGCCGCTATCATAAACAAGCCACTCTATCGATTAACATTCTAACTTTCAAATTGGGTTAATCTTTTATTATTACATTGATTTTAATAATTGTCCTACCCAGCAAATATCGTCACAATTATATCCTCAATGGTATTTTTGGTATTGAGTAGAGTGATTGAATCGCTACCTTAAACAAGCCACTCTATCGATTAATATTGTAATCTGTGAATTAGATTGAGCAACCCTCTTATTGGTATTGTACGGCTTTCAAGAAATGCCTTTAAATGGGTTTATGTTAATGTCTACAATGGAGGGGAGATATTTGGAATTCGGAAGGAAGTTTTCTAAAATTTATGTAATAATTTATTCCAATGGCTGCTAATTTCTCCTTTCAACAACGTCGCTTAGGGGGTTGGATTATAGATAATAGCTTGCAATCATGAGTAGTGAAAAATAAACAACTTTAAATAAATAGCAGAATGTTTGCTTTGTGGTTTGCAATATTTATTCCATTTATATAAAATAATGGATAAAGTCTGAACCGAAACGTTTCTGTTTAATGATTTTCCATTCACCTGCAAAAACGTTGGTAATACATTTATGGAGTTCGAGGGAGGTTAACTAGGAGCGCAGTTGGCAGTACTTATTGATTAAGTTTCTAAAAGCCTCGCATGTATATTGGGCAAAGGTCCGCAATGGAATTGACCAGTAGGGGTTGATTAAAATCGAAGACATTAATAAATATACTTTAATATAAAATGTAATACAAAATTAACTTCAAATTGTAGATAGCCTCTAACATATACGCATTTTGTAACTGAAAATATGTCACAAATTCGTTAATAGATAGCTAATAAAGGAATTAACACTAGTAATCAACTCTTTGTTTATAAAAATACACTTGTCAATCAAAATGTACAATTTGCTATATTAAAATTAGTATTGTTTAATTTAAAGCATATTCTAACGTACTATTGATTTAGTTTATAATTCTGCACGTTAGGCATATGTATGATAACATCGAGGTGACTTGACGACCCGTATACACTGGTAGGTGACACTGATGGTTTAGATATTGGAGGTAAGGGGCTGCATGGGATGTTACATAGGCCGAATCGCCACTAGGTCGGAGTGGTAGCTGGCGGTGTGTCTGAGGTCAACCCCTATACTAATGGAGCCATCGCTAAGGTCCTGGATTCGGGGCCTTCTTGTTCTTTTGTGATGTGTGGTAGGATGACAACGGCAATCGCAATGCATGACACATAACGCCACTGATGTTGCTAAAGTGATCACAAAGGGCACTGCGAAATAATGAATGATAATCGCGACTTGTTCATCCCTTTCGTAGTGGGTTAAGACCACAGTGCGATTTTCTCGCGAATGATAGCAAGGGAAAACCGTGCCTTCTACCCCGTAGGCTTCGGTGAAGTTAACGCAAAGAACACTAGGTGGGTAACCGCATCCTTTAATATTGACCAGCAGCACCGCGTCGTCGGTTTGGTTGTGAGCCTCCTTGGTGTCGTTGTAACTGACGTAGATATGGGTGCAGTGATATGCATCACTCGTGCAACCCTCCCGACAGGAGCTCCACGAGCAGTTGGCCAATCCCGTCAATTCCTCGCGTCTGGTAGTAACACAAGTGACGGGTTCCGTGACGAAATTTGAGGCTAATGTGGAAATTGCAGGATCCACATACAAGGGTACGAGGAAAAGCAGAGAAGACCCCGCCGACATGGCCACCACTGCCAGGAGGCTCGTGGAATAGAACAGCGCCTGTTCCCGACATGACCGGCCCCCAGCCTGTTTGGTTGCCTTCTTCGCAGCTGCAAGCTCCTTGATTTTCCTTTTCCTGAGCTCCTCTTGTTGGTCCAGGAGCAGTTCCGAGCTGCTGCTCCTCATCGTAATTCGCACTAGGACATCACCCCAGAATCGCGATTTTCACCACGGTTCATTGTCGTTAGCAAGACGCGACGACTACGACGACGCCAGAACCGACGCTCGAACACCGGCGCTTGCGTCGTCGCCGTGCCCTACTCTACTTGACACTTTTAATCATTAATGCGGATAGGGTCACTGGGTATTTTTCTAATACTGGACTTGACTACCTACCTCGATTGAAGTTATATTATTTATGCGACTCTCAGTTACAGCTGTTAGCGCATGAATTTCTCCAACCAAACAAAACCACCCCACCACCCCTAAAGTTATCCTATTATAAATTAATTATCCCGCACTACCGTCAAATTACAAGAATACACTACGACGGTTATGGCCGAAATTTCATAACCAACCACGAAAATTGTGGAAGCGCCACTAATTAAACCGTCACACCTTCACCCTGAAGGCCCAGCTTTCCATCACCTCACCCACCCCCATCAATCATCCGCTCAAGGCCAGAATTACTAAATTGCTTCCAGAAATCACGCCAAAATTAATCACTGGATCTAGCAGAAATGAGAAAACTTAAGCTTAATGGATGAATTCGTGTTCATAAAGTAAATCCAAGAAAATGGATGCGAAATAAAACCCTACCACTAGACTGATTTTTATTATTTTTTTTTTTAAATTGTTGCAAAACTAATAAAACTGGTTAGTCAGAAAAAGTGTCGACTACTAGAAGGTGCAGGTAAGAAGCCTGATAATGGACCAACACCTAACCCAAGTAGAGCAGCTTGGAGTATAGAAAGATATACAAATAATGTCAACATCCCAATAATAAGAAAATGTTTGAAAAAGTTACATCTTTTAAGAACGGAATTACAGATGGATAATAGAATATTAAATAGTAAGCTTGATTTGAAACAAAATCAGAATAGACTCAGAAGTCACAATTTGTATGAACAAGAAATACGACCGAGATCATAAACTGGTAGAAAAATCATCATCACTACTGTAAACTCTTAAAGCTCTGGAACTAGTAGAAATTGATTCTAAAACGGTAAAAGGCTCTAGGTGTGACTTATAAGAATAGAACAACGGATGGAATACTACAGTTGGCCTGATCCGAAAGAAATCCAAGGTAATATAGGCAACAAGATATACACTGGCCCTGACCTGGGAGATATCATACGCTGCAGTAAAAGAATCTAAAAAAAACTACCAAAATGATGCACCATTGTTGGGAGGATCATCTAATCAAAGACTGAGAAATTCCTAAAGGTGATTTTAAAACATCTGGATACTAAAAGGGCAGAATGTGTGGTAAAAACGATCACCATCTCTTAAGTGAATATCCATCTACGGTTATATAGTGATAACTAGCGATTTACTGTATACTCGACTTCATAGAAAAACGAGTCTAATGGAATACAAACTTAAACTTTAGTATAGTGGACCTTCAAAGACCTCAAAAATATGGATATGTGCATACAGTTCCTGTAGTTGTCTATTGTTTCACTCTGCAGATGTATTGGGGTGCTGCTTATAGGAGGTTCACTAACATTTTCCCAATTTATTGTAACGTAACTACAGTTTGCTAATACACGTTTTAATTTATTTATAACAACAGTTCTTTGAATGTTTATTAACAGCATGTGTTAATTGAAGGGTTCTCAATACGTAACTTCCAGAAACTCTACAGCTTTTTTGTTTCTTTGTTTGCCTAAAGACCGTAATTTTCAACTAACTGAAAGTGGTCTGCTCTTTCATCTATTTTAGTACTAAAATTTCTTATTTTGTGGTGTAGTGTTCTATTTTTACTTCATTATATACTTTTTACATCTTGATGAAAATTTTCCACTTTTTAAAAAATTTAGAATATTAAATTTGTGTATTTTTGTTTACATGCAGCTAGCTAAATTTACAGTTATTGTCGTTAACTCTGGAAATGTCCCGTAATAACTGATGATATCCAATACAAACAATTCCTTATTATTTACCCTACAACCTCATATCAATTTTAACGCTATTACATGCTAAAAATAACGTGAAAAATGGTTTAAATTTCAATTTATAACTAAAAAGCGTAATTGTTGGACGATATAGAGTTTTTGATAGAGTCAAAAGGTCAAAATTTTCAATTTGCAACAAAAATCCGAATTATTTTTCAAGGTTAATAATAATCTACGTTACTATGTTTATAGTGTTGTAACAATTGTGATGTTGCCAGTCAATATCTACGCAATAATTTTGTAATTACACCTGATAAGAGTCAAAAATTGTTTCGAGGAACTTGGAAACTAAGTGCAAAACACTGTTAAAGTTTCCACTAGTCCGAAATCACTTTTGACATAGAAATTCACTTTTGAACTAACTTGTGTAATTAAATTTGTTTATAATTTTTTTCGTTTATCTTATTGGCGTCAAATTTGAATTATGGACACGTCACTCAGTGCGCGCGTTGCTAAGCGACATAACAACTTTCACGTTGGAAGTTGATCATACGATCATTGCATTGCAGTGTTTATTGTGTTTATTAATTATTTATCTGCAGTACATAGTTAATTATTGTGCAATTTGTTATTAAACATCTGGACTAGTGAAGATGTAGTGCGATGTGGTAGAAAAGCCACTAAAATGTCCCCAATATCGTTAATCAAGTTATGCCTAATCCTTCCACTGTTATTTGTTTATGCCCAAAGCGATATCGCAAAATTACCGTATTGTTTAGAAAATTACGTTCCAGGGTACGTTAAGGTTATGTTAAAACCTAAATTAAAACTTTCCTTGCAGCTTAGTACTCGTTAGCACCATTGATGGCAAATTTTCAGCTTTAAACTCCGAAGGTACCTTACAGTGGCAAATTGAAACCAACCCAGGACCGTTATTGACATCAAACATCCACAATCTCGAAGTACAAGAAAACAACAAACTTTTCCTTAATAATTTCAAAACTTTCAGCTAACAAACAGCGGAAAATGGGTGCGCATAATACCTTCATTAACAGGATCATTATATCGATTTGATGGTCTTACAATTGACCCAATTCCAATAACAGCCGAATCTCTACTAAAATCATCCTTTAAATATTCAGATGATTTAGTAATTGCTGGAGGACTTGAAGTAACAACTTATGGAATCGGTTTTCGAACAGGCAAAATTGTATACACTTGTTCGTCATTAAAATGTAGCAACAACACTGAAAATAATTCAGAAGTCGAAGATATTTTATTATTAGAAAGGAGCACGCAAACGGTTCGCGCTATTGAACCACATTCTGGATATGAACGGTATTAATCACTCCCAAATTTTATTAAATTAATTGAAAATTTTAGGTGGAATTTTAGTGTGGGACATCACAATATTAAGTTACCTCAAGTAACTTGCACTGATCCTAACGCCAATTTATTTAATTGGAACTTGACTGCAATTATTCCTGATGGGTTGTTGTTAGCTTCAAATTTTAAAGATAATGTTGAAACAACTTGGCAGTATCACTTTTCTTCACCAATAGTACGAGTGTGGAAATGGAATGGACATAAAATTTCAGAAATTGATTTGTTTTCAACTAGAAGAGTATTGAAAGAAGCGCAATTGTCTCCTTCAATCTATATTGGGATGCATAACAAACAGGTTGTTGTTAATAGTTTTTCGAAAATTGCTTAATTTAGTATTTTAGTTGTATATTCACGAGTCTGATGCTTTGCAACATCGACAAACAAGAAACGGTATAGTGACTGAAACTTCCAGTTTGACGAAAATTCCTTGGAAACCCATTGCAGCTTCAGGGTTACTTACTGAGGAAGACTCAACAGCTCTGTCAGTTCTATATAGTTCGGAATATGTTAATGGTAATAAAATACTTTTGGCTTTTGTTGATTAACATTTAAATAATCGCTAACATAACGCGCTAATAATTTAATTCCTGCGCAAGCGAGATTTCTGATTATAGCGCCGTTTTAAGGCCGTGGTTTAGTCTATTTGTATTCTCTATCGCGCGCATGGGTTGTTATAGGCAACAGTGTAGTTTGGCGTACTCCTAAACTACAGTAAATCTTCAGGATTTATTGTGCATTAAAGACAATGGTGATGCTCAAGGCATAATGTATTTTTAATAATAATTATGTATGTGACCGCTTCAATTTTAAAAGGTAAGATTTGTTTTAATTTCTCTATTATTAGAAGTGCAAAAAAATTAAAGACTTGCTGTGGTTTTGGAGTCTGCTACGACAAAATGTCTTGTCGTGCGACAGATAAAGCAACAAGGACTAACCGCGGCCTTAAATGTGAAAATTGTTACAATTAAAATTTGATAATAAACAATTGGATGTGAAAGTGCCAAATAACATAATAGATGTCGCTATTATCAATTATGATTACTGTAATGAAACTTGTTTAGGTCGGGGCTATTATTTGTTCAGCGAGGCGGACTTGAAGAAAAAGAATAGCGGTTGGTGTAAAAACAACAGTACTTTGAAATTCCTGATAGAAGGGGCGTCGGATGAGTCAATTATTGTTTTAATTTTCTATTGGTGGAAGGAGATTTTCGTATTTTGTATCAGTACGGCTTTTGTTTTCAACTTAATGTTCCGGACATATACCCGTCGACATGAGAACCAAAACGATATATTTGTGCAACACCACGTCGAAGTTCCGGAAAAATCATTCACTGAACGAATATCGGAATCATCAGATATCACTTTCGTTTCCCGCTACACCACCGATTTCGACACCCTCAGATGCTTGGGAAAAGGCGGATTCGGAGTTGTTTTCGAAGTCAAACAGAAGATAGACGAATGCCATTACGCCATCAAACGAATTGTGCTACCAAACGAGTAATAATTTTTTTATAACTTTTTGGTTGAAATGCTCCGTTTTACTTGACTGAAGCAGTGGCTAAACGGTTAACGTTCTCTCTCGCCATTGCTAAGTTTAACCTCTAGATTTGATCTAGCCACTAGTTTTTTTTTTGATAATGCAGTGTAACTCACCCCTACACCTAACCCACCCCGTTTTTGCGTTAAATTTGACTGAAAATTACGGAAACGTGCAATTTCGAAAAAATTAAATATTCCAACTTTGCATTTTCTGGTTATTTTGAAGTCGAACAATGTCTACTTTTTTTACTCAAGTGGTTATTTACTTATTGGTTTTAAATTGAAGTGATTCAATTGTTGGCAGATTCAAAAATTGTTTTAAATTCCTTGAACTTTCAGGAAGAAAAAACGTGAGACTGTTATGAGAGAAGTCAAGGCGTTGGCGAAATTGGAGCACTCAAATATTGTGAGGTACTTCAATTCTTGGGTAGAGAGTCCTCCTTACGGGTGGCAACAACAATACGACAACGAGTGGCTAGGGTAAAATAAATAATGAAACAAATTTCTAATAAATTTGATATTTTTATAGAGAAACCTCCGAAGCGCCATCTGAAATGTTATCTAGTAACTTATCTAGTGGCGTAAAAATAGATTTGACTGAAAATTCCTCAATTTCAAAAAATTATTCACTAAATTCAGGTACTAACGACTCTTTTATTGTTTTCGACGACGATGGCGATACTGATAAAGAAAACAGTTGTCTCAATAGCGATACTAGCAACAAAACAGACGTTGTTCCATACACATCAGGAGAAAATAATTCAAAAAGTGAACATTCCTTAGGTGTTAATTGGCGAAGACCTAGTAGACGTTACCATTCCTTAAACAACCCAACTAATCTCAATAACCCGCCAGTATTTCTTTATATACAAATGCAGTTATGCCAGAAACACAGTTTGAAAGAGTGGCTTGTTGAGAATAATGACCGACATTTTCCTGATGTTTTAGAAATTTTCAAACAAATCCTCGCAGCTGTTGAATACGTTCACTTGCAAGGACTAATTCACAGAGACTTAAAAGTAGGTTTGCTGCGTCCTAAAATTATAATTAAACAATTAATTTTAGCCTAGCAATATTTTCTTTTCAATGGACGGTCAAATCAAAGTGGGAGATTTTGGTTTAGTGAAAGACGTGGAAGAGTCCCATGATGTTCAACATCCACATACCCCTGCTCGAGGCCACACCAAAGAAGTTGGTATGGACCAATTTCTATTTTAAAACAACTAATTGCCGTTCAATCAGAATACGAGTCTTAGAAGTTATACAAGGGTCTAACAATTATTTTTCTGTGGCGGCCAAAATTATTTCGAGAATTTTAAAAATATTTTAAGGTGCTTTATTTTAGGTACTCGGCTTTACATGAGCCCCGAACAAGTTAAGGGTGAAAAATACAATTATAAAGTAGATATTTATTCATTGGGCCTGATATTCTATGAGTTATTAGTTTACTTTTCGACTGACATGGAGAGGATTCACACTTTAACGAAGTTGCGTGATAATTATTTTTCTAAAGAATTCACAGCTAAGTATCCAGAAGAGGTGAGATTTTGTTGTGGTTTAACCTTAATTAAAATAACTTGTTTCAGCATAAACTACTAGGAATGATGCTTTGTCAGTCACCTGAGAAACGACCGACTACTTTTGGGATACGATCAAAACCTCCTATCAATTGCTGTGACGCCAGTTATAATAATGCTTTCGATTTTGATTTACCGAAATCAATCAAATCTACTGCGAAACAAGTGTGAGATTTGCTTTAAGATAATTTGTGATATATGGAAGAATTTCCATTATTTATCGAGATTTACGTTTAAGTTTTTAAATAAATAAATTTTTGTGAAAATGATATTTTTATTCACTCAAACATAGTATAAAATATTATACTTAACGTAACATTTTCAATAGCGTAACTGAACACAAACTTGTCCTAAATTCTACAAGTATATAAAAATAACGACGAAAAACACGGAGATTACTTGAAACCTTAATTGGTACAAACGAAGTTGTGTAAAAATTTTTGTAATTTCACGTGTAAATCCACTAACCTATTCACACTCGCGAAATATAATTATTAAGTCTTCATTAAACCCAATACTGATTTCTACGCAGCATAATATTCTTTGTGGGACATGTCGGGTCTGAAGTGTCACAACTACTCCAGTCATCTGGATGGTCGTCAACACCATAAGGGTAACATGCATGTGATTCTAGTTCATTTCTACTCAAAGGAGTTACTTTACACTGGGGCAATGCTGTAGGCAACGACGGGGTAAATCCATCAAGGTGCTGTTTTAAAGGCGGCGAAGATGCCAACAACCGATCAGGGGGACGAGGTAGTGGAATAGGTTGCAAACATTGTTCTTCTTTGTTCAATTCCTCCACTTCCAAAGAGCGGCACTTGATAATCACAATCACCGCCACACCCAGCACCACCACACCAGCCACCATACTCACTGAAACCCAAACAATTTTAATTATTTCCAGTGTTACATTTACTTGATTTTACCAAAATTACTAAATTGGCTTACCTATGAGAAAATAGTCCCTGGTCATGTTGGGGCTGGCAAAGTGGAGACCGCCTTCGTGCCCCGCAGGGTCACTGGGTCCGGCTAACGTTGAATAAATTTCGTTATTAAGCGAAGATTTGATGTCTACCCTCAATTCGCCTAAGGCGGGTTGAAAAATACTGGCAGCCAAAAGGAATTGAAGTTTATCTTGAATTCCTCCCCAAGGCAACTCAATGTCTTTAACAACTAAATAAATCAAACCACTCTGAACTTCTTCATGTGTAAAAGAAGTGACTATTGTGTTTAAAACATTTCTTTTCTCTCCAGAACTACGTATCACTTTTCGAATAAGGGTATGTTGAGGCAAATTAGTGACTGTATACCGAGGATTACTATTAGTTAGTTTCGCTAACGGAGTTGCATCAATAACATTCAAAGTAATTTTATTATATTCACCAGTTACTACGGTAAAATTACGAATTTGCATTAAGGGTTGAACTTTAACTATTACTTCGATTTCGTTACCGACTGAAGTATTGCCGGAAACAATTTCACCAATTACACGAAAACTATCATTGGCTGTTGTCATGTCAGTTTGTAAATACATAACGTTATCGCTTTGTAAATCAGTTTGTGTAAAAACACTTGAGGGAGTATCTTTAACATATAACACCCCGTGTTTAGGTTCTCGTTTCAAAATGTAACGGATTTTTAAAACATTTGCGTTTGTTTTAATAAAAAATTGTTTTTCAGATAAGAAAACAACATCCGCGCCTTGTTGCAAATAAACCGGTAATCCTGCTGAAATATTAATGTTAATCGGCACAACTATTATGTTAAATAAAAAGAATTCTGGTCGAAACTTCTCGTCCCAAACCCGAAAATGAACTGAGTCTTTCAAAACGGAACTATTATGCATGTAAACTAGTAATTCGTTGTCAATATCGGCTTGCGTAAAGTACATAATAGGAATTTTATCAGGTAAAAGAACTAATTTTCCTTGTGACGGCCCTGATATTAAATCATACTTGATCCTGGAAGGAGGAGTATCGGCATCTTCAGTCGCTAACTCAATTCTAGTTATTGTGTGATTCTCTCCTTGCACCACCGTTAAACTCGGGGCTGGAGTCACTAAATTGAACGGTTGATCGTTAATTGGATTAACAACAATAGGCACTGTTACATTGCATAAAGTAACGTAACCGGGTATTAAATAAAGCGAAAAATGGACGTTATCGCCCAACGAATCCGAATGGTCGTGTTCATAATAAACTTGACCTGACTCGAGTTGTTGTTGAGTAAAAGTAGTGATATTTTGATTGTGTTGCAAAAAAATTTGACCATGTTGGGGAGGAAGAGTAGCTGCATGTATAATCGGTGATCTAAGTCCGGCGTGATTCTCCAAAAATGTGACAACACCAGAAATATTTAGAGGAACATTAGTAATTCCTCCTTCATTAACAGAAATTTTTGGAATACTAACATAAGCGTCGAGACCTCCAGACGACACCGAAATATCAATTTTCAAAACCTGAAAATAATTATTTTATAACTGACGACAACAATAATAACGAACCTGGTTGCGCAAAACTGGGGCTAACGCAGCTTTTACGTTAAAAACAAACGAATCGTTGGCGTATAAATCGGAAAATTGATGGGTGTGTTCGTAGAAAACTCGAGTGTTGTTGAGGTCGTTTTGACTAAATTTGGAAACTATTTTGAAAATTCCACTAACTTCAGATTCCATCATCAACCGTCCAAGAGCTGGAGGTGTAGTTACTTCGTACATAACAGATCTATTGGGGTCGGAAATAATTGAAAGTAGATGCGATGATGTTAAGTACTTCCTTTGCATTGGAAAAATATGAAGAGATTTACTGTACAATTTTAACTGCACAGGTTTAGCTTTCACGTAAAAAGTATACTCCTTCGTTGTGTGCAAACCATCGCTTATGTTGAAAATAAATTTTGCCTCAGAACCGTCTGAAACAAAAAATGTTACAACAGTTAAATAGAAATCTGGCAATCTTAATTTCGTAATTTAAAAAAATAAATCAAAAATAGATCAAACTTAAAACCAGACATTAGATGTTAAAATTTTTTTGTTGATTTGCTTAGAATTAATTGAGGTTGCGTTTAGTCTGTTTTGTGCTCTTTGTCGCACACACGGGGCGTAGTAGCCAAAAGAATGTCTTCTGTCGTTCTATGAAACACCAGAACTATGGTGAATTTTCAGTTGTTTCTTCATTGTGCATAAAAAGCAATTATGTCTAGGGTCTAATCCATTTTTAACAATAATCTTGTATGCGACGGCTTTAGAGAAAATTTTATATTTTTGAAAACACTTGACTGATTGACTTAAAATTAGTTTTAATCTCTAACTCAGGTGTTTACATTGTTAAAAATAAAAAAAGGAGTTTGCTTTAGTTTTGTCGTACTTATAACACCCCGTGCGTGCAACAGAGAACGCAACTGAAACGCGCTCTTAAGAATCTTAAACTTAGAAGCGTGATCAAATTACTTTGGTGTTGGAAGACAATTATTTCTTTGTCGATGAGTTCTTGAGTGAAATGACTAACGGAAGTGGATAGATCCGATTTAAGCGCAACGCTCCCCCACCAACAGTTCAACACTTGATACTTCAGAGTATCTCCTGGCAAATCTTCATCGATTGCAGCTAAAACCAAACAATTATTATCTAGAACAACTTGTTTGATCCGACTCACCTAACATAGAATTAGTAATTACTTCAACACCCCCTTCCCACATTACTAAACCTGTGTTATTAACTAATTTTGGTTGTTGATCATTGACTGGCAAAATGTTGATTAGTAAAGTAAGAGGTACGCTACGTTTTTGATTTGAAACAGCTGTCAACTTAATTTCGTCCATTAAATTTTCGGAACCATCATGGGCGTAACTAACAACTCCTGCTACTAGTTCTTTGTGTGAAAAACTATTAAATTTGTTACAGCGTTTATGGATTTGAATACAGCCATGTTGAGAATCTTGCAAAATTACATATTCTTTGATTCGGTTTTTGTAAAAATCGGTTACTACGAAAACGTGAGAACTTGATAACGTAGCGACACCTCCTTCGTTGACAGTTAAAACGTTACTGCCTAAGTGGATTTGTTCGGGAATAATTTCGATTTTTAGCACAAGATTATTATACCAAATCATTCCGTTAGTGATGTTGAAAATAATTTTATCTTCAGTTTGATTCGCTGCTGATTGTATATACAAAACTCGGTTTTCATTAATTAAATCTTGAGTGAAATATAAAACATTAACAGGTTCATAATCCGGATTTTTCGAATCAGATAGAACAGTTATGTAACCGTTCTCAGGTGGTTGGTTCAAATAATAAACAATTGCGGACGAGGGCACGTTCAACTGCGATATCTGTAAAGTAAAAGTTAGCAAAGCGTTTTCAATACAGCGTTAACTAAAGACAAGATCTGCTATAACAATATTAAAATTGAGTCAAAAAACTTAGTTCAAATAATTTAATTTAAGAAAAAATCCTCCAAAATCCCTCCACAATTCAAGTATTTAATTAACGCATATTTAAATATTGTCTTACTTCCAAAAAATTTTTCGTAATTACGGCACTGGTCGACTCTTCAACCACCAATTTATTAACATTTTTAATTTCGAATGGTTCCCAATAACTCGACGGTAACAACCAAACCCCCAACTGAGCAACATTGACAGCGTCTTTACATTTAACTCGTATTCCAATTTCGTCAGCATTAACACTGGAAACTTCATTTAGATAGCTGATCATTCCCGCGTTAATACTTTCTTGAGTAAAATTCTTCACAATCTAGTGTTAAAAAAAAATTAACACAACCAAACCGAATGGGTCGTTTGATAACTTACTTTCAAATTATTCGATGCCACAACTTTACCAAATGTTGGCGATGTTATTATTTCATAAATAACATCAATTTCAGTAGCAAAAACATTAGTTGAATGCGATAAATGTTCTTTTGTAATAACCGCAATACTGCCTTGTTCTACAACCAATTTTTTTCTTGTGTGGACGTGAATGAAAGGAGCTGATGCTTGAATTTCTAAGACACCGTTAATATGGAATTGTCCATCAGTTACCCACAATTTGACTTTAGCATATTCCGGACCTTTATGCTTAAAAAGAATTCGTTTTCGATCGAGATCTTCTTGAGTGAATTCTGTAATTCGAACACTTTTGTTGGCGGCGTAAAAAAAATTGCCATTAGGCGATTCTCTGCAAGTATAAACTATTTCTGATGGCGTCGTATTTAGGTCTGCATCTGAGTATTTGAGGTCATTTCCGGTTAATAAACGTTCACCTCCTACAACTACGTGGAAAACTGTATCAACTGTTCTAGTTGGGCTATTGTCGTTTTTTAGTATTATATCAATATTGAAGTCACCAACGAATTGGAAATTTTCTTCGTTACTTGAGAGTGCAGTGAACCTAAAACTGTCTCTAACTGTTTCGGAACCGTCATGACGATAGTAGAGTTGTTTTCCTCTCAGTTCGTTCAACGTGAAGAAATTTGTGTTGTTTCTCAAAATTTCTGATTTCTTGATTTGTAAGGTTCCAAATTGAGGTTTTTTGGTGGTGTTAAAGAGTAAATCAGTCACTAGATTTGATTTTATAGTTAAATGAGACATGTCGATAACACCAGTTGAGCCTTCATCGATTCGTAAAGTTTGCGACAAAAATTCTACTTTAGCCCTATCTTCATCTGAAGGATAGTAAATAATGGTGAAGTTGCGAGTTACGTTGTTGCAACCAGGTGAAAGTACAGCGAAAGAAAAAGTGTCATTAATAAAAGAATAAGGTTTTTGATGAAACTTGAATTTGATATTGCGAGAAATCAAATCTTCCTGAGTAAACATATCGCAGGATCTCAACCGATACTTCGACATTGACGAAAATAAAAAGCCATAAGAAGGTGGCGAAGTTATAACGTAATGAATCGAAGTTGTTAATGTTCGAATTGGTTGCGTTTGAAACGATAAGTATTTTGTTGATAGTGACGTTTCCCATGTTCCATTCAAGAAGAGAGGATTAACGTTAATGCTATACAGGGAGCACTTAACAAAAGTTAATCGAAAAGTGTACAACCCTGTTTTATCAACAGTTAATCGAAACTGCAATTACACCAAAATTAATATTTTTTTTAAAACTTTTTAAACTTACCTGAAATTCGTCAAAGTCAGGTTTTGAAGTTACATGTCGATAACGTACTCGATGTTGTTTAATATCAATATTGGTAAATATTTCGGAAACTTCCCACGAATTGACGTTTTTTTCCACCTCTATTACTCCGAATGACGGCTTTTTAACAACGTGAAATTGAATTTTGTGATCAACACTCGCAACATTCGACGTAAAACTCAAATTGAATGGAGTTATTATTGCTGAAGTTTGATGCAAAACTGTTAGGCCGGTATTATTCTCCAATCGCCAAAATTGGGGTGAAACTGAGACTCTTATTTTCGAAACTGAACTCGTTTCGATTCCATCCGAAACTTGAAGGGATATATACGAATCGTTCATATTACTCGTGTAGTGAACAAAAACGATTTTGTTGTCTTCAACATCTCTTTGGGTAAACGACGAAATTCTGACGCCCTCTTTGTTTTTATTTTCAAAATGTCCCACTTCTGATTGCATGATGTTATAAACGATTTGATCCGGCGGGTTATCCGGGTCTTTAACTTTAAAGAGATCACTATCGATCGCTTTTTTAGTTCCCTAGAAATTTCGACCCATTCAAGTAGTTAAACGACGCCAACAAAATAGCATAAGCACAAATTTTCAAGTAAAATGCAAGACATTGAACAAACAAGTGGAATGAATAGGAGATTCAAAGACTGAATATAGAAATTTCAAGCTTGATCAGAGAATTTTCTTTAAACTAGTAACTTGCATGTAAAATTTCAAAAAAATCAGACCAGTAGCGTCAACTACAGAAAGGAGTTGGGAAGATTTTAACTGTTATGTAGTGCAAGCCAACTGAATTTTTTTACACATTTGCTTGTAACCTTTCAAGTTGGAACTTTTTTTATTTTATTTTTAAATAAAATGCGTTTCGAAGTAACGAACATTGTGTGACCTGCAATCAATTTTTCTCTCTAACCCCCTGTAACTTCAATTGCACTCGTAAGTGTAAAGTTTCCTTGTCCAATAATTTTTGAGTAATAGTTGAGGAAAAAAGTAACGTTTCTTTTTTGGTTAATTTTATGAGAGAAATCACCTCCTGAAACACCCTGTATAAGTAAAATGAAGCAAAAAAAATTTCTTTGGTTGCCGAAAACAGCACGCGTGATTATTATAAATTAGAGAATTTTCGTAATGTCTGGCATTTTACCGAAAAGCGTTTTGTTATTGTTTACTCACCGTTTCAACTACAAACATTGCTAGTCATGCCATAATTAGAGCACATTCATCTTAAACAAAAAAATTAACAAAATAAATTAAAGTTGTAGCCATACTCATCACAATAAATTAGTTGCTAGGAACACAGAAAATTTTATCAACCCGTGTTCGTTAATTTAAAATTTATGAAACAAGTGAAAGAAAATATTCGAGTTAATTTGAAGCATTCCAAAAAATATTCTACGAGTTAAATAAATGGCATGCTACTTTTGCGGCAACAATTACCTGTACTAATCGAAGAACCGTAGAATCGGATATGCTCAACGTTGGGGGATCGTTAACAGGGATTACAGTGATGGATAAACTGAATCTGAATCTACCCTGCAAATATACTGGCAGTATGAAAGTAACGGCAGGAGAAAACTCAATTTCTAGAACCAAAATATCTTGATGATACTCCGAACCGTCGTGAATGTAATGCACTTTGTCTCTCGCAGCATCAAGAAGGGAAAAAGAGTTTTTTTCATGAGGCCAAATATCGATGGTGACACTGCCATGTGAGGGTCCTTCAACAATATAAAACTTGATCCCAGAATCCTTAATTCCGTATTTCTGATAATCAAGAATCATATGCAAATTGCTTGTTGTAATAATCGCACTTTGTCCCTCATAAACTTCTAAGGGTTCAACTGACAACAATTCGAGTTCAGTTGCGAGACTATTACGCGAAAACACTTTATATCCTTCAGTGTAGTTTAACTTAATACAAAATTCATCCTGACATTGGCACTGGAACGAGTTAAGACCTTGCTGAACACAAACTCCATCATCTTTGCAAGGATTTTGTAAACAAGGATATTGCCACATGCATCCAGGCAAAAGTCCTTCGCTAACATGGGCATCCGGCAATCCCTTTTGGCGATCACTCACAGAAAAATGACGTAAACACCCTTTAAAACTAACATCACAATACTTGCAGCCTTTTGACATTGCTCTGGACCTTTTACTAACTTCTAATCCCCCTAAATAGGAACTGTCACTCAATTGAAAAATGAGACCATAACTGTTCCTTTCATTCCTCACTTTACCATCAACACTAATTTCAATTATAGTTGGAGTAAACTGAATTAAGATTTTATGCCAGTAACCGTCAGAAACGTTTTCGTTGTTAATTAATTCTAGAGTTTTTGAACCGCTTTTAACGATACATCTTATGTTGTTTTTCCAAATTTCAACAAGGAAAAAGTCAAGTTTCGTTGAATGACCGCTGTTGAAGTACAAAATTCCCTGCGATACTATTGTTTTAATATCAAATTGTAACTTTAGGTCCTTGTAGTGCGGATTTTGAGGCAGTAACATGAACGCGTCATCTTCCACAAAACTAATTGGATGCTCCACAGTTGCCTCCAATTCAGCAGCGCAGTTCCAGGTAATTCTCTGGACTATAGACTGCAACTGGCGCAGCCGCGCTTGTTCCAGAACAGCAATCCCGTTGTAACTCAACTATTAAAACAAAAATTTAGAGTAATTTACAGAAAACTAATTTTTTTAAAGTTTCTAAAATAACTTAAGTAGTGCAGAAAACTGTAATCTTGAAATTTTACCATAATTGTGAAACCGCTGTAGAATTTGAAGCATTAACTACTTTTTTCACTCACCTGAGCAAGGCATCCCCTGAAATTGTCTAGATGTCCAAAAAATATTTCAGAAAAGTTCCCATGTCCTCCAAGAAAAAGGCCGTAGTGAATATTGAGTTCAAAAAATCGACCTGGTAGGTGTTTTCTGAAACCAAGGTTTAGATTGTGGTAATTTCAGATAGAAAAAACTTACTGTACTCTATGTGCGTTATCGATAGCCATAGATAGATTGGCATCTCTTCGAATTATTGAGACTTCATGCCATTTGAGATCGTTGAGCTTTAAGTTGTGAGGTGATAATAGTTCTGATTCTCCAGCTCCTAAATTAATGTTAATTTTAATTCTGCTGTTTTCCAATTGAACAATACAGTAGTCAGTAGTGCCTGCTACTAATAATATCAAAGCATTTGGTAGTAGTGTTCGAAATTTAAAATGTATATCTGTGGAACTTTTAGCTTCTTTAAATGGTAATGAGATGTAGCTGCTGCCATAGAACGATGCTGAAATATTGAAAGAAAAACAATCAAGTCATTAAGTGATTTCAATGATATTTACCCTGGTCGATGCAAATACTTAAATGTAGTGACAAACTGAGCAAAAACCATAACACAAACGATTTGCACTCCATGACAACGTTCAGTTTATGTCATGTTATCAGTCTTTTCATGAACACACCGCGTAAAAAAAGTAAACACACAAGATCACCTCCAATGACAGTTCGTCACCATTACTGAAAGCTTTTCAGGATTTTGTCGCTGCCCATTGGTCGGAGGGCGGCCATCATGGAAAAGGCGCGCCAAATTCAAATTTAACAAATTCCTGCAAAATCCTGCAAAATTCTGAAAACTATCTTCAATTGTAATTCCATTCGTTATTATAGCTGCATCCATGATAAAACGTAAACTAAACAACGAAAGTTTTTCTGGTAGATGTGAACTGGAGAATATTTTTTTTTAATTTTGCACATCTTCAAGTGTAGACATTTTTCACTTTTTTGTTTCCTTCTTTCTGTTTTCAGAATCGAAGTCCCTTCAAAATAACCAAAAGACAGTTTGTTGGTTCCGCAATCGGGTTTAAGTTTCAAATATCTTTGATTTTCACCACATTACCAATTGTTAATGAGTGGCTAGAGGATAGTGACTTATGTGACTTACGGCTTTACGCAGTTGTGATAACGTAACTTTATGCGGCTTGTTCTATAGAAAAGGTTGCGCAATTGTGAATTGTTCCTAATAAATTTATTCAAACATTCATCCGTTGTGCAGGTAAACAAATTAAAGTTTTCAACTTCCTCAATTCTATAAAAACTAACGGTGATGTAATGTTCTGTATTTTTTATCGCACAGCAATCTGTTGATGCAGCCAACTGTTGGATTATGCTTTTTTGCAAAATTATACAATAAATTGATTCTGTTGGTCTAGTGAAATTAAGAACACGTTGCCACACAGCTTCACCATTTTGTAGTTCTTGCAGCTACTGAGAGCTGATAAGTATAGCCAATACAAGCGATTGACCCTTGAACTCGCTATAAACACGAAAGATTGTTGGTTGTAAGCTATATAAGTCAAGTTCTTTATTAATTTTGTATTGGTTTAGGAAATGAATCTGATAACTACGCACTATATAGCTGTAATCGCTTAATTATTTGGGAAATGGGTGAAATGAAATGGCGGACAAGTAATAATGTAATATAGTTTATTTGTGTTGTAAACAATTTATTATACAATTATAGTTCTCTATAAATAAAGGAACTAAACTAAACTATGTCAATACAAAAATTTATTGAAAATCCTATCACAATGTAATAATTATTGTAAATAAATGCGTTGGTGAGTGAAATACCTTAAGGGGTCCTTAACGTGATAATCGTAATACTTGATACTGTATTATTAAATAAAAACTAATTCTAATAATCACAACAAAACAGTTTTTGGCAAAAATATATAAGATCATTAATACACCATGGAGAGCTTAAAGCGTCCAGAATTGGACAGTTAAAACACGATTAGCACCAAGAAATATTCAAAAATTTCTCGCAGGGTCGTTATCAAATTAGTGAAAGTTTTTATTATAACATTTTAACACATTTAGAAGATTATAGGTTGAACAGATACCTGATGGTCCTTCGAGAAATTCAGAAAACCGTCCTCGGGGCTCAACGTGTCGAAACCCTTCACTGAATATCATGAAAACGGAGAATAGCCCGACCAGCAATTTCCGACCGACACAACTTTTGCACAACTGTAGACGCTTCTTCTGGAGTATATTCCGTATGAGGGGGTGGAATTATCTGCAATACCTCGTTAATAAACTTAATAATTAGCAAAATAAAATAAATACCTCTCCAGACGCAACGTGCTGTACAAGTTGAGTGAGTTGTTCGATCGAACCTTGGGCAACCGATTCGATTTTCATATTTCTTTCCTTGATTAATTTCGAAAATTTCGGCATAAGACTTTCAGCAACTTCTTCGCCTACTAAAACCACTCCTCCCTACAACCAAAATTGATGTTAAAATATTGTTTATAATTTATTCTATAATTTACCTCATTCAAACAACTTAATGAACGATTGAGACACCGGGAAGTCGTTCCAAAATCAATTACGATATCGACTCTCCCTCCGCACGCGTCTTTAGTTCTGTGGACCAAAACTTTTTCGAAAACATCATCGTTCCATTGAACGAGATTAATATTGCTGAAAATTATAGTTAATTTCGATTCATAACAATTAATTATTTACCTTTCGAGTTCATTTGCCAGCTTGAAACCTTCATCCTTGAGACTAGCTACTGTTATTTTGACTCTATCTCTGTATTCGGGAGTTTTGAAATGGTGTTCGGCGATGCGAATAGCCCAAAGTGCTAAACCTCCTGTACCAACAATCAAAATTCGGCAAGGCTGGTCGAGTGCTCTATCTTTCAAAATATCAACCACGTATTTGTGGGCGGTGAAAACAGCATTTTGTGCAAGTAGAGCGCCTGTTGGTAGCATGGCGGCGACTCCAAGAGGTAAGTTATCAGGTACAGGAACCAGGTAGTATAAATCCGGAACTACGATGTATTCGGCGTAACCGTGAGGAATACCGTCGTAAGGGTACAAAATAACCCTTTGACCCACGGAAATTTTGCTAGTTGATACTTCACTTCCAATTGCGTCAACAGTTCCTGAAACTTCATAACCAGGAAACAGGGCGCCGTCACGAATTCCAGGATGCGAAGGTGGGTAAGGTAAATCTTCTAATTGTCCCGAAGAAGTGCTTGAGGTAGATGAGGTACGGGCTCGCATTCTATAGCAAGCTCCAGCGCACACAACTCTGATTCGGGCACCTTTCGGCGGTACTTCAGGAACGGGAACATCGAAATTGAACACCCAGTCCCGGCTGGCACCCCCTGGAGACTCGATCGACACTTGGCGACACAACTTACTCATGTCGTATTCAGAACTGTTAACAAAACGTCGAATTAATTTTTTGTTGATGACTTTGGTATCAACCATTCGAAGGTGGCGCGTAATCAAGTGAATCACGACAAATTGTGGTAATTAATTTTGAAATTGCTAATTATTGATTAAATTTAGTATTACTGATCCATTTGTGGTTCAAACTCCAAGTACCCACTGCCGTTGATAAAGGGAAATCTGGCGATGCACGCGAGGACGATTTTATCGTTGTTATCAAAATCGAAATCGCACTAAACTTCGCTCCTAGAAAACCGCATCGCTATTTACTCCATTTTTTATTTGTTTAATCAATATAATCGATTTGTGGTTTATTTATTTAAGAATTCGCGTCTTTCTAATAATAACCATTTTTGAATTATGATTAGTTTGCTTCATCAACAACGAACCTTGAGAAAAGTTTGTGGGAAAAAATAAAGTCTAAAGTGTAAGGCCGGGGCAAATTCCAAAAACAATAAGCGCTTTGGTGTTGATTTATTCAACAATTAGTCACTACAGTCGGTTGTCATCGTAACAATTGATCTAATTTGCATTGCACGCGTGCAATTGTCACTTCAATACCCTGGAAATTCGCAGGTATTCTCGTCCATAGTTCAAAAATTAGCATGGTTTAAACTTCATTAGCAGAAAATCAAGAGTTTCTCGCCACTGAATAAATAATAACAAATTACTTAACTCTTTGGAAGAACCAAAAATAACAAAATTTAGAGCATTTTCCAAATTCCTATATTAAATCGTTAACTTAATTACGTCAGCAACTATAATTTAAAAAAAATAATTTACTATGACGTAAAAATATTTAAATTATGGTTACTGACCAAAATTCAGAATTTTTCCAATTGGTTTAGGTCAAGCGAATCAAAAAACCCATTAGAAAGTATTACTGCATCTGCTTTAATGAAATTGAAACCAGTACATCGGTTTTGAAGTGGCACGCGACGAGAAGCGAGGGACTCTACTCCCGATTTTTTGGGAAATTTGGTAGAATTTTCAACAGTTTGCAAATCTGTGTTTATAGCTGTTTATTAAAAAAAAAATTATCTAACGCAGAATTTTGTATAGTTAATAACTAATTCTAACTATTGTGATTCTTGTTAACTGTTATTTGTTTTCACTAATATTAATTTATGCATAATTACAAGAGAAAACGTTTAAAACTTTCGAATAAAATAATTTCTTTAAGTTATTGTTGTCTTGGATCAAACAATAACTATTAGTTTCCCAGATAAAAATTGTTCAAGAACACGAGGTTTTGTTAAACAATAAACATTTTTCCAAATCTCATTTTCAGAGCTTACGTAATTTTTTTTACGCTCCCAAAGTTTATAATTTTAGCACAACTCGCCTATTGCGCGCCTAGTCTCTCCCTCTTCTCCTTAAAAAAATTGCAAACATACAAATTTTTTACTAAACTTATTTTATGCTAAACTGTATTGGTTTCTCAGATACAACCGTTAAAATTTCGAAAATAAAATCAATTCGACAAAAACAACCCCGCAAATTTTATCTCTTATCTGACTAGTTTCGTGTAAATTTTCATCTAGTTTTCAAACCCTTAGAACTTCCAAAAGTAAGCAAAACTAACAAAAACAACCCCTCGAGTTTTCTAGGATTTTTTTTTTAGGGTTGTTTTGTGCCGTTTAGTTTTCAAATCAAACCTCTGATAGTTAGAAAATCAAACAAGTTTAATAAAACCGTCCCCCAGTTTTGTTCTGATTAACATCTAGTTTTAACCCTCAACCCTTAAAGTTTCAAAATTTCGAAATTTGACAAAAAAATTAATGTAAAATTATCAAATGAATTTTCGTGACAATTCTCAAGTATTCGCTTAATAATTATTAATTAAAACAGTAACAACAGTAGAGTAACAATTTTCGTGTAAAAATAACGAAAAGTAATGTCAAAGATTCAGTGACAAACACAAATTTAATGAGAACTTATAACAACAACGCATTTAATAAAAACAACAAAAACATGACAAATTTAGTGTTGGATTCGAACAAAAACAAAGCGTTTGTTTACAACAACAGTTACCCCACCTATTTGTGATTTCAACTGTTCAATTTCGGTATATAAATTTTTTACAGTATTGTCCTTTAGTTGTGGTCAAATAAAATAATTGGATAAATAACGGAATTTCTGTGAAACTGATTAACCTTGCACTATTGCGTTGGAAGTTTTTTTTCAAAAAAACGTTCTTAACGCACCCTGTAAAATTAAGCGAAGAACGTATTATTGAGTTAAATGAAATAAAAGATAAACGGCCAATAACTTTAAAAGAAAATATCATAAAAATTTAATGTTTCCAGTTTCCCATCGCGTACCAGTTAAAAAAATTCAACAAAAGCGGTCAGTGAACCAAAATTTGTTTAATAATTTAATTAAAACACGTCAATAGTTTTGATAATAAAAAAAGGGTTGTGGGGTGATTTTAAATAAACGTTACCAAATTTGGAAGAAACTGGACCGCACTGTTCGGAAGCGTTGGCACAATTGTCTTTTGTTGGCGTTTGAATGAGCCCACCCTAAGGAAGAACCTTTGACCTTCCAATTAAGACTGCTTTTGGAATATTAATGCACGTACCTCTTAGGCGTGGAATCTATCATGTAGTTTTGTAGATTAGCTGCGGTCAACATATTGATAAAAATCGAGTTGAACCAAGAAAATTCACAAAAACACTAACGGGTTGAGGAGCGCGTTCGAGTATTTTACTGTTGCGGTTGTTTACACCGTGGAGATGCACGTGGAAACGCCGTGATCTAATCGACTACAATGAAACAGTACCCACGTCGGTTTGAGTGAGAAGACTCCGACCTTAAACAAGCAATTATTGCTAAAATAAACAAAAGATGTAGTTCTATTTGCGAACTACATATGATTTAAGTAATTAGCTACTGGTCAATTTAAGCATTAACTCTAATTAAATGAATTAATAAGGTTTTTTTAATTTTGAATCCAACTGGGTCATGTGGGATCCAGTGCAGAAATCCACTAAGGTATATATCTTCAGTTCGGTCACCACCTGAGCACGTGATAGTTTTATGGCAGAGTGTGTTGGGGTGGGGCCTTTCGAAACGTTTGGTTACTTTTTGATAAAATCACCCAACCCTTGAAGTTTCGTTCTTAGCTAAAAACACTCTATGCGATCACGCCAGTGCCATCAAAGATAAGCTCAAAGGTCCCAAAATTTAACAAACAAATCTTGGAACAAAGTCAATATTTTGGGTTGATTCTAGAACTACGCTGGTAATATAGGGGCTTATTATTAGCATAATGTAAAGAGAGTAAAGTAACTTTGGACCTCAATGCGTCATTTCAACTTGTTTATGATCGGAGACGCCTTATTTGCATTAAAATTTTTGTACCTATTTACGAATAATGTTTACATGCTAGATATATTAGACTTGGATAACATTGCCACTGTTTATAGACGACAAACAAAGAAAATCACCTGATTTAGAATCTATTATTATAAATTTAGCTTTTGTTCTTTTGGGGATGACCAAATATTTTGTTAATTAGAAGCAAAACTGAAACAGGATAAAAAATTAGTTGGAATTGGCATAAATTCGCGACACGCTTTTGGGCGACCATAGTGCGTGATGTGCTCGTCGAAGGCTCGTGGTTGGGTAAATTAACAGGCAATTTCGTTTTTTTGTTGAAGGTGTAGAGTAAAAGTTGTTTTAACACAATTTGGGTTAAAATCGAGTGGGGGCAAGATCAAGAAGAACAACAAAATACTTCAACCATTGATATAACGCACTGAAATCACGAAAAATAGATCACTTGTAGATCGTGCTTGATCAAGATTTTATCGCTAGTATAATCGCTCGATTATATTGGTGTAAATCCAACCAAATCCCGGTTAATAGCGATTCAATTGCAATTAATTTTAGATTTAAGATTGTGGTACTTACCACTGAATCCGGGGCTTAAATGGAAGTTTTGCACATGAAACTAGGAGTTGTTTACTCTTCCAACTTCCGTCTGTAATTAATAACAAATAACACTTGTCAAATATGTAGATAGCAAGGAATTCAAATTGAAGGCATGTGCTGGACGTGCTGGGATGAGACCGGTCGAATTTATACTTAATCGCGTCATGCAAAAGCGAGAACATTGAGAGGATGGAAATAAAAAAATTACGCACTAACTCTTTTGAGAGGACCAAGGATTAATTTTAATATTTACGTTGAAAAATTCCAGTCATTTTAAATTCCAGTCGTTTTAATTACTTATCGATTTTTGCAAACTCAAAGTTTGTAAATTATAAAAACCACCGAGATACGACAGATTTTTGCTGATAGAGAAAAATAAGTTGCAACTTAATTAAAATTGTTGATACTTATTTATCTAAACACGTGGCAAAGTGTTCGTTCTGTGACTTATTCAATTTAGTGGAAATTTTCCAAATTCTTTTTATAATAGAAAAATGATAACATAACACCTTACATGCTCGACCTTGAGTGACAATAATATAGCTAAAAATAGTTCTATTACTCGAACAGTAATAAGGTATTACTATTGAACCCCGCATTATTATTTAGGGCAATAAAAATATCAATTCAAAAAAGTAAATAACCACTCAAACTGTGAGGATTAAAAATAAGTACATATATAAACAGTTTTGTTACTACAAATACTTCCAGGTAGATACGAATCAACTATTACAGTTCTATTGGATTTAAACGTAAAATAGCAACATTTATTTGCGGTAAATAAGGCAAAATTTTGAGCATTACAACAGATAGGGTGATAGAAGAAACATATAACAATAAACAGTGAATCATGCATTAATAAGCGTTTGAGAATAAGAAACAAAAAATAAAAATAAAACAAGATAGTGCGGACATTTTGGATTTATTGGAGAAATTCGCCAATACATACACCAATTTTCCAATCATAAAATAAATAGACAACACCCTGTCTCAACGATAGGAAACCCAACACTCTGTTGACATTAAAGGTCTGTTCAAAGTCGTTGACGCGCGCATCTGCGAAAGCGCTTGCGCTTTTTTTGAGAATCGATCTAATTATAGCGGAATTTTCAAAAAAAATTATATTTACCCAAAAACTAGTTGTGTTCTCTCCGAATTATTTCAACAGTTTTCACCCAGCCAGGAGTGCCTTACAAAAACATTTCATACTTTCAACTTTCAAAACTTAAAACATTTTTTTCAAAAAATTGTTTTTATTCGATTCTTATTACGGAGAGCGTGATATCTGACGCTTTCAGTCCATTACACCAACTATTACCCAAAAATTAAATACTTAAAAAACGTTTTGTTTTATTATCATCATTGAGAGTGTCTGAAAGAGGTGATTCCGGATGATTTTCAACTAATAGTTTTTTCCGCTATACGTCATCCAGGCGAACCTCATAAAAAGATTTGTTTAAAAATTTGCTATTCAAAATGAATTTTTGACAAAATTCTTTCCTAATTAGGACAAGAAAAAGTTTCAATTTGGCTTAATTTTCTAGTGTAAAATAATTTTAGTTAGAACCTTTACGTCACTTCTGCCACTCAAAAAGAGTGATTTTGAACGGTTTCAGGCGATTACGTAAGCTAAGAAAACGTAACCAAAATTTTGTTGGATGCGTGTAAAGATTATGGGGCTGATTAATGTTTGACAATATTTTCAGATTTTGGAACTCGCAATAAATTCAATAATTTAGAAGAGAGTTGTTTGATTTTAGTAAAAATATATTTAGTTATAATTCGTTTAAAATAATTGCTATCAATAAAAAGCGCGGTATAAAATGGAGCTTTATAAATTCCTTATCGCCTCTTAAAAGAAAGTAAATATTTTGGTTTCTCCTTGACAGTTGGTTTATTGGGGATCTCTTTCGATACTCTGGTGGAAGCGTCTGAAGTATTGCTTTCAGCAACGGTGCTTGGTTGGGCTACCGGTATGTTTTCGTTGGGTAAAACAACGAAAGGTTCGTAAATAACATCTTCATCGTCTTCATCTGAAAAAGAACTTTGGCTTTCCGGGCGAATTATATGGTTAGAATCTTGAGACTCTGACAATTTGTTTTCTCGAATTGGAATAGGGGGAAGAGGCGCGTTTTTCATTGGTCTTCGAAGGGGTAAATCGGGAGGTAGTTCACGTTTTGGCACTTCTCTGTGAGTATCTAATCTAAAATTAAAAAGTTTAGTTAGATTTTTTTGGTTTTTATCAACTTACATTATTATGTCGTTATAAATTTCTTCTTCACTGTCAGTTTCATTATTCTCTTTTTCTGTTTTAGCTTCTATAATTGAATCGTATGTTTCTGATACAGTATCTGAATCTTCCTCGATTTTTATTGAGTTAATTTGAATTGGTTTAACAAAACTTTCGTAACATCTATTGATATGAGCTATCCATTGAAGCATATCTTTGTGGGCTAACGCCATAAACTAGAAAGTAAACTATTTATTTTATATTAAATTATTGAAATAAATTACCACAAAAGTTTTGTCTTCCGTAACGCAATTTAATTCGAACATTTGAGGTAAGGTTTTTCCTTGCTTACACACTGAAGTCGACGCTTTGTGAGTTTTTAGATGAAGAGTCATTAGAGGTTTAGAATCTTTTTCGCTAGAGTATACTAAGAACCAATTATCGTGGATGCCGGCAAAAACGCGGCGCATTTTGTCGAAATTTAAAATATTTTTAGTTTTCCATGAAATATTTCCGTATTTAATTTCGCGAGATAATTCTTTTGCTGGTAGATCTAAAATTTAGTTAATAATAATTAATTAATAAACAAACACTTTAAATTACCTGAATAAGGATCAGTTTTGATTTGGGGAACCACGCTTTCCTCCACTGATGAATAAATGTTGTCTTCGTCATCATTATCACTATCTGGAGCTAAAATTTCCACATTTTTCCTTGTTTTTTAAATTATTACAACTTACTTGATGGCGGTTTTCTTTCCATATCGACGTAAGCTCCATCGTAATTGTTTTCTGGGGTAACTTTAGCGATTTCTTGTAGTTGTTGTTTCGATCTCTTGATGAGCTCATCGGCTTGTTTTCGGGCGTAAGGCGATAAATTTTCATAATTGGTTTCATTAGTAAGGAATTTACATATGTCTAAAAAAGAATAGCGTTAACCGGACGCAAACGCTTCCTTTTAAAAGCTTATCTTATCATTTTGTTAAAATCATTTTAGAAATATGCAACTTACCAGCTAAAAGTTCGTTTAAATTAAAATAGAGTTCCTCAACTTCGACAGCCATAGCTCCAATTTCGATTAACTGAACTATTAAAGCGATCAACTTAATTAATTGTTAATTGAGAGAACTTTCGTCACATGGTATCAACTAGGCCGCTCGGATTTATACAATAACACCTCGACGAAGCTCAAATGTCTTCTTTTTTATAATTAGGCACTTTGAACGACTCCCGCAAAGCGCGTCCAGATTATTTCACACAGTGCGGTATCTTACGGGAACTCCTGGAGAAAAATTCCCCGATTTTAAACCATAGTGCAACACTGATACGCACTCTCTCTCTTTCTAGATTACACGCCCAGTCGTCGTTTTCGTTACTATTAAATTTTTTAGTAATTATGAACAATTATATCCGATTTTGGGACCATGGCAAATTCTCAAGTTTAATAATTTTTAGCAAAAAATCGAATTTTCTTATCGCATTTGTGGAAAATGCTTTTTTATTATCGCACAATCGTAACTATTTACGATTTTATTTGGCAACTATTTAAAAGTATAGTTGACCCAGCTAGTGGCGCCCCCTAGTGGTATTCGACTGAAGTTCTTATCAAGAATATTTAAAAATTTAATCTTTTCTTAAATTCAATCAAAGAACTGAATGGCGATTCAGGTATTGAAGACAATTGTTTTGTGTTTTAAGTTTGTTATCTTTGAGATGTAAGGGTGATGGTAGAAATTCGACAAAAAACCTTTTAATATTTATTAAACCATACAAAAAAAAGCAATATAAGACTCAATTTTACCATGTTATTTATAACACTTTAACATCCGCTTCTTTCAGCAATATCCACACAGATTCACGCAGTCATAAAAATAATCTAATCTTTTAAATATATATGTATAATATATTAAGAACAAAATATATAAATTAAAGAATTCAATGTTATTGAACTTAATTAATGTTGACAAAAATGTAGAAACAATTTGAGAAATTACAGACAAACCGATAGGCTTATTGGTATTAAATATAGAGGAGCGGACTCCCTTTGCACTTATCTATTGCATGTACACATAAAAAGGTGAAGAAACAACATTAGGCCGGAGCAGATTATAGGATGGAGTTAATGAATGACAATTCTGCCGTAAAAATTTAAAAAACTACTGTGTGACGTCAAGTAGTGGCTATTCTACGCCACCTGTAACCTGCCCCGCGGAGGAATGTAGACACATGCAAGTAGTACATGACAAACACAGAACGCCGTGAATACATCCAACCTAGCCTAGACTGGTGGACAAGTAGGTATCAGGAACTCGAGAATTAATAACACCAAATAATAGCCACACATTGTCCAATCTTCATATATTCAGCTTTCAAAGGAAAATCTGCAAAACAGAAAACATTCATGACTAGTAATAGTCAAATAGTTGAAAATGGGCGAGCTCGCAACGATGAGGGCAGGAAGAGCTGAGCAGACCACCGCCCGGGTTAGTACAGGTTAGGTAGGAAGAGAGGCGTCCACCAGCCAAAGAGGCCAGCGAGGGAGTTATGGTATGAAATACTCAGGGTGGTCCGAGTCTTTCTCAAACCTCTTGGCCTCCTCTTGCATGCTCTCTTTTATTTTCAAAATAGCAGCCGATTCCGTTTGGTCCTGCAAGGAAAGCGACCTTTAGTGGTTAAGTGTCAGTCTACAAAGCGTAAGCACCGGCCACCACGTTTCTACTCACGTTTTCTCCCGGTCCTCCGAATCCTCCTAGGTTGTAATCACCCATTCCACTGCCGCTATCCTCTCGCGGAGTACCGGGACCACCATTCGCCGGAGAGTTCTTCATGCCGTCCATACCGTCGCCATTCAAAACCGGCCCCATTGAATTGGGGCCCATCGGACCCATCGGGCCGCCCTCAGGCCCGCCACCCATCTGGAACTCGCCGGGCATATTGCCACCTACCGCTGGTTTCATCAATGTGTACATGTTCTCCCCGCCCGAATTCGAAGAGTCCTGCGGGCTGGGCATTATTGGAGTTCCGGGGCCCGGTGGTCCAGCCGAACCAGGCGGGCCCCCGTAGTTGCCCGGGGACGAAGAGGAATAATTCATCGGCTGAAAACCAAAGCCAATCACAACCAACTCAAAACCTCAAATTACATACAATCACTCAATCAAGAGGGGGTAACCGTAACCAGTCCGTAATTTGGGTTTAATCAACAATTTTGGCCAAATTTACCACAAATAATTTTAATAATTTTCATACAACTGGAGGTGTGTGTGCTCTACAATTTACTATACACACCCTCTTAGACAATCCAAGAAATTTAAAGTGCGAAACGCACCAAGCGACCTCAATCCAGATCATTAAAAGAAAACCTATTTAACTTCAGGTGCCATCGCAATTTTGCTACACCACATGCAGTCATTTATACGAAACGTTTACGGCAAAAATTATATAGTGAAATATGATTTACAAAGCAGACGAAAAGTGGCCGTCATTGTGGGAAAAAATATAACGTGATGCAATAAGATCCGAGACCAGAATGTTGACCTTCGCACTTTTATTATATATATATATACATTTATCTATTAACACATGAAAATGATAAAGGGTAATGTGTGGAACTAACGACGCACGACCTTTACTTGCAAGTTTATTCTTCAATTGTTTTGTGAGTTTATAAATAAAGGCAAATTCCAGGGTTACTTCAGACTTCAAATTGGAAAACTGTCCCCCTCTCGTGAGTGTGTCAGCCAAAACTGAGTTGTGCTTACCGTGGATGTGTTTGGCTGCCATTGAGGCCGACCGCCCGGGCCAGTCATGGACATGGGAGGCATGGGACCTCCCTGGCCCAGACTGCTATTGGGCGGGGGCCCTCTCATACCTGGACCGTAAGTGCCGGGCCCCAGGGGCCCCATCGAAGGTCCCCGGGGCGGGTTCATGCGGTTCATTGGGTTCATTCCGGGAGGACCTAAAGAAACAGCTTGTTAATTTTAAGCAACAACGGCAAAAACAATATGTACAGCACGAACGACACCAGCATGCCAGCACCAATGATATTGACAATATTGATAAATTTATTTATAATAATAAGCAAAGCAAGCAGAGAAGTGTATGCGTATGGATGTGTAATGGTGAAGGAGCGCATTGCCTACCTTGCCAACCTACAAATTCTCCGCCTTCACCTGGAGACAGAAATAGATGCATTACATGAGGCATATCATGAAATTGCTTCATGCTTGTGCAATTCTCTTTTACGTTATAATCAATTATTATTGGTCAATTAATTTGTTTAATTAAAAGTAATTTAAAATAAATCATCGCTTACCTTGCCTCGTCGGGTCCATATTGTTCGGCATCATAGGCTGTCCAGGAGGCTTCAAATAAAAAATTGTTAGCGTTAACACAAGTAAAATAATCAATTTACGTACTCCGTTAAAATCATTGCCGATTTGTGGCATCCTAACGCCAGGTCTTGGACCAGCCGGATACCGAGGTCCACTCATAAAGGGTTGTGATGACATCATCTGTGTATGTGGGGGAGGGGGTTGAGAGTGAGGCGAAGGTTGACTCGACGGATGTGTAGGAGGTGACGGCCTCATCGTTGAATTCTGTAAAAACATTAATTAATCAAAAGAAAAAATATTAACAACTCAACACTTACAGGGAAAAATCCTGGGGGTATTGGACCGCCAGGCATGCCGTCCGAAGGGGGCATCTGGCCCAAAGGACTCGGCGCCGGGCCTGTGTTCTAAAAAAAAAATATTATTACAAAAAAACAAAAGGAACTACAAGTAAACTTACATGTGCAATGCCATTGACGCCGTATCCTGAATTGACAAAGCCCTGAAATTTGCAAAAAAGTTAGTTTCGTTATTGAAATTTCAAGAACCCGACACAAAATTACTACTCCATGAAAAAATTTCAATTAAAATAATTAGTAGTTTAGTAGGTATTTGTTACTTTGGGAAAAATTTATTGCAGTTCGAAAGAATCAAGAAAGAGGGAGTGTTAGATTGGGCAATACCCTAACACCTACTAATTACCTTATCCAACATGCAAACCAAGTTATCAAATTTACACATTTCACAAATTTAATTATGCACAGCGTTGCTCCATTTAGTCGCAACAATCATCAGTCAACCATGACACTTCAAATATACAGAATATTAGCAATCTTCTCGCAAATATGCAGCATTTTATACAAAATTACTCAAATGCCTTTTTATATCAAGGTACTAAGGGTTGTGAGTGCTGCGTTCTCGGGTTATTTAAATAATAAATATTTTCACTGAAGAGTAATCGGAAATTCGAATAAAAAAATGTTGCTATGATATGTATTTACCAGCTATGAGACAACTGGAAAACATAGCGATCATAGCGTTAATATCCACAATGCTAAACGCCACTATAACCGATTGAAACGGAATTATGCGGAGCTGGGATTGTGGAACTTAACAATAAAAATTTTACCTAATGATAGCTTATCATGGTTTAGTACAATATATTATGTTACCTAAGATGGGGGTATCCAGTTGATCAGTTTCTGATATTGAATCGTACATTAACATTAAGAAAAATCTTGTCACCACTGATACTAGCATCTCGGAAATCGTTGGTTATTTTCAAAAATAAAACTAACAAAAAGGTCGAGAAAGGACACACGCTGGCTAAAAAAGCAGTACAAAAAACGCTACAAGAGATAAACCACACGTTACGACAAAAATAATTATTAAGAAAAAAAAGGGACTAAAAGTAGAAAAATTGAACGAATTCGTTGGAAAATCGTCCAGATTGAATCCTAATCAATTGCTAAAGTTGAAAAAAAATCAGGAGAGTTACAGTACTGTACCTTGAACAAATATTCGGATGAAGGATTATTAAGAAAGGAGAATGTGGTGGAAAAAAAACTGCGATACAATGGACCGCAATCCGTAACTCGCTTAATGAGCTTTAACTAGAATTCCCGGTTGCTGGATGCTTTTTGTTCTCAATTATTTTTTAATCAATTTTTTTATGACCACGACTAAAAATTCTTGTTATAATTAGAATTGCATTCGCGTTTTATCTCATCGTGCAAAATTGCACTTCGCTTTCCACAATCTTAAATATCAAACGAACGAAACGCTTCTTTACAATACGTTGGATAACTAGGGTTCGACAACTTCATGAGAGCTAACGCAATTTTTTTACCAGTTTCGCAAGTATTTACATTGTTAATTTTTTTATATCGATAAGTCCTATAGACAGAAATACCACAAAAAAGTATAACCGTGTTTACAAAAAATTCGAACACTATTTTTAGAATAAGAATAGAAGGTGAAAACGTTACGAAAAAGTGCGTGGGTGGATAGCGGAAAACACCTAAAGGTGGGAGCGTGGGTCTTGCATTAAAAGCTTTTTTCAGTCCAGAGATTTTCTGAAATATACTCATATTATAATCGTAAAATTACATTCCGCGATATTGTTACAATTGAGCATGTAAATTTCAGTAGAAACCTTTTCTGTGTCAAGTCGTCAGAGTTCTAGTTAGCACCAAAAATAAATCAAACGCGCAAATTCGTCGAAAAACCAACCACATTGAAGACATGAACGTCAGTCGAAAAAAAATCTGCAAAACAGTGCAGTACTCGGAACAAAAATACTGGCGAAGAATCTTCCATAGCGCAAGATGAGTGGTGAAGATGAAACTCCTACACCACATCTTATATAGATACAGCAGATTCAACTAGAAATCCCGATTTTTAATTATTTTTTAATCAAATTTTCTATGACCACAACCAAAATTCTTTTGATATAATTTTATCACAATTAATCCCATCATGCGAAACTGCTTTTCGCTTCCCACATGTTCGGATATCAAATGAATGAAGCGCAGCTTCGGATGTTACATATTTGAACAACTAGGGGAGGCGACAATTTTGTCACAAGTTTCGCAACTTTTTTCATTGTTATTTTTTTTTACATATATCGATTCAAGAGTACCAGAAAAAATTCACAACCGCGTATACAAAAAATTCGAAGACTATTCTTGAAGTAAGAAATGAGGTGAAATGCGACGCAAAATTGCGTGGATGGCTAGCGGAAGACAGTTAAAAGGTCGGAGCGTAGGTTCAAAGCTATTTCAGTTCACCCCCTTTTTCCGAGATCTACTCATATTGTAACAGTATTGAAATTGCATTTCGTCATATTTTCAGTATTTTAAAACCTCTAATCGAGCCGCCAAAAATCAAAGTGCTTAAAAATTGCTCAACCTTGATTGGGAATCCCGCAATTTTTTCCTACAGTTGTGAAGTTACGAGCCGCCACTGGCCGTAAATAAAAAAATACTTTGTGGTCTCTGGCTCGTAGTCGAGTGGTTACTGCATAAATAGGCTTTTTATTTATCCCGTAACGGTTAAGAAGAGACGCCTCACTACCAGCTAATTGCTTATGTTGCGGATTGTAATTTCAAACATAACCAGGAGCGAAAGACTGAACCGGGGACGTTTCATAATTTGAAATGTAAGGGAAGAACCAAAAAATATTGTGTAATGCATTATACTAATAGGTTTAAACATAGAAATTTTATTGGACAACAATAAATAAAGAGCACCAAAATAAGAGAAAAAAAAAGAATAATTAGAAGTGAAAATAGGGAGAACTTTTAATTTAACATGTAGGTGTCGTTGGGCTAACATTGAAATCTTCAAACGAACAACTTTTGATGGAAGCGGCAAATGAGGAGTACATTTTTTTAATTATTAGCGCCGTTTCATGACGTCAGTTTTCTTGAAATTTTTCGTAATTTAAGTAGAAAGATAAATATTTGGGAAAACCTCTGTTATCATTTTATCTCATTGAAAACACTCCAATTAACGTATAACGTTACCTGTAAGGCGGCGCTTTATAATTTGACACGTAGGAACGGAATTCAAAATTATTGTGTGATGTAGGTTGGGCCAATACTTAAAAAGAACGTCAGAAAACAGCGTTAAGCATAGATTTTTGTTGGAACAAGAGTACAACCACCGCAATTAAAAAAAAAATTTTTGGAGAGAACTCTTTTAATTTAACGTGTAGGTGTAGAGAATTTTTGATAGAAGACGGGCAAAACAATATTTATTGTTAGCGCCGCTTTATGGCGTTGCCGTGAATTATCTTGAAATTTTTCGTAATTTAAAAGATAAATATTTGGAAAAACCTCTGCGATTATCGCTTTATCTCATTGAATTAGCAGTTACACTTCGATTAAGATATAACGTTACTTGTTTACGTTTAAGACGGCGCTTCGTAACAATAGTTTTTGTAATCCAACCTATCACCCACTTTACCTACAAGGAAACTGGAACAATCACTTCCACGCTTCGGGCGAGAGTTGTCAATGATTGAGGATAAATCGCAAAAATTCTGCAATAATCGAGTTGAGGGTTGGGGGCAATTGAGTTGTATTTTTTGAATGTGCGAAAATGTTGTTGGCATTGGTTCCGGTCGACGGCATTTCTAATTGAGAATCCTGCTGGAACTCGTTTGGTGTATTTTTGTGGAATTTGTTGGCGAAATTGTGAAATTTCGATGGTGCAAGCGAAATATCGTTTGCTGTTCTTTCATTGTTATAAAACAGTGAAGGATAAACAAAGTTTGTACCTGACCACCTAACGAGACCACTATCGTTGGTTCAACTTCAGAGATAAAACTCAAGGTTCTCGGCTCGGCTATGTCGCGAGAATGTTTTCAGAACGTAAAAATAAACAGGCGGTTTTGTTTATTTTTACGGACGCGATCGTTTGATTGAAGGTTTGAGAATTCGGTGATAGTAAAAATTTGTATTGTTGAAAGAAGATTGCGTGAAAAATTGTGAAAGTCGACATAAATACAGTAATAAACTGGGCGAGTACACCTGGTCAAACGCGTACCCGAGCAGCGTTGCCATGCTCGAACTGGAGTATTGATCCACAAAGGCTCGCGAGTAAAGAGTAGAGATATACTCACATAATCATGAAAGGCTTTTGCTTCAGATGAGTGTTCACAGGTATCTCTTCTTTCAGGGGCTGCACAGTATAAATCCCAAAAAACGCTGCAAGAAAAAAAGTGGAAATCCGCCCACAAAAACAATTGAAAAAACTTACCACCACCAAGAATGTAGAAATCCCGGGGGCTCCCCTAACGTTATGTTTTTCTCCCATCGGATCTAGAACAATTGACGGTGGAGGCTTTTGGGGAAAACAATCTACAACCACTTACCTCTGAAAGGAAGGTTTGCGCTGCTTTTTGTGCACCGACGTGAAGTAAATATTCATATACGTATAGCGCCAACCTGTACAATTTGATCAATTAATTATCACGGAAGTAAACAGAAAACAACTTGTTAGGAATCCAGCAATTTGCAGAAGCCAATTATGTAATATGGACGGATTCATCGAAAACAAAAAAGAATCGCAAACTTGGGGCAATAATAATAAACAATCGAGAGCCACGTGGTTGTTAGATTTAGGTTCGAAACCGGGGAAAGGGTGCAAATTGCAGTTTCTCTATAACAAGCGGTACAATTGAGGGGCCAACGGGTTAGAAACAGCGTTTTGGCGAGTTGTTGACTTACTTTTCTCTAGCTTGTGCATCGGACGGCACTGTTGATCCTTTTCCTTTCGCGTACATTTTTAATTACAAAGAACCACACAGCAAACCTTAACCTACATACAATTAGTTAGATTATCATTTAAAAATTAACTATTTGAGCGAACACGCTGGTTCTAGATAATGTGAGATCCGGTGCATTGTAAATAGAGCCTTTCGACGCCACAACAGCGAAATTAATTAAAAACTTCCATCACAATTTCAACAAAAAAAACGCACTTTTATAAACTCGCACATGGAAAATACAACAATACAACACGTAAAATTCTTTCGACGCCGTACTCGCACTCAAAAATTCTGACTAAAATGACCCCCGAATGGGCATGCGCCTTTCAACAATCTCTATGTTGCCGTTATGTCGAAATAAACTGAAATTTACAACAAAATTTTACTAAATAACTCAAAATTTAATCAAAAACACCTCGAATGTGCCACCAAAAACTCGCAATTCACCCGAAATTCAAGAGAATTCACACAAATTATGCCCTATTCACTTCGATGGACAACTAACGGAACGGAAGTGGCAACAGCGCCATTTAGTGTACCGATATTTAACGCATGCGCAGAACAATCACGCCGACACGAACCCATGAAATCGAAAAATTAAACAAACTATTTGGATTTTTGGGGGAAAGAGACGCGTTTTCACTTGAAAAGGGAATTTCAAATTAAAATTTGTTGCCGCAATAAACACGTTACTTTAGTTTATTTTGTTTTTTTTAGAATTTGCTTTAAAACTGGAAAAGTTGAGATTTTTGAAAAAAACTACTTGAAGAAACACTATTTATCCTCAAAAATTAATTAGTCACTCGCTGCATTTTAAAAAAGCAAAGTTAATGTCTTAAATTCCTACAGAATGCAACAAACATGTAATGTCCAGTTAATAAAATTTTTAGAGGCGTTAATGGCTTCTTAAACTTTCGTCGCGGTTGTGCAACTGGACCTAACTGTTTACAAAAGGTTTTTTTCAAATTATCGACTACCTTTTGGTAAAACCCGACTGTGACACGAAACAACCACATTACCATTAATTTCCAGCGAGGAGAGACCGAGTGTTTAAGTCCCGTTTTGAAATATTGGAAAGATCACACGGTTCTTTACTTTTCTTGTTATTTGTAAGTTTTTAGTAACTAAAATAAACGTAACTTAACACTTTATTTGAACTTGATACAATCAAAATCAATAAAATGCTTCAAAAATCACAAAGAAAAAAATTAGTAAGACAAACGGGCGTATTTGATGTTTTAAAGTACTTGCAAGTCCATAATTTGGGTATTTTAATAGTAACAAAAACCTACGCTATTCAGATGGTTGATGTCTAAATTATATATGGCAGTCACTTATCGTTACTTGATACTGGAAGAAAACAAAAGCTAAATTTTTGTGAAATCTATGCAATTCAATTGACAGTCAATTATATAATTTCTAATTGTATTAATATTGCCTGATATAGCTCAAAGCCAAAATTTAAATTCCTACAAAATATTTAAACATAACTTTCCATTTGTTAAGTTTCTCGAAAGCCACAGAAATTAATAATTTTTCCCAAAAATTGAATCTCCATTTTTGTGATTTAACGTTTTTCACCACATAGAAACAGTCAAAATCAATAAACATTAAAGTAAATAGACAACATAATATTCAAACCCTTGCTTAAACACAAAATTTGTGTAAATTATCAGTAGGAATCTACAGCACGGTGGAAAAACAAAAACCTTTCTCTCTTACATAACTATAGTGATTGATTATGTTATTGGGCATCTCAGAAATTACATTTCAATACTTCCATTTACTTCAATGACTTCATTAAATCCTGACAATAAGCATAAATATCAAAACAAGTGGGGGTGCAAGTTATTTACGAGTGGTTATTTAGTTATTCTGTTTTTATTCGTACCTAAAAAATCGCGATCAATTAATAGCGAGTTTATAGAAAGGGACTGAACAAAAACCAGTTGACCTTTTCCATTGCCGCTCTATATTTAATAAATTACTAATATTTGTACCAACACCTGATATTACAAAGTAATTTTCACACAACAGCCATGAGTTGTGGGCAATTGGGAATGTCGCAAGCAATTTCTTTAGCACAATCTTGTCTGGTTCTGGATTCAAAGTAATCAAACAAAAGAGGTTTCTGACAATATTTGCACTCCTGTAAATTAACAGTAAAATTTTTAAATTATATAATTTTCAAAAATATTACCTTTTCACACTGTAAACCAGTTAAAGGTAAATTCAAATCTTTCCAAACTTGTCTTAAATCTTCAACTAATGTATCCATTAGTTCTTTAGTATGATGGGGGGTTGGAGCCAATCGCAATTTTTCTTGTCCTCTCGCCACTGTTGGATAATTAATGGCTTGAATGTAGTGACCTTTTTCTTTTAGAAGAGTATCGCAAACTGCTCCACATTGGACTGGATTCCCTATTTTAATTGGAATGATATGACTAGGAGTATGCTCTACTGGAAACCCGTTTCTTAGTAAATTATTGCGCAAGTATTGCACGTTATGTTGGTGCAATTTTCTTAATTCCCGTCCTTCATCTGAAGCCAAAATCTCGATGGCTTTACAGGAACCTGCCAAAACAGTTGGAGGCAGTGATGTTGTAAAAATAAAACCAGCAGCATAGGACCGGATCATGTCAACCAAAACCGAATCGGCAGCTGAAACCAGCAAATTCAGTTTATTAAGTTTGTTACTAAGTTAATACTAACCGATGTAACCACCCACGTTTCCGAATGCCTTCCCCAAAGTTCCCGAAATTATGTCCATTTTATGGAGTTTACCGTCGCGTTCCCCAATACCAGCACCATGTTTCCCATACAACCCCACAGCATGGACTTCATCTACGAAAGTTAACGCCCCATATTTGTGGGCTATGTCGCACAATTCCTGGAATTATTAACTTGTCTTTATTCTAATTTTAAATCATAGCGAAATTATTAATAGAATATTTAAATTTAAACAATAAAAGATGCGCGTAACTACTGTTTACATCTTGTTGTTCGAACTAAGGTCCAAATTTTACCTCTAAAGGACAAACAGCTCCTGACATAGAATGAACAGTTTCAAAGGCCACAATTTTAGGAACGCTTGTATCCACGTTTTTCAATAATTCTTCCAAGTGAGCCGGATCGTTATGTCGAAATATGTGTTTGGGTACTTGACTGTTCCGAATTCCTTGTATCATTGAAGCATGATTGCCAGCATCAGAAAATATATGACAACCTAAAACTCTAACGATTAATTAAACGATATTTGAATAACCGCAACTAGCCTGGTAACGTTTTCGCCAAAGTAAACAAAGTGGAATCGTTGGCAACAAAGCAAGAAGTGAATAAAAGAGCACCGTCTTTTTGATGCAGTTTGGCCAATAAACCTTCGAGTTTCTCGTGTAACATGGAATTTCCAGCAATGTTCCTGGTGCCTCCAGCTCCAGTTCCAAATTGTTCCAAGGCATCGCTGTAAAATGTCAAAACTCACATTCAAACCACTAAAACCGCATAAATATCGAGGAATGTTATTTGAAAAAAGATACGCTACAATCGTAAAAAAATATTTTTTTAAAAGGTGACATTCAAACCACTAAAATTGTAAAAAATATTTTTGAAAAATGTGACATTCAAACCACTGGCGCCTGATTGAATTGCTTAAAAGGTATTACTAATTTTAACAAGTGGGTACTCAAAAAAGTAATTACAGCGAACAGGTACGTGGTGACGTCACAGTCACGTTCCATATAAGTGTTTACTGGACTGCGAACTGTACCACGCCAACAGTATAGATAATTTTATGTGAGTGTACTTGAACTGTATTTAAAGTAGTAAGTAAAACACGCATTCAAGCCACAGTTCAAATGAAAGTCAACGAGTATTCAAACCATTTACGTCAACATTCAAGCCACAAACGTCAATATTTAAAACTACATTCAAAGCATTGACGTCAAAGTTTGAATACCAATAAGAGGTAAATGTTGGGATCAACACTCAGCAACCCAGACACATGAAAAAACAAGTTATGCTAAAATAGATTTTGGTTTGTTTATTATAAAAGTGGTAGCCTCTTATTTGTTGAGTAAATATCTGGTTGGTCTTTGTCGCATCGATGATTAGTTGTTTTTCTTTATCAAAAACCCGTAATTAATAACAAAATAAGTCACGCAAACTTGGGACGCTTCGATTATCAATTATCGCGTTGACCTTGAATTGTTTTTATGGAAATAAATTTAGGCAACTTACAAAACCGCTTTTTTCACTTCAGGATGACACGACATTCCTAAATAATCATTGGAACACCAAACAGTGACGGGTCTTTCGCCCCAGGAGTACTCCAAAGCTTTAGGAAATTGTCCTGGACCGGCTAATCGATTGACTTTCTTGAAAATTCTATAAGAATGTTCCTTCTTTTTTTTCATGATTTGTTGGTGGAAGAATTGGTTGTAGGCAAAGGCTGTTTAGTGGAGAAAAATTAAGAAACGCTCAAAAATTATCGAAGCAATATTACTTTGATCTATGGTTGACGGCGTGTTTTTCATTTCAATAGTGTCATCATGCTTGACTTCCTTGACGACATTGTCGACTTCCTTCAAAAAAGGACATGGAGACGAAGCAGTGGTTTGAATGGCTGTAATGTGTTTATATAATAGGTTTTGGGTTAACCAAGGGGTTACCTTGTGGGTTATTTTTTTGGTCCTGTTGACCGCTGATGGTTCCAATTCCTTGCGAAATGACGGGGCATTGATTTCCGTACATTTTGAGGAGAATCGGGGCATAATTTTTGACGTAATTTTGACTTAATCGCGTTAAGAAAGGGCACGGCATCGCTGAAGCTGTTGAATAACCTACAAATTGTTTAATTATGTAACTATTTGGCTTTAGTTGCTACTTACAGTTTAAATTAGCACTGGCTGACTGCAGACGTCCCAACAGCTTGGAGAACGAGTTGAGGTTATTCTGAAATCGTCGGAAATTAGAAAGTGATTTTAGAGTGTTGCTGATTCAATGATGTGGGTCAATCAGGTTTTTCGGAGTGGTAATGGTTATGGTAGGTAAATCGGAGGAAACCACAATAATACCCACACGAGTCTGGCTTGACGATAGCACAATTGATTGATGATAACCTTGTCACGAAAACTTCACTAAACCCGAGTCACGTTACTCGACAATTTCTGGCAATAATCAATTGAACCAATAACCTCTTCCAGTTTTCGTTTCGACTTTATCCCCTATTCAATAGTTTGTTTAAAAAATTGTTTTTTCAACACTTCGTACGGTTACAACTTTCATTTTTAATTTGCGCAATTTTGCACTTTCATTCACAATTTTATTACGTAAATAAATTAATAAGTTCCACAAAATTTCAGTAGTAAAACGATATTTTCAAAATTTCAAAAAGTCAAATCAGCTCCTCATGCAAAAACCATTGGCGCCTCACCCTAGAACTTTTATCAATATTTATTTCAAAATTGTGGTCAATAATTGTTACTTATATAAACACAAAAAGCGCCTGATTAATTAATAAATTGACTATAATTTTACCGGAAGTCACTTGCGCACTTCCGGTATTTTTTTATTCGTTTAAAAGATTCCATTTTTTGTCCAGCTAATTTAAAAACAATTGAAAAATAGAGTTGGGGGTATGGAAAAATTGACAACTGGACTAATCTAAACCTATCTATAAAAAAAGTAATTTCTGCAAATGTTTACTAATTTTACATTAACATTACAAAGTTTGAACGAAATAAAATTCAATTACGAGTACCTAATTGCCATTTTAATCAATTCGAGCGAAATTGAAACTTTGTGACAGCTAATTAAAAAAAAAAATTTGAAACTTATTGTGGAACATTAAAATTTTGATGACTTGTTTTCAGGGAAGAAATAAAAATCCTTAAAAGCATGTAAAATTATAATTAACCAAACCTAACGCACAAATGGTTAGTTTTTATGATTACCGCAACTAAAAAATTGTTTTTTTGCGAGGATATCATCATAATTAGCTCAGTTAACTCTGACGAAGTAACAGTTTTGTTGTTTCAGAAAAATTGTACTTTTTTGTATCATTTGATTAAATTAAATGCATGGCGTTTCTAGCGTTTACTTCAGACCTTGAATCGAGAGTTAAACATATTCTCCTTAAGCTAGATCATTGAAAGGACCGTCGAAATGATGGAAAAAGAAGTTGTCATTTAAACCAAGGTTGATGGCGCTATTACACCCAAAATTTGTTTAAAATTACTGATCTGCCCACTCAGTTTCTCATCTATTGATCAAATTGTTACATTTTAACAATTACTTAACAAGGACAATAAAATTGTCCTTGGTACTGGTTCACATTTGTGCTTTTTAATTTCGTACGAAACTGAAAAATGAGTGCTGTGACAAAAATCGGTGGGAGATTTTTGAATTTGGAAAATAATTAAAAAATATATTTTTGTAGTGAAAACTGGTACAAACTGTAACGAGTGAAAGTTGTAGAAGCCTCGCGCTAGTGAAATGAACCCAATGAGCGTGTTAAATTTCAACTTCGACAAAACTGTTAATAATAATTTTTATTTTTTGGAAAAAGTTGTGGTAATTAATGATAGTTTGAATCCATTTAGTAATAATAACGCTGGTAATTGGTAATACTTACAGCAATGGTCATGTTTGAAGGCCTGCTGTATCACTTTTACTTGTATCTCTAACGCTGTACTTAGGAAAATGACTAGTGAAAAACGTGCCCGCTCGTCCGCATGCCAATTACTTTTAAATTATATATTCAATGACCTGTTCTTAAAAGGGGCATGAGTGATGTAAGCGAAACTGTGGCCAATGACAATCCCTGAATGAATTTTATTAAAATTAATTCTATTGTGCGCGTACCTGCACTTTATTTCTGGTACTTTAAATTTATTACGCTGATAAGTTTTTTTCAAATAGACAGTCCGAGTAAGATCAATAATTTTAATCCGAATTTAACAGTTTCATAGTCAATTTACAACAGAATTGATAAAAACAATGAAAATCTTAATTATTAGTATTTTAGACACCACAAGATTACTTAAAGTTTAAAGTACCTACTGCTAGTTTTAGTTTTTTTTTTCGTGGATGGGATGTAGATTTACATCAAACATGAATTGGGAATTTAATTCCCATTGCAGTTCTTAAGTAATTTTGGGTTTACACCGGGAAGGCACGTTTTTTGTTAAACATTTCGAACTTGTTTGCTACATTTAAAACAATTGCAGTCAAGTTCGATTTATTTTAACAATTAGGCCATTTCGACTAAAAGCACTAAAATCACATAACAATACATCACTAAAATAAAACTAAAAAATTTAAGAACATGTGAATTCACTGGGTGGTTTTCTTGTGACAACTATAACGTAAAACCGCAATAAAATAAATTTACTTAATTTAGTGACTCTAGGAATATTTAAGCTATTAGCTCAAATTTGCTACTGCCCGCAAATTCGAATAAATACTCATTTTTTATCAGAATTCCATTAACCGCAAGGCACTGTAAACTAGCAACTCTAGCTTTAAAGTTAGTAGTTAATGCTCTTTTATTGGAAGAGTGGACCGTTTGCGGCGTTTATTCAACAAGGGATTATTAGAGTTTTCCAATGTTTTGATTTGTACTTGGTCATAGTCCACCCGCATAGTCGCCAATGAACGCGTCATCTCTTCCTGAACTTCCGGCCACATTTCTTCACCTTCCTTCAACATTTTATTCGTATGCAGGGGTGTTTGCGGAACCGCAGTATATTGCTGCAAATTTCAATCAAAAACTGTTAAAAAAAAAACAAAAAAAAACTTACAGCAATCCACCGGTTGCTCATAACTTGATCGATCGTTAAACGTTTCGCTGGGTCAATATTCAGCATTCCATTGATTAAGTCTTTTGCGTCTTGGCTAACGTTTTGCCATTCGGGGTTGGGGAATGTGTACTGGCCCATTCGTATTCTGTTTTTCATACCGGGTGAGATCGCCAATCCGTGGTTGCTGTAAAACGGCGGAAACCCACACAATCTTAAAAAAATAAAAAAATATTCCGA